>OZ025249.1:32912868-33277258 GCA_964019135.1 Arenicola marina | reverse complement strand
ATGAGCTGTCGCATTGTAAGCGGTTTGAAATAATATCTTACGGTCATTGTGTTGATTGAGATGACGTCGCTTTTCAGACATACGTCGTCACGCAACAGTGTATCTTCTTACTATATGAAAGGTTCGCGTGAATTTCCTGTATGGAAAGCCAATACGAAAATATTGTACAAAGAATTAGAAGCTGTAATATATCTGGCTTAAAATCATTAACGACCTGTACTTGGGCTTGTTGTTTTTGACAGTATAGTTGAGGCTATAGTACGAGTGTTGTACGTTGTGATGATGGTCTGCGTGTTGTGTGCCGTGGTATGGTCCCAGCAGCCTTGGTGTGGTGATCATTGTCAGAGCTATTGTACGAGCCGTTCAGTATGCGCCTAGATTATGTTCCTTACTATGCTACTTTATTTATATCAAGTCCCCATTTATCTACAATTGGGATGAAATTGCATAATTGTAAAGGGTCAGGGACCGGTGTGCGATGTAAGTATTAAATATCATCTACTGCGGTGGGAATACAGCCTACTCTATTCAGGTCGTGGACAGGTGTAGTGCCTGCAATTAAGAGTCGACGGTTAAAGTGCATTCGGTTCTCCTTATCGTGTGTACATGTACTGGTCAATGTCATGCCGTTGTAAGTCAGGTCAGACAATGTCATGCCTTTGTAAGTCAGGTCAGACAATGTCATGCCTTTGTTTGTCGGTAACCAGACGATGTCATGCCTTTGTTTGTCGGTACTAGGCAGTGTCATGCCTTTGTATGTCAGGTCAGACAATGTCATGCCTTTGTTTGTCGGTACCAGAAAATTGCATACCTTTGTATGTCGGTACTAGGCAGTGTCATGCCTTTGTATGTCGCTACTAAAACAGGTGTTTTCACATGTAAGCTTTAGAGTCAAGCGAAATCAGACCAAGTGTCCCCCATTTAGACGATCACTTGGTAATAATGTTCGTGTAATTCTACAAGTTTTATTTTGATATTGCAGTTGATATCTTATCTTACCTTGCAGACACTACCACACAATTAATGTGCTACAAAGCAGTTGTATTGAAGGTCATGGCCTGCGATTGCCAAATGTTTATGAGATGTAGTTTGATGGTGTAATTCTTGCCTTAAATCCCGTTTTTTCATTATGAGCTGATTTGCTTAGACTGAACAGTTCAGATTGGTGTACTACACATAATCCTATACCAGTCGTTGTGCTTTTGAACCAATATTGCGACAGATAAATCTTATTTGTGATGCGAACTATAGACAGAAAACAAGTTGCATTGACGTGTACAGGTGATAACTTGTACAACAGGTATATTTGTATTATCTGTTATTATACGCCGCTAAGGTTTGATTAGGCTAGACATCGCGATGCAGTGAGGTACCGCGCATTGTGGGCCAGGGCAAGAAATACTGATTGGTGCAATAACGGGGACCTACCCCAAGGTGTAGGCCTAACGGCAAGACTGTGTGATCACGTTCTGAGGGTGCTATATGTCAGGTTACAAAGTTGTTTGTTGTGTTTGAATGTTTTATGAAATTGTTGTCTGTTGATGTAGAATATTTCACTGTAGTAGAATGCTGTCCGTGTATATAGGATTTCCGTGTGTAGCACATTATGCAGAAGCAACACTCGCCGATAACGGACATCGATTCTATGTGCGCGCGTCCGTTTTACAGTTTTTAAAGAGCCTCGCTGTGTAGGTGTCTTTGCGTCCAAACTGCCGCTAGATATTGACCACAAGCCTATGGTTGGCACATACAAATCCGAATCTCGAGCTTTCGAATATAATTTCAACTCCGCTTAAGCATTGCGAGTTGTGAACGAACTGAATAAGAACAACAGCCGCCGTGAACAAAGACGTCAGTAGTCTTCTGGTCTAAGGGGTCAATACACAATCCCGTTCATGGTTCCATAAGACTGGCGAGTAGGGATGTACATGTATTGCCAAATTGTACTCCAGCTTTATAATCCACGTGTTTACGCAGTCTAGGGTTTTTGTTACCCACATGTATCAGCACCGGGGACGCATATGTCACGTGACCTGGCTATGTTTAGTGAATTGTACGTGGCGTTCCGGCGATGTAACTTCTTACAGTGGATAGTCTGTTAACAAGATCTGACTGATAAGCAATCTCATGACAGACATTTATTCATCATGCGCTAACCTTTATTTCTATCGTGACTAATTCTCGCGTGGTTTTCTTCTCATCCGCGTTATTTTTAAAGCTTTACACGTGCACAAGTGCATCCTAATTTTACCATCGCATATTTCAAAGTTTGCTAGTGTTTGGCACTCTTGTTAATAATATCAGATATTAGCATCTATTGCGATGTGTAAACATATGTCATACATCGATAACCTTATAATTGTGGCGCCTGTGTGCTTCAAGTTTTTTTGGTGACCGCCATATATTTGGTCTGGTACACTCCGTTTAGCCGCGCTGCTGTACCGTCCGTGAAACCCTTATTTTTGTGGAAGACAAAGGAAAGACACGTATAACAATATGCATTAGACGTTCTCGTAGATGCGAGTGCGACCTGAGTGGTTCCTATATACTTCACAGCACTCGCTGGTGACTTTGATCAGACCCCCGCTGTGTACGCCGCCACACATAAGATGTAAATAAGCGAACGTCACTTCTTTGTGATTCAAAAAACAAACAGTAAGTGTGTCGGCGATATATTGTGGAAATTGAGTCATATATGAAATTTAAATTGAACATATTTACTAGGCGTGTACCTGGTTTAGGAGTGGTTTCAGTTGTCTTCTTCAGCCACTGGCTTACCTGTGGTATATGTCTTGTTCTGCAAATGTGCAGTGGGTAAGCGTATCTATAATGTGGACAGGCAGAAAGCATGTACTTAGGCGTCATAACCGGAACTTACTCACGTACGCTTTGAATCCAGCATCGGTCCGATAATAGAGAGAACTGAGAGGACACATTTAAGAGAGCACAGAAAATGGGAAAAGGCGAGTGGGATGTGTGTGACCTGGGGAACTACTGGTGCCTGTACTTGCAGTGCATGTACTAAGCTGTTGTTTATTTTTTTGTGCTCTACTATTTTTGTTTTTGTATAGTTACCAACTCTTAATAAACTAGTCATACATTGAAAGTGATAGTCTTGTGATATGTTTCATATACAGTTTACGCTGAGAATTATTTTTCACAAATTGAACTGACAACAGGAAGCCATCACCGTCTAGCTTACGTCTCTCACCTCCCCCTGTAAGCTACAGGCTGACTCATCGTTCAATGTTTAGAGCAATTCTGGGAGATCATCTTTCAAAGTGACTCTTTATGGTCGTGTACAGACATGGGTATCATTAAGGTCGAGAGCGACTGGGGGGGGGGGGGGGGGGTAAAAATAGACACTAATTGGCCAAAAGGCAAATTTTCACATTTTGCCTTTCGGGGCGTGTATGCAATCACTGAATATTTTGTGTATTTGCTTGTAATACATAACGTAAGTGCGTAGGTCGTTTTGTAATTGTTTCTCGAAAGTCCGCTTATGGCGATAAGGGGACCTGTTAATTAAGCAACCTACAACAAGCGAGTCTCCAGTTTTTCGCGCAGTTTTTGTTCACTGCAGTGGGTTTTTTGCACAGATTTAAAGCAACAGGGTATGAGTGTGGAAAGTGCGTGGGATCTGAGTAAGATTGAAACATCCCCCGTATGAGGATACCGCTGGCAAAAAGTCTTGATAAAACAGGGATCACGCCAAATAGTAGTGAAAAGTAGGGATCACACAAAAGTAGTGTAATAAAAGTAGGAAAGTGGGGAGAACATGTCATGGAAAAGTAAGGCTATAGGCATCAATCCCATGCCTATAATAGTAGGACGAGTGTAACAGACTTACCTGCTGTCACGGTCCAGTATTTTTCGTTAATCTCAAGCCAGCAAGCATGGACAATAAAGGGAAAGCCTGTGCCTTATTTTGTATCTCCGGCGTGGCTTTCATACATCTGATCCAGCTGCATGTGTATAGTCAGGCTGGAAGCCTATCAGCTAATTCCTTGCACTCATTATGACGGGGTTTGCGGTGAGGTGGGACCACATGATGACGGAACCGGTATAGCTCGAGATCGTAGCTTATTCAAAACTTTACAACTGTATTTAACAAGGGAGAGGAGTGCGACCCTTGCGACGTGGACAACAACCAGGGATCAGGCCAAAAGGAAATACATGACGAGTATAGAGTATATAGAAGAGTATAAGAGAAAACAGTTTAATTATATTAATTACTGGATCCTTAAAAAAAACAAAGTTTAGGCGCGAAGAAATGCCTGCCACAAATATTTGTTTATCGTTTATTAGTTTTTGTTAAATATAATAATATATATATATATATACCTATACTTCTTTACGGCAGACTAGCTATAAGTAACATGGGCCGTTATAATACGGGAAAAACAATTGTAGACAACGTAGTTCATATTTCATTTCCCTAAAGGATAGTGAAATGGATTCCCTCATCACGTTAATTGCCATATCAGCTATCGTGATGTGAGCGTAAACTAAAAACACAACTTTTTTTACGACCAGTGGGGCGTCATGCTTAAACGACATTCTTCATGAAAAAAATGGGAGGTTCACGCCTGTTAGGCCCCAAAACGTCATAGTGACCAAAACGTCATATCACATGGTCTGAGCCATCTAGAAACAAATGTACAGTTTCACATTGTGCCTCGATCGCACTGTCTGTTGACGGGGGCTATGAATATATGAGGCAGTAACTCTTCAGTTTCAGATATATTTAAGGGCTTTCATAAACTATGGAATATGGGTATCCCTCCCTCCGGGTCCATCCCTTGGAACCTTCTATACCAAGTAACCTTAGATTTCCTTATTTTCCTGCGCCTTAATTCGCAAATTTCGGCCTCCAAGAGGTATCTAATTGCCAATCAATCAATCCTTTAGCCCCGAGTGGCCCCGGCCTGTCTCCTACAAAAACGCAACGCAGGGTTGTGTGAGCGATAACCGGGATGGTTGAAATTAAACTTTAAACTGTATATTTCATTCTACCAAGGTATGACGTTTTGGTCACTATGACGTTTTGGGTTCTAACACACGCCTTGAACGACAGCCGAATTTTGCATTGAAAACTTGAACCTTGAGAGACCCACTGACTCCGTAACGCAGTGTCTCCGCCCCTGACACCAGGGTCGACAGCGATCGACCGCCTCAGCGAGAGTAGTCCCGCATCATAATATTAAACTCCGGAAGACGATTCTTCTGAAATACGTGGGGATCGATGGCCCGTAAATATCGATAGCATAATAACTATCCTTTATTTATTATTATTTTACACCTTTTACAGTGCGCTGCTATTTCTAAATTAGGGTGAAAGCTGCTTGTCGAGATTTTCCCGCCAAAATCTATGCCCAGGCGACATATTACAATTTGTAGAAAACGCGATTGTTTCATTCTATAAATTCAGAAAGCTAATAAACATCGCCGGTTCGTTTGCGATATGGCAAACGTGTTTATCCCGTGACACCACATAATTCTACAGAAGCCCGTTCGTGCCAAGGGATGATATTACAATCTTTAAAAATTATGTGGCGGCCGCCACTTATTTAACTGGCGGCCGCCGGATAATTTTTATAGAAAGTAATATGTCCTCCCTTAATTGGCACCAACGGGCTTCCGTATAATTCTGTCGCGGCACTGCTACTTAATTTATAACAAAGAATCGCGAAACATACAAACTGATGACGTTTACTTCTACGTTGAAAACCTGTCACAGTGGTTAATCATATATCACGAGCAAGGCTATCTATAATTAAGAGACCAGTGCAAATATAATAATATATATGTAGGCCTATATACTTCTTACGGCAGACTAGCTGTAAGAAAAAGATTTTTTTTGATGATTCAAGGACTGATTCTTGTTTGTATTTTGACCTCTTATGTTTTGGCAGGAAAGATCACGATATGTAACTTTAATTATTTAGTGGATATATATATGTGCCCGCAACAAATTGTTCGCAGGCGGGCGATCGTGCTCCGCAACTCAACCCATGATAGGGCTAAACATGACGCAGCGCCCCCTGGTGGTGACGTGGAGAAAGACTAGGTTTGTTAAGCTGGTACCGCGTGCCTTAAGGTTACACACCAATAGGTCGTGCGTAGAAAAGTATATGGCGTCAAGTAGTGCCTAAAATATGATCGTATATCAGGGTTATATGGTTACTGGTTACTTCTTTCTTTGTATATATTGTTTCTTTTACTAATGTTTGGCCAGATTACTGCCTGTTGCATTAATCTATGGCGTATTTAATCATGCTTGCGGACGTTACGGGTGCGTGGTTCGGTCGATCTTAGCCCTGGTACATGCCTCAAGAAGGCTCAAGAAGTCAACAAACGCCGCCTGGCAGCGAGTGCTCACGCTAAGTTTGTTTACTTCCGGCGAGCGGCGGAACATTCAAAACGAAGCGAGAGGTGAAAAAAATCGCCCGGGTTACAAGAAAATACGTTACCAAGCAAAGAAATGAAAGTGCGACGAAAGTCCAAAAAGCTTTAGGAACGTCGTGGCGCACATTGGCGGGTAGGCACTGTATATTTTTTCTGTTATGAACTTCAACTTGAGCCGCCGGTCCGCGATTTCTGCCGATTTCTTGTTTTCGGCCGTGTCAGCGGCATGGCTCTCACACTAGCTCCGTTTACGGGCGTGGTCAGAGCGGCATGTACCAGGGCTAGGTCGACCTCATCACATGCTGATTCGCTGGGTGTTTAATTTTCGGCGGGTCGCGCTAGGGGGGGTGTCATACTATGGGCTGTAGCTAAAAATATCGCACATGAACCTATGTTCTGTTTGTTGTTAAAATAAAGTTGGATACTTTCTCTAGAATTTGCTATGGCCCATATAGTCAAACATGGTTACCGATTTTTTTCTAGCATGGGGTTGAAAATTTGGGTTTTTGCATTACTTAACCTGGGGATGGTTTCTATTGGTGTGTAACCTTAAACTCATACAAGTAATTGCTGAGCGAGCGAAGTTGGGACCGCGGAACCAGGCTACGAGGTTTGTGTGCAAGAACACCTTGCCACTAGAGGACGCTCGTTCCTCACATCACTATGGACTATGTTGCAAGCAGTAACGCCCTCTGCCGGAAGATCGGTTGAAGAAGACAAACTTGAAGCAGAAGTTGGAGGCTCGAAGTTGCTGCTGGTGCACTATTTTGCAGTATTTTATCTGGTTATGGATAAGTTTGTCGTTCGCAGACCAAAAGGAGACCAAGCAGAATCATGCGGCAATGCTGGGAAGAAGCGATACATTCAATCAACGATCGAGTCACTTCGTGTGGGTGAAGTCTAGTCAGTGAACTTGACTCATACAAGTAATTGCTGAGCGAGCGAAGTTGGGACCGCGGAACCAGGCTACGAGGTTTGTGTGCAAGAACACCTTGCCACTAGAGGACGCTCGTTCCTCACATCACTATGGACTATGTTGCAAGCAGTAACGCCCTCTGCCGGAAGATCGGTTGAAGAAGACAAACTTGAAGCAGAAGTTGGAGGCTCGAAGTTGCTGCTGGTGCACTATTTTGCAGTATTTTATCTGGTTATGGATATTGGTATGCCTGCGTCCGGAGCCGTGGACTTGTGGGTCCACAACCTGTGAAACGTCGCATACGACTAAAATAGACTAATTAAAGAAAACAGCAATGTATGCCACGAATCACACAAGCCCACACCACAACGGGCTCCGGGCTGTAGTTTCTTTATTAATTCACATATTATATCAAATGAGGTGTCAGACTAAAGGTCTACATCCCGACAAGACCAGTACATCTTTTAAAATATAAGGAGACATCATTTACATGGCTAAATTAGTTGGCGAAGTGGGTCCCTGTCGGGCACTGGCCTGAAATATACGGCCCCAAGCCCACGCCGTGACGCTCAGCTAAGGCTTGTGGACCCAATGTCCACAACGGGCTCCGGGCTGTGGTTTCTTTATTAATACACATATTATATCAAATGAGGTGTCAGACTAAAGGTCTACATCCCGACAAGACCAGTACATCTTTTAAAATATAAGGACACATCATTTACATGGATAAATTAGTTGGCGAAGTGGGTCCCTGTCGGGCACTGGCCTGAAATATACGGCCCCAAGCCCATGCCGTGACGCTCAGCTAAGGCTTGTGGACCCAATGTCCACAACGGGCTCCGGGCTGTGGTTTCTTTATTAATTCACATATTATATCAAATGAGGTGTCAGACGAAAGGTCTACATCCCGACAAGACCAGTACATGTTTTAAAATATAAGGAGACATCATTTACATGGCTAAATTAGTTGGCGAAGTGGGTCCCTGTCGGGCACTGGCCTGAAATATACGGTATCTAGTCAACTCGACCCAAAACCAACTCGACCCACGACATGCTCGACCCATCACCGTTCCAAGCCCACGCAGTGACACTCATTTTAGGCTTGTGGATCCAATGTCCACAACGGGCTCCGGGCTGTAGTTTCGTTATTAATTCACATATTATATCAAATGAGGTGTCAGACGAAAGGTCTACATCCCGACAAGACCAGTACATCTTTTAAAATATAAGGAGACATCATTTACATGGCTAAATGAGTTGGCGAAGTGGGTCCCTGTCGGGCACTGGCCTGAAATATACGGCCCCAAGCCCACGCCGTGACGCTCAGCTAAGGCTTGTGGACCCAATGTCCACAACGGGCTCCGGGCTGTGGTTTCTTTATTAATTCACATATTATAGCAAATGAGGTGTCAGACGAAAGGTCTACATCCCGACAAGACCAGTACATCTGTTAAAATATAAGGAGACATCATTTACATGGATAAATTAGTTGGCGAAGTGGGTCCCTGTCGGGCACTGGCCTGAAATATACGGCCCCAAGCCCATGCCGTGACGCTCAGCTAAGGCTTGTGGACCCAATGTCCACAACGGGCTCCGGGCTGTGGTTTCTTTATTAATTCACATATTATATCAAATGACGTGTCAGACTAAAGGTCTACATCCCGACAAGACCAGTACATCTTTTAAAATATAAGAAGACATCATTTACATGGATAAATTAGTTGGCGAAGTGGGTCCCTGTCGGGCACTGGCCTGAAATATACGGCCCCAAGCCCATGCCGTGACGCTCAGCTAAGGCTTGTGGACCCAATGTCCACAACGGGCTCCGGGCTGTGGTTTCTTTATTAATTCACATATTGTATCAAATGAGGTGTCAGACGAAAGGTCTACATCCCGACAAGACCAGTACATGTTTTAAAATGTAAGGAGACATCATTTACATGGCTAAATTAGTTGGCGAAGTGGGTCCCTGTCGGGCACTGGCCTGAAATATACGGTATCTAGTCAACTCGACCCAAAACCAACTCGACCCACGACATGCTCGACCCATCACCGTTCCAAGCCCACGCAGTGACACTCATTTTAGGCTTGTGGATCCAATGTCCACAACGGGCTCCGGGCTGTAGTTTCGTTATTAATTCACATATTATATCAAATGAGGTGTCAGACGAAAGGTCTACATCCCGACAAGACCAGTACATCTTTTAAAATATAAGGAGACATCATTTACATGGCTAAATGAGTTGGCGAAGTGGGTCCCTGTCGGGCACTGGCCTGAAATATACGGCCCCAAGCCCACGCCGTGACGCTCAGCTAAGGCTTGTGGACCCAATGTCCACAACGGGCTCCGGGCTGTAGTTTCGTTATTAATTCACATATTATATCAAATGAGGTGTCAGACGAAAGGTCTACATCCCGACAAGACAAGTACATCTTTTAAAATATAAGGAGACATCATTTACATGGCTAAATTACATGGCGAAGTGGGTCCCTGTCGGGCACTGGCCTGAAATATACGGCCCCAAGCCCATGCCGTGACGCTCAGCTAAGGCTTGTGGACCCAATGTCCACAACGGGCTCCGGGCTGTGGTTTCTTTATTAATTCACATATTATATCAAATGAGGTGTCAGACGAAAGGTCTACATCCCGACAAGACCAGTACATCTTTTAAAATATAAGGAGACATCATTTACATGGCTAAATTAGTTGGCGAAGTGGGTCCCTGTCGGGCACTGGCCTGAAATATACGGCCCCAAGCCCACGCCGTGACGCTCAGCTAAGGCTTGTGGACCCAATGTCCACAACGGGCTCCGGGCTGTGGTTTCTTTATTAATACACATATTATATCAAATGAGGTGTCAGACTAAAGGTCTACATCCCGACAAGACCAGTACATCTTTTAAAATATAAGGACACATCATTTACATGGATAAATTAGTTGGCGAAGTGGGTCCCTGTCGGGCACTGGCCTGAAATATACGGCCCCAAGCCCATGCCGTGACGCTCAGCTAAGGCTTGTGGACCCAATGTCCACAACGGGCTCCGGGCTGTGGTTTCTTTATTAATTCACATATTATATCAAATGAGGTGTCAGACGAAAGGTCTACATCCCGACAAGACCAGTACATGTTTTAAAATATAAGGAGACATCATTTACATGGCTAAATTAGTTGGCGAAGTGGGTCCCTGTCGGGCACTGGCCTGAAATATACGGTATCTAGTCAACTCGACCCAAAACCAACTCGACCCACGACATGCTCGACCCATCACCGTTCCAAGCCCACGCAGTGACACTCATTTTAGGCTTGTGGATCCAATGTCCACAACGGGCTCCGGGCTGTAGTTTCGTTATTAATTCACATATTATATCAAATGAGGTGTCAGACGAAAGGTCTACATCCCGACAAGACCAGTACATCTTTTAAAATATAAGGAGACATCATTTACATGGCTAAATGAGTTGGCGAAGTGGGTCCCTGTCGGGCACTGGCCTGAAATATACGGCCCCAAGCCCACGCCGTGACGCTCAGCTAAGGCTTGTGGACCCAATGTCCACAACGGGCTCCGGGCTGTGGTTTCTTTATTAATTCACATATTATAGCAAATGAGGTGTCAGACGAAAGGTCTACATCCCGACAAGACCAGTACATCTGTTAAAATATAAGGAGACATCATTTACATGGATAAATTAGTTGGCGAAGTGGGTCCCTGTCGGGCACTGGCCTGAAATATACGGCCCCAAGCCCATGCCGTGACGCTCAGCTAAGGCTTGTGGACCCAATGTCCACAACGGGCTCCGGGCTGTGGTTTCTTTATTAATTCACATATTATATCAAATGACGTGTCAGACTAAAGGTCTACATCCCGACAAGACCAGTACATCTTTTAAAATATAAGAAGACATCATTTACATGGATAAATTAGTTGGCGAAGTGGGTCCCTGTCGGGCACTGGCCTGAAATATACGGCCCCAAGCCCATGCCGTGACGCTCAGCTAAGGCTTGTGGACCCAATGTCCACAACGGGCTCCGGGCTGTGGTTTCTTTATTAATTCACATATTGTATCAAATGAGGTGTCAGACGAAAGGTCTACATCCCGACAAGACCAGTACATGTTTTAAAATGTAAGGAGACATCATTTACATGGCTAAATTAGTTGGCGAAGTGGGTCCCTGTCGGGCACTGGCCTGAAATATACGGTATCTAGTCAACTCGACCCAAAACCAACTCGACCCACGACATGCTCGACCCATCACCGTTCCAAGCCCACGCAGTGACACTCATTTTAGGCTTGTGGATCCAATGTCCACAACGGGCTCCGGGCTGTAGTTTCGTTATTAATTCACATATTATATCAAATGAGGTGTCAGACGAAAGGTCTACATCCCGACAAGACCAGTACATCTTTTAAAATATAAGGAGACATCATTTACATGGCTAAATGAGTTGGCGAAGTGGGTCCCTGTCGGGCACTGGCCTGAAATATACGGCCCCAAGCCCACGCCGTGACGCTCAGCTAAGGCTTGTGGACCCAATGTCCACAACGGGCTCCGGGCTGTAGTTTCGTTATTAATTCACATATTATATCAAATGAGGTGTCAGACGAAAGGTCTACATCCCGACAAGACAAGTACATCTTTTAAAATATAAGGAGACATCATTTACATGGCTAAATTACATGGCGAAGTGGGTCCCTGTCGGGCACTGGCCTGAAATATACGGCCCCAAGCCCATGCCGTGACGCTCAGCTAAGGCTTGTGGACCCAATGTCCACAACGGGCTCCGGGCTGTGGTTTCTTTATTAATTCACATATTATATCAAATGAGGTGTCAGACGAAAGGTCTACATCCCGACAAGACCAGTACATCTTTTAAAATATAAGGAGACATCATTTACATGGATAAATTAGTTGGCGAAGTGGGTCCCTGTCGGGCACTGGCCTGAAATATACGGCCCCAAGCCCATGCCGTGACGCTCAGCTAAGGCTTGTGGACCCAATGTCCACAACGGGCTCCGGGCTGTGGTTTCTTTATTAATTCACATATTACATTAAATGAGGTGTCAGACGAAAGGTCTACATCCCGACAAGACCAGTACATGTTTTAAAATATAAGGAGACATCATTTACATGCCAGATTAGTTGGAGAAATGGGGCCCTGTCGGGCGCTGGCCTGAAATATACGGTATCTAGTCAACTCGACCCAAAACCAACTCGACCCACGACATGCTCGACCCATCACCGTTCCAAGCCCACGCAGTGACACTCAGTTTAGGCTTGTGGACCCAATGTCCACAACGGGCTCCGGGCTGTAGTTTCGTTATTAATTCACATATTATATCAAATGAGGTGTCGGACGAAAGGTCTACATCCCGAAAAGACCAGTACATCTTTTTAAATATAAGGAGACATCATTTACATGGCTAAATTGGTTGGCAAAGTGGGTCCCTGTCGGGCACTGGCCTGAAATATACGGGCCCAAGCCCACGCCGTGATGCTCAGCTCAGGCTTGTGGACCCAATGTCCACAACGGGCTCCGGGCTGTAGTTTCTTTATTAATTCACATATTATATCACATGAGGTGTCATACGAAAGGTCTACGTACCGACAAGAGAGGTACATCTTTAAAGACATAAGGAGACATCGTTTACATGGCCAAATTAGTTCGCGAAGTGGGTCCCTGTCGGGCACTGGCCTGAAATATACGGCCCCAAGCCCACGTCGTGATACTCAGCTCAGGCTTGTGGACCCAATGTCCACAACGGGCTCCGGGCTGTAGTTTCTTTATTAATTCACATATTATATCACATGAGGTGTCATACGAAAGGTATACAACCGGACAAGACGGGTATATCTTTTAAAATATAAGGAGACATCATTTACACAGCCAAATTTGTTGGCGAAGTGGGTCCCTGTCGGGCACTGACCTGAAATATACGGCCCCAAGCCGACGCCATCATATAATAGGTTAGGTTTGTGGACCCATGGCCACGAGTTAAGCTATAATATCAGATATATCACACGAATGTGTCACACGAAAGCATATAGTGGTACACATACAATAATAGACATTTTAATAAGTATTCATAAACGTATCGATACGCAGATACTGTTTTGATACTAAGTCCTCATGCATGTGGCCATAAACGCACGCCAGTATGCAAAAATCTTAAGAAGTTAACCATACGCACACTCTAATATGCAAAGTCTTCATAAAGGTAGCCATACGCACACACTAGTATGCCATGTCTTCCTAAAGATACCCAATCGCACACACTAGTATGCCATGTCTTCTTAAAGATACCCATAAGCACACACTAGTATGTAATGTCTTCATAAAGTTAGCCATACGCACATATTAGTATGCCAGTTTGTTCTACTAGGCCAGCCAAATCAGGCGGTGCGTGGTGCGAATCCCGCCTGTGAATATTTCAATGTGTGTGTTTAGTATAATACGTTCCTATGCGTTTCTTCGAAAACACTATGGCGTCATGCAGAAGAGCCAGCCATATCTCCTCTTTTCCATCCAGTACTCAAATTCCTTTTAAAGGTTGCCATATACACATTTAGGATGACATCTGTCCGACGGTGAGACTAGATTTCAGCTTTGTTTTGGTTTAAGTTCTAAGGTGTGTTTTGCGGCGTTTGCGCTTAATTATAAGAGAATAAGCCTGTCACCGACAGAGCTTACCGCGGTCGTCGCATCGATGACTTTTCGTTAGGGTTTGGTTTGTTCTCACTGTACACCGATAGACTATGGATTGGCGTTTTAAGTCCAGTTTCTCAAACCAGAGACCGTCATGGTTGGCCATTCCATGACGCACAACACATGCCAACCCCTCTTTTGGGATGCTAGATCCTCACAAGAATTCGAATCGTTGTCGAAAGCCTTGCAAACCTTGTCATGCTTGCAAACATACACACATACTAGTACGCAGTCTTGCTGCGTGTAGCCATGCACACACTTATACTCAAAGTATTCCTGCTTGTAGTCATACACACACACTAATACTCAAAATCCACACACACTAATACTCAAAGTCTTCCTGCATGTAGCCATACACACACGGGGGTACGCAAACTCCTCATAAAGGTAGCCCTGAAATGTGCATCTCTAGGGGATTGTGGTCTGCATTAAAGCGCGGACTGTGCATCTCGGGAGGGTTGTGGTTTGCATTAGACACGGGCTGTGCATCTGTGGAGGTTTGCGGTCTGCACTAGACACAAAATATGTACCGCATGGCAGGCGTAGGGTGATTACATTGCAAATATAATCAATTACGATTATAAGAAATACAAAAGTAATCGATAACGATTTCGATGACATTGAGTGTAAACACGATTACAATCATGTTTGCAAGCGTGGCATGATCGAGGACTTTCGGCATCGATTCGGATTCTTGGGAGGCTCTGCATGGCATCCCGGGTGAGGGGGTGGGCACGTATCGTGTGTGAAGGAATGGCCCACCACGACGGGCTCTGGTTTGAGAAACTGGACTTGAAACGCCAACCTAGGCACCCACCGGAGACTACAAACCAAGACCTAACGACAAGTCACCGATGCGACGACTTCTGGTAAGCTTTGTCGGTCACATTGTCACGTTCGTCTGGGGGTAATTTATTACGTATAAATAAAACAATGGACAAAATGAGGACGAAAGAAGGCAAAAAATTCTTCTTTCTTTTCCCCTCTTTCTTTCTCTTTCTCGTCATACATGGCAGCTAGTATTCTTTCGTAAAAGTCCCGCTTCTCTCAGCATTCACAGCTATAATTAAACAATATTAACAAGCCATAATTATTGGTCAAGGTATATGCACATACATTGGTGGCAATACATGTTTGAACTTATGAAATATAAACAAATAAGTACTCTTAAGACACTTACGTGAACATTCACCATTTCCGTTACCATATCTGGCTTCCAGCACACATCATCTTCTAGCAGCACGACAGATTGTCACCTTGGCACACAGACGCACAATATACAAAACCTGGCACACAGCCTCACAATATCATGGCACACAGCCTCACAATATCATGGCACACAGCCTAACAATATCATGGCACACAGCCTCACAATATCATGGCGCACAGCAGCGTGATATAATGGCACACAGCCTAACAAAGCGCTGGCACACAGCGTAACAACGCGCTGACACACAGCCTCACCACAGTAACCTCATCTCTCATCTGTTTATCTCTTTACTGCGGTTCAATATATACCGGCTACTGCCACTCCCATCTCTACTACAATGAACCAAGGACACTAAAATTAACTCAGTACACAGTCACGCAATTAGACCTTCCCAGATGCTGACATCTAGAACGCTGACGCAACTTGATTACTTGGCCAACTTTGGCACTCCTTCACACAGATGAAACTGACATAGACATCGATAACTCAAAACCCTAAATCGAAAAACCCTGAATCCGCGACAATACTCCCCTCTTAAGAAAATATCACTGCATATTTTACCAACAACGGGTTTCCAAAACTATGTACAAATATTACGCACACAAGACACATCTATTCCTGCATACGACTAAGATAATCAGCGATAACATTGTCTTTGCCCTTAATGGCACGAATCTGATCTTTGTAGTTCTGGAAAAACATCGGCCATCTCATAATACGACTATTAGAGACTTTGCATTTGTCAATGTACACTAAGGGTTGATGATCAGTTTCTAAGACGAACTACTTTCCATATAGGTAAGTTTGAAAACGTTTAATGGCCCAAACTAAAGCCAAACATTTGCGTTCTATGACAGAATAAATTTTTTTTCGGGCAATGAGTTTAAAGCATTTGACAATTTCCTCGCTAATCTGTTAAAGGATGCAGTTGCATTGATCATTCCAAATGACATCTTACAAAACTGATACAAACCATCTGATGTAACAAAAGCTGTCATTTGCTTCGAACCTTCTTCCATAGGAATCTTTTCTTTGTTTATCAGTCAAATCAGGATTTATTACCACATCTCTATAAGTCTATTTTCCTTTTACATCCGGTAAGTCTACGAGATTATCATCTTCAACATCTTCACCACATTCAATTATCGCGGTAGCAGCAAACTCTGTTGTAGTTACATCAGATGGTTTGTTATACAGTCTCAACATATTCGCATGAAACGTCTTCGTTTTATCATTGATTCTGATTTGATAGTCATTCAGAGCTACACATCGCTCTACCAAATATGGTCCTTTCCACTGAAGTAACAACTTATTGTTTGAAGTTGGCAGCAATACTAAAACATGATCACCTATTTTGAAGGGTTTTTTCTTTGCTCCACGATCGTATTGTCGTTTTTGTCGCACTCTGGCTTCAGTCAACTCGCGATGAGCTAGTTTACATGTATCTTCAAGTCGAGTTTTCAGATCTAGGACATACTAATAAGTAGTTTTCACATCGTCACATTCAACATCTTTAGTCCACAGTTGTTTTAATATCTGCATAGGGCCACGCACAGTTCAGTCATACAACATTTCAAATGGGGAAAATCCTAGGCTTTCTTGAGTAGCTTCACGATAAGCAAACGAGAACGTCAAGCGTAGAAGGAGACGAAAATCTGGGGATAAGTGCAATTGGAATATATATAGCGAGTGCCGACTATGTACATGCATTGCTGACAGAGTATATGCCGAAATGCCCGCGCGCCGTGAGTCATTTGGCGTATCGAAGCTTTATAATGGGATCGGCCATGTTAAATGTCTTTGTTTTTTTGCGTGCAAAGCACTGGTCTGATTTGAATGGTATTTGGCACACATGATGTCAGTAATATTGGTACCTATTCCACGACATACGGGAAGTCTATCTGCATATATGTAGGCACAGCGATTTTTCTCCATTTTTATTCGGGTCAAATTTAACCATCCAATAGCTCGAAAGCTATAAATGTGAGGTGAAATCTGGGACACATTTCTTTTGTGCCTCTCTCAGAAGAATACTTTGAGAGAAACCGCGGATCTCTAGAGCCGATATTAACGGAGCTACAAAGAAAAACATGATTCGTGACCTTGACCTTATTGTGACCTTGACCTTGGAAGCGTGACCTTGATCAATATAGTGCTTTGGCCCAAATACTAATGTCATGTCTCACGCAAAGTGTCGGTTGTCTGACATGTCCCCTTTATGGAGAAATTGGGGAGGCCATTTTCCCGCCAAAATGCTCCCGTAGGGTCCCATGTTAAACTTTGGGAATTTTTAGCGGGAAAACTATTTGGGCGATTTGCATAAATGAAAGACCATATAGAAGGTACTAATGGGCTCAATACGAGAAATAATTTGCAGCGTGATTAAATGGAATGGAATGTTGGTGTTTTAGGCCACTTTTGTGCACATACAGGCTAAATTGGGCCAAGGAACCTCCCGAGACGATGAAGGATGAAGGAATGAAACATGCCCCAGATTAGGTGCCCGAGCCCGGATTCGAACCCAGGACCTATTGATCTGCGGTCTAGTGCACTAACCACTACACCAGGGAGGCCCCCTGATTAAATGGAAACTGCGAACGTTATAGCGATTCCGTTTTTTGGTCCTATCTTTCAATGGTTAAGAGAAGTTTGAAAAATTCCTGTGACCTTGACCTTTGACCTACATTGCCCATCTACAAATTTAGCCTGACGGTGGGCCGTGGCATTGTCTGTGCAGAAGGCGGAGTCGATATCTCAAACTTTATAAAAAAAAAAAAAAATCTAAAATTTTCAATTTTCAAGAGGCTGTGGCGCGAAAACTGTTTATCCTATGTCAAAATGGCAATATTAAGAGAGCTAGAGCGGAAAATGTGTTTTGGACGTATCATCGTGACCTTGACCTTTGAGTTATATTGCCCATTCACAAACTTGACCTGTCGATTGGCTGTCGGAATGTTTCGGTAAAAGAAGAGAACGATATCTTTAGGCATTTGACAGATAATGCGTCTACAGACAGACAGACAGACAGACAAACCGAACACACCGACATTAAAAATCTACGATTTTCGTCTTAACAAACCGAACACACCGACATAAGACGAAAATCGTAGATTTTCGTCTTAACAAAACTGCTGGCAATTATCTGTCCCAATCCTTGGGTTTTTCGTTACAAAGACGCTTTAAAATCTGCTTCATGGTACCGGTAAATCTTTCAATCAATCCATTACAAATGGGATGGTAAGAAGTTGTAGTAAGCTGTTTGATAGAGACTAATCTGCAAATTTCTCTCATCAAGTCTGATGTAAACTGAGAACCTAAGTCACTGAGCACTTCGTCAGGAAAACCAACTCTGCTGTATATACTCAAAAGTGCCTCGGCAACAGTCTCCGTATCAATTTTCTTCAAGAGAACAGCTTCAGGGTACCTGGTGGCATAATCTATGACAGTCAAGGTATATCGGTGACCTCTGTCAGATGAAGGTTAAATAGGACCAACAAAGTCGACAGCACCACGTTTGAATGGTCTGTCAATCAATGGAAGTTGAACCAGAGAAGCTTTACCAGATTTGCCTTTGGGAATAGTGCATTGACAAATGTCGCAGGATCGACAGAATCGCGTGACGTCACCATGTACATTTGGCCAGTAGAATTGAGTTAATATCTTATCACTGGTCTTCCTGATGCCTAAATGACCACCAATGAGTGATTCATGAGCCAAAGCGAGAACCTGAGGACGATACGAACTGGGAACTACCAACTGTCTTATCGCGTCGCGACCTGGTATCAGCGGTTCAATGACCTTGTAAAGAAGTCCCTTCCGAATTTTAAAGGCAGAAGTATTCGAGTTGTTAATTTTGGGTGGATCGTCGGCGTGAGCCATTAACCACAATTTAGAAAGAGACTTCAGAGGGCATCAATCAGAGATTCAACAGTGACGTTGTCGCCTGCACCGTCAGAAACACGTAATGGATGCGGTACGTCACATTGTCGTTTTGTCTGACTCCTAGTTACAATGGTATTAGCAATTTTTGCTGGATTTTGATTTTGCACCATCAATATTTCCAATAATTAGATCATAGATTGGGTTCTGCGTGCACAAGGCTTCATCTTCTCCAGAGTAGAATGGGGTATTTACTTGAACCTTAGCAACTGGGTATTTTCGCATAGTGCCGTCAATTAGTAAACACATGTGATTCTTGCCCGTAAGCTGCTCTGGTTTCACTAAGCTGGAGCGTACAGCAACTCCGCTACATCCTGTGTCCCGCAAGGTATTTACTAAAGTGCCACCAATCAGACCCTTTCTAACAGGCATTCCCATGGAATCAGCGCTTGGTTCTGAACAATCTCCACTTACAATTGGGAGATATTTGCCATTAGCTACTTTTCAACTCAGATACTCTCATTACGCAACAACCAGCGGTTTCTACGTTAGCATTCTCAATGGCATTATCTGACATCGACAAGTCAGCACCACTAGTGTCTACGGTATTCGTCAACATCATTGCACCCGCTCTTTGTTTAACATCTGGAGTTTGGGAGTTATCTTGCTATATGACCTGTTTTGTCACAAAGGAAACATCGTCGTCTATCAATAGGGGAGGGAGCAAAGTTATTTGTCTGTTTCCGATCTTCATATGTAGTTACATTACTGCGACATCGGTCTGCGACATGTCCGATTCGCTTGCACTTATAACAACATTTGTCTGTCCCGTTATTCTGCATGTCTCTGTCACGGGTCACCACGCGCGTTTTCTTACCGTCTAATGTACAACCGTGAATATACAAGTAGCGCTCAGCATATTCTTCGACAGAGTCACTAGAATGAGGATCTTTCTCACGAATGTATGTGCGCAAATCAAGACTGCAACATCGAAGAAATTGTTCTCTACTGAAGAGATCACTCAGTTCGTGGTACGTCATCTTAATATCTGATAACTCAACCCACCTGGTCGAATTACTGCGGAGTCGAGCCATCTGTTAACTCGGTGTCAGTCCTGGTTCAACATTAGTGTCAAAAAACTTTCTTCTTTCTTTTGTTCTGTACCCGTCTTTGGTCAACAGATATCTGTGTAGTAAAGCGCTTTAACTTTATCATAATCACTGGCGTCTTCTATTGACATCCTGAAGTAGGTTTCCAAAGCCCGTCCAGTAAGTAGTGCACTAAGAGCAGTTGCCCAGTCGTCCGTATGCCATTCCTGAGAATTAGCAAACCTTTCAAATCGATTCCAATATGCGTCAATATTGTCTTTACCGTCTTGGAATGTTGGTAACTTAGGGACCGGAACATGTGATGAGTTGTACTATCTTTACAAATACTTTCTGTTTCGGCGTCTTTCTTAACCTTTTCTAATTCAGTCTCTTTTTCGAGTTTAGTTACTTCAAACTCTCGTTTCATACGCCTCTCATCTCGTTCTATCTCCAAGTCCCATCTACGAGTTTCCAACCTTTCTTTCTTTTCATTTTCCACGAAGTCTTTTACCTCTTAATCGGCATAACCTAAGTCATTGCCAAGCCCCATTGACTCTTTCAACTCTACGTTATCCATTTCCACGACAACTTGACAAATAAGAATCTATGAATGAATAATTAACATTATCACGTGAACTGGTGTCGGGGTGTCGTTTGAGGGAATAAACTGAATTATCGATCTCAGTCAAAGACATTATGTAGATTTCACTCACCCAACAAGATATATAAAGACCACCTGCTTCGGTCCACTGCTTGATATTCCACAACACGCCTCCAATCTGACAACATGACAAGGACACTCCACGTGTGGTTCCGTATATAAAGTATTGACACTCCAAGTGATAAGCAGCTGAAACATCTGAGCACAAGTTTAAACATAAATCGACCATGGTGGTACAATTGACACGTTTGACGTAAATTATTGGCTTAGTATAATCATACGGGAAAAATAAGCCAACCGCAATACATATGTGCAAGGAAGGAGTTATACAATCAGCTACACATTTTAGATATATCCCGGACGAGCCCCGACTTTTTCGAGTTATGGTTTTGAGTTATCGATGTCTATGTCAGTTTCATCTGTGTGAAGGAGTGCCAAATTTGGCCAAGTTGTGTGAGCGTTCTAGATGTCAGCATCTGGGAAGGTCTAATTGCGTGACTGTGTACGAGTTAATTTTAGTGTCTGGTTAATTGCAGTAGAGATGGGAGTGGCAGTAGTCGTGTGCCATGATATTGTGAGGCTGTGTGCCATGATATTGTGAGGCTCTGTGCCACGATATTGTGAGGCTGTGTGCCATGATATTGTGAGGCTATGTGTCATGATATTGTGAGGCTGTGTGCCATGATATTGTGAGGCTGTGTGCCATTATAAGTTCAAACATGTATTGCCACCAATGTATGTGTGTATACCTTGACCAATAATTATGACTTGTTTATATTGTTTAATTATAGCTGTGAATGCTGAGAGAAGCGGACTTGTACGAAAGAATAATAGCTGCCATGTATGATGAGAACGAGAAAGAAAGAGGGGGAAAGAAAGAAGAATTTTATTGTATTATGTAAACACAATATTTCGCCCTCATTTTGCCCATTGTTTTATTTATACGTTATCAATTAGTCCTAGACGAACGTGACAGATAGGCGAGGCTTATTTAGTCATAAGCGCAAATACCGCGACGCAAATCGTATCACTTAAACCAAACAAAGCTGCAAATCCATCATCTTTCGCAGACGGACGGATGCTAATCATACTTCCCATGGTTTATACCTTAAAGTAACTATTTCAACAACAAGTTAATATTGGACGAATTTGGCGAGAACGGTATCATGAGTTCAGAAGCAAGCGATTCCAGTACCAGCAGTTTGTATGAAGCCTGGGTAAAAGCCGATTTCTGATCGTAATGTTATGCGTTCAATTCCTGAGGGGCAAAGGATGTTATGGCATTTACTGATGGTTGCAACCCTTCTTCAGGCTGAAGACTGTGTCTTCTCCACGGTACTCATTTTGTGAAGAGAATTCCGCGGTCGTGATCAAATATGCAAATTATGTTTAGATAGTTATAAAATAAACTCTACCTGGTTCAAGAGTAGGGTGCGGCAACGTATGGTATATCCATACAGTCATGTAGCATTGCCTCTTTCTTTATTACCAATCATTTAACATAGAGGCCATAAGTGACTATTGCCCACCACTCCGCCCTCTCTGACATGACGATAATGCTAAATGCAGCGTATTAATTTGTATTATAAGGATATTTGTGTATTTTATGTTAAACCATTTAAACAATATGTAAACCAGCAAACTGGCGGGGTCGCCAGGGGTCGCCTGAACTAATCTATACTAATAATCCATAATATGGGGAAGACGCAGTTTCAGCCATCAGTAAATGTAAAAAAAAAACAATCGGGGGTAATGCACAACCCCGCGATGAGAAATCCGCCGCTCTCCAGGCTAAGCTTCATACAGACAGCTGATATTTGAATGTATCACAGGGTGAAAATACAAAGAAATTATAACCCGAATAAATAAGGTTTCATTCATTAGCTGCCTTCTATATGCATTGTGAGGCCAGTAAGGCGGTGCTGTCAGGTTTAAACATGCCTGCCACAACCTAGTGGGCAGTGAAATGCGTGCTTGCAGTTTCGAATACTATATTTTATGTATGACGGCTGGCTGGGTGAACTGCCCACGATAGAAATGGGTCTATGTGTAGTATTTCTGGTCCCAGACCCGAATGGACGCCGGTTCTACCCTAGAAAGTTCTAGACGGGTTTCGAACCGGCGACCCATCGCATCCCGAGCGAACACCTTACACGTTAGGCCAAAGGGAAATTCCCATTTGGCCCGAGGCGCTTGGTGTCTTTTATCCACCGGGCCTGGGCCGAGATATCACATATGCTCGTCTAGCTCCGGATGACCGGCGCCCAGCATATAAACAGGGCGGGTGGCTTGAGACACACTGAGACACACACAGATGGAGAGACACAACTTGCAGACTTATCCACACCACAGCCCGTGTCTGCTGGAGTCTGGACACTGGGATAGGACTCATTCACCGACCATGGCCAACATCGCATGCCCCATGTGTTGATGAAAGAATAAACGGAAACTGCTGGCAAAAGCAGCTGCGTTGTGATCTGTTGACTGTCTAACCCCCAAACAAGGCCGGTTATAAATCGCCCGGCTTCTGAAATTATTGATTAAAATCGAATTTATTTATTTAGATTATCCGTATAATAATATAATCATGATTGTAATTGTGACTACTTTCAAAATAATAGTAGGCGGCCTATGTAATTGCAATCTATTAAGATATTCGTAATGAATCGATTACTTCTATTTGCCTGTAATCGTAATCGTAATTATGAAATTTCCAAGTAATTAATCGCATCGCATTCGATTACATTTACAATGTAGGCTATATCACCCCATACCTCCCGCTCACTTTTCACTGTCCTGGGGTGCTAATTTAATGTGGATATACATTAGTAGAAGTGTAAGTGGGTATTAGTTGGTTGCTTATCAAAAAAATTTAGTAGTGGCGGCTGGGGATAACACAAAGCAATGATGCATAAATAGGCCTACAGTCAGCTTTGTGGGCTTTTCTCATCGCTCTCCACCTCCTCCCCGTCACCCCGATGGTGTCGTACTATTTTACACCATTGGTGACAGCTTTATCTTCTTTAGTTTCATCGGCATGCAGGGCGCGAGACGAACCCGGAGTATCCCGCCCTCTCCCCATCCCAGATACCAACCTGCGGCCACCCGGTTTTTCGTTGAATGCCAGGCGCGATTTCAAGGCCAATATTTGAATCGCGCGCCCAATTTCCTGCAGGGATCCTTGTTACGAAAGTAGCCCAGGGAATGAATACCGGGGTGCAGTGCGACAAACTTGTGACATTAAGCCATGGATAGATAGCTCCACCTCAGACCAGGGTGCTCCCGGAGCATGGGAAGGGGCGGTGCGTGCGCTAACCGCTTGTGAGGGGAACCCAACATACGGGAGGCATGCCGAGCAAAGGCCCAGAGCAAAGATACTGTCACCTTTGACCGCGATACGTCGCGCAACTGCACAACTGCTGGTGAACGCTGAAATTGGCGGCCACGACTTGGCGCAGGAAGTCCCGGGCGGGAATCTGCCGTGCTCGGCCCGAGATATCCAGTAGATACCAAGGATCGTGTAAAACTATCCTTGTTGATACCAAACTATCGGTGCAATGTGACGGGACGCCTGCTGGGCGTGCGCTTGTCACCAACTTAACTAGGAAGGGGGGTGGGGGGTGTAGGGGTCGGGCAAGGGGTATTTCCGTTCCTCGGAAATGCGCTTTTCATTTCACCGTGAACTGGAAATGCAGAAAATAATTGTTCGTGAACCGGGAATGGGATATTATCCGATCATCATGGATTTTCATTAATCGTGAACTGAGATTCTCAAGGATAAATAGCCGTGAATTGGAAAATCGCCAATTTATATCATGTATCCACCCTTCACATAGTATGCCGGCAGTTTTTCATTTAATTCACCGTGGTCTGGGAATAAAGGAATTAATTTTTCGCAATCTGGGAAGACTTTTCATCTGACACCTCGTTTGATATAATATGTGAAATAATAAAGAAATCACAGCCTGGAGCCCGCTGTGGACATTGGACATTGAGTCCACAAGGCTAGGCTGAACGTCACGCTGTGGGCTTGGGATATTATATTGAAAGCCAGTGCCTGGACCGGGACCCTGTTCGCCAACTTACTAGACCATGTGAATGAGGTTTCATTTCATTTTTAAAGATGTATATGTCTTGTCGAGACGTAGATCTTTCGGGTGATACCTCCTTTCATACAATATGGGAATTAATAAAGAAACTACAGCCCGGAGCCCGTTGTGGACATTGGGTCCACAAGCCTTAGCTGAGCGTCACGTCGTGGGCTTGGGGCCGTATATTTCAGGCCAGTGCCCGACAGGGACCCACTTCGCCAACTAATTTAGCCATGTAAATGATGTCTCCTTATATTTTAAAAGATGTACTGGTCTTGTCGGGATGTAGACCTTTCGTATGACACCTCATGTGATATAAGATGTGAATTAATAAAGAAACTACAGCCCGGAGCCCGTTGTGGACATTGGGTCCACAAGCCTTAGCTGAGCGTTACGGCGTGGGCTTGGGGCCGTATATTTCAGGCCAGTGCCCGACAGGAACACATTTCGCCAACTAATTTAGCCATGTAAATGATGTCTCCTTATATTTTAAAAGATGTACTGGTCTTGTCGGGATGTAGACCTTTCGTCTGACACCTCATTTGATATAATATGTGAATTAATAAAGAAACCACAGCCCGGAGCCCGTTGTGGACATTGGGTCCACAAGCCTTAGCTGAGCGTCACGGCGTGGGCGTAGGGCCGTATATTTCAGGCCAGTGCCCGACAGGGACCCACTTCGATAACTAATTTAGCCATGTAAATGATGTCTCCTTATATTTTAAAAGATCTACCTGTCTTGTCGGGATGTAGACCTTTCGTATGACACCTCATGTGATATAATATGTGAATTAATAAAGAAACCACAGCCCGGAGCCCGTTGTGGACATTGGGTCCACAAGCCTTAGCTGAGCGTTACGGCGTGGGCTTGGGGCCGTATATTTCAGGCCAGTGCCCGACAGGGACCCACTTCGCCAACTAATTTTGCCATGTAAATGATGTCTCCTTATATTTTAAAAGATCTACCTGTCTTATCGGGATGTAGACCTTTCGTATGACACCTCATGTGATATAATATGTGAATTAATAAAGAAACCACAGCCCGGAGGCCGTTGTGGACATTGGGTCCACAAGCCTTAGCTGAGCGTTACGGCATGGGCTTGGGGCCGTATATTTCAGGCCAGTGCCCGACAGGGACCCACTTCGCCAACTCATTTAGCCATGTAAATGATGTCTCCTTATATTTTAAAAGATTTACCTGTCTTGTCGGGATGTAGACCTTTCGTATGACAGCTCATGTGATATAACATGTGAATTAATAAAGAAACCACAGCCCGGAGCCCGTTGTGGACATTGGGTCCACAAGCCTCAACTGAGTGTCACTGCGTGGGCTTGGAACGGTGATGGGTCGAGCATGTCGTGGGTCGAGTTGGTTTTGGGTCGAGTTGACTAGATACCGTATATTTCAGGCCAGTGCCCGACAGGGACCCACTTCGCCAACTAATTTAGCCATGTAAATGATGTCTCCTTATATTTTAAAAGATGTACTGGTCTTGTCGGGATGTAGACCTTTCGTATGACACCTCATGTGATATAAGATGTGAATTAATAAAGAAACCACAGCCCGGAGCCCGTTGTGGACATTGGGTCCACAAGCCTTAGCTGAGCGTCACGGCGTGGGCTTGGGGCCGTATATTTCAGGCCAGTGCCCGACAGGGACCCACTTCGCCAACTAATTTTGCCATGTAAATGATGTCTCCTTATATTTTAAAAGATTTACCTGTCTTGTCGGGATGTAGACCTTTCGTATGACAGCTCATGTGATATAACATGTGAATTAATAAAGAAACCACAGCCCGGAGCCCGTTGTGGACATTGGGTCCACAAGCCTAAACTGAGTGTCACTGCGTGGGCTTGGAACGGTGATGGGTCGAGCATGTCGTGGGTCGAGTTGGTTTTGGGTCGAGTTGACTAGATACCGTATATTTCAGGCCAGTGCCCGACAGGGACCCACTTCGCCAACTAATTTAGCCATGTAAATGATGTCTCCTTATATTTTAAAAGATGTACTGGTCTTGTCGGGATGTAGACCTTTCGTATGACACCTCATGTGATATAAGATGTGAATTAATAAAGAAACCACAGCCCGGAGCCCGTTGTGGACATTGGGTCCACAAGCCTTAGCTGAGCGTCACGGCGTGGGCTTGGGGCCGTATATTTCAGGCCAGTGCCCGACAGGGACCCACTTCGCCAACTAATTTTGCCATGTAAATGATGTCTCCTTATATTTTAAAAGATTTACCTGTCTTGTCGGGATGTAGACCTTTCGTATGACAGCTCATGTGATATAACATGTGAATTAATAAAGAAACCACAGCCCGGAGCCCGTTGTGGACATTGGGTCCACAAGCCTAAACTGAGTGTCACTGCGTGGGCTTGGAACGGTGATGGGTCGAGCATGTCGTGGGTCGAGTTGGTTTTGGGTCGAGTTGACTAGATACCGTATATTTCAGGCCAGTGCCCGACAGGGACCCACTTCGCCAACTAATTTAGCCATGTAAATGATGTCTCCTTATATTTTAAAAGATGTACTGGTCTTGTCGGGATGTAGACCTTTCGTATGACACCTCATGTGATATAAGATGTGAATTAATAAAGAAACCACAGCCCGGAGCCCGTTGTGGACATTGGGTCCACAAGCCTTAGCTGAGCGTCACGGCGTGGGCTTGGGGCCGTATATTTCAGGCCAGTGCCCGACAGGGACCCACTTCGCCAACTAATTTTGCCATGTAAATGATGTCTCCTTATATTTTAAAAGATTTACCTGTCTTGTCGGGATGTAGACCTTTCGTATGACAGCTCATGTGATATAACATGTGAATTAATAAAGAAACCACAGCCCGGAGCCCGTTGTGGACATTGGGTCCACAAGCCTAAACTGAGTGTCACTGCGTGGGCTTGGAACGGTGATGGGTCGAGCATGTCGTGGGTCGAGTTGGTTTTGGGTCGAGTTGACTAGATACCGTATATTTCAGGCCAGTGCCCGACAGGGACCCACTTCGCCAACTAATTTAGCCATGTAAATGATGTCTCCTTATATTTTAAAAGATGTACTGGTCTTGTCGGGATGTAGACCTTTCGTATGACACCTCATGTGATATAAGATGTGAATTAATAAAGAAACCACAGCCCGGAGCCCGTTGTGGACATTGGGTCCACAAGCCTTAGCTGAGCGTCACGGCGTGGGCTTGGGGCCGTATATTTCAGGCCAGTGCCCGACAGGGACCCACTTCGCCAACTAATTTTGCCATGTAAATGATGTCTCCTTATATTGTAAAAGATCTACCTGTCTTGTCGTGATGTAGACCTTTCGTAGGACACCTCATGTGATATAATATGTGAATTAATAAAGAAACCACAGCCCGGAGGCCGTTGTGGACATTGGGTCCACTAGCCTTAGCTGAGCGTCACGGCGTGGGCTTGGGGCCGTATATTACAGGCCAGTGCCTGATAGTCTCCCCCCTCCCCCCCCCCCCCCCCAACTGATATACTGTGCCTGTGGTTGCCCGTCACTGCATCAAACAGCGGAAAAATGTTTCCGGTGTTAAGTCACAGTTGGTCGTGTGCGACGTTTAGGGGCGCCCCCTGCCGTCGGAGACTGCTTGTGGACCCACAAGTCCACGGCTCCGGACGCAGTATTACCCAGCTCGCTGAGCGAGCGAAGTTGGGACCGCGGAACCAGGCTACGAGGTTTGTGTGCAAGAACACCTTGCCACTAGAGGACGCTCGTTCCTCACATCACTATGGACTATGTTGCAAGCAGTAACGCCCTCTGCCGGAAGATCGGTTGAAGAAGACAAACTTGAAGCAGAAGTTGGAGGCTCGAAGTTGCTGCTGGTGCACTATTTTGCAGTATTTTATCTGGTTATGGATAAGTTTGTCGTTCGCAGACCAAAAGGAGACCAAGCAGAATCATGCGGCAATGCTGGGAAGAAGCGATACATTCAATCAACGATCGAGTCACTTCGTGTGGGTGAAGTCTAGTCAGTGAACTTGACCCTTCTGATAACAAGCTGATAGTGATAGGTAGCCTGAATGTTCAGACGTTACAGTCTTGACACTTGTTCTTGTGACTGTAACGTCTGAACTCATCGCGTAGAATTGCTGTTCAGCCGCCTTCAGCACAAATACTCACATGAGTCCAAAAAAAATTATATCCTAAACTTGTTCTATGGTAACTTCTTTAGTTCCGTGAGATATGGATTCGTGCCAACTCGTCGCCAATTTTGTATAAACGAGAAGTTTTTATTTTGTCACAAAACTATTTTGCCGCTTGCCGCCATGTTCATGCCCTGAAGGTGGCGCCACGGCCCAAAGCGATGTTAGAGGTAACTTTGTAGTATAGTTTTGTACGTTCAGCATTGACATCAGTAAGCAATACGTTGCAGACCTGAATACACCACGTGTAAGATGCACATCGTAAAAATAGTTTCAGAAGCATTGCGGCTGCCGTATGTGCACAATGCGGATCGGGGGTAACCCTCTACTCTTTGCGAAGAAAGACATGGGAGATAGAATGATTGTTGTTGCTGGGCCCATTTTCAGGAATACGACGGCCAAGGAGCCTCGCGAGACGATTGACACAGATGAGATTGAGGAAGCCAGTAGAGCAGGTGCCCGGAGCGCATTGTCAAACCTGGGACCTATTGATCTAAAGCCCAGCGCGCTATCAACTGAGCTATGGAAACTCCCCGCTGATTTCACATGTAAAAACAACAGGGGTAGGAGCGGAGGGTGAATTAAGTGTATTGGTGTTATCTAACGTACCCGGGGCGGATAGCGAGTGGGGTGGATGGGCGGGCACTAGCTGACACAAGTAACAGTCTTCTTGTGCATCCGAATTATAAAATGAGACAAAAGTCACATGAGAGGTTTCAGTCGCGCAAGGGGCAAACCTAATAAATTGATTAAAATGCTAATGAACCAATGTCAAGCTGTGTAGAAACTGCGACTGATCGCAAGAGATGGGAGCCTTGGCGAAGGGTGTCATCAATTGTGTGTGGTGGGGGGGGGGGGGTGACGGCTCTGCGAATAGGACACAAGGTACGGCATTGCAATTTTTTTAAGGTAAATATAGAGCTCTTTCCCGCCAAAAAAAGTATTCAAGTTTATAGTGAAGGTCATCAATTTTTGTTAAGTAACAGTGCCGCAATAGAGTTCCATGGTGTCACCGGATAAACACGTTTGCCATATCACAGTCGAAACGGCGATGAGTATTACAATTCTTAATTGATAGAGTTTCTGCTTATTGTATGTTGCCTGGGCTTAGATTTGGCGTATAAAGCTTGACAAGCAACTTTCACTCACTACACAGTGGCACACACAAATTTGTAAATAAAACATAGTAATAGCCGTAGATATACATGGTAAGCTTATACGATTTTAGAATCGAGTTTTGGCATTGCGCGCAGGGCGGCCGGGGTGTATTGGATATAGAAAACATTTCATCAGATACGATCATTGGCATGTGGAAGCAAAATCAGGAATAAACATTAGCTTCCGATCAGTGTCTCATAAATAGACATTTCGGCTATGTCTCTTAAATTTACGGTACTGGGGAACAAAAAGAATAGCTGTGATTTTACAAAAATAAATATATAAAAGAAACCATAGCTAAACAAATAATACATTATTGAAGCGGTTTTTGAACAAAATCGTGCCACCAAAGGAACGTGTTGTGAAAGACTTTGGTACCCCTAAATGGAAATCGTGGTTAAATGTGTCCGAGAAATGATCATGAAAGACACTGTAAATCGCAATTTTTGAACGACCGAGTAGAGAGATTAGAGTACGATGACCTCTAGAATTATAACTCTGCTGTCGCTCACAAGCGGGGCTGAGGGTATGAACGACACATCAACATGGCGGCGAGCGGCAAAACAGTTTTGTGACAAAATAAAAACTTGTCGTTTATACAAAATTGGCGATGAGTTGGCACGAATCCATATCTCACGGAACTAAAGAACTAAAGAAGTTACCATAGTAATAGAACAAGTTTAGGATATAATTTTTTTTGGACTCATGTGGGTATTTGTGCTGAAGGCGAAAATTTGTGGCTGAACAGCAATTCTACGCGATGAGTTCAGACGTTACAGTCACAAGAACAAGTGTCAAGACTGTAACGTCTGAACATTCAGGCTAGCTGATAGGCAGAAGGGTCGAGCAATACACATGGTTAAAAAAGTAGTAATGCATAACCAAGCTCACTTCGATTAATAATTGTCGATTATGACAACAAGCCTACCTCTTTAACACTACCTCTTCTTTACACATTACTTGGACCCTAGGATGCAATCATTTTAAAGTTTGCTCTCTATTACTTGCACATGAATGATATTTTCATCGGCCCATTTTCATCAGTTGTTAACGGCTTTCCTCTCTGATGCTTCAAATTTGACCAGGCAATAAAACCGATATCATCCGCATGGGGGACACAACGAGAATTAGTGGCGCCGCCATATAGAAGCTGTCGGATGTATTACCTGATGTCAACAAACGAGCTGCGGCAACCGCCTAGAAAAATTTGAAGCGGCACTGAGGGACCGATGAAAATATCGTTGATGTGCAAGAAGTAGAGAGCAAACTTTAAAATGAATGCATCCTATGGTCTAAGTAATATCTAAAGAAAAGGGTCGAGCCGATTAGGAGAGGTAGGTTCGTCGTCATAATCGACAATCTTTCATCGAAGCGAGCTGGGTGATGCAATGCTACTGTTTTGACCGTGTATATGGCATGGCCCTTACACCCCCGTTAGGGTTGAGGTCGTGACGGCCATGTGTCAGGGCTAGGTGAAGTCCACGACATTGCAAGCCACCGTTTGGCGTTTCGTTTGTTGATATTATGTTTATTATTATAATAACACACTACTCAGACACTGGCCACACGGCCGCTAGATGTATGGCATGGGACTGTGTTATTTTGGCCCAGGTGCATTGGTATTGTTATGGAATAGCGTCAGTCATGCAGATTACTGCTCTCAAATCGCTATTTGTATGTGTTGACTCCTGTGTAAATATACGATATTGATCGTTCGGCGTTCCTATATAGTAATTGGACCAGTGTTTGCGCAGGTACCAGTGATTGCGCACCAAGCGAAAGGTGGTAAATATAATATGTAGATCATGTAGAATCTTACAAAACAGATGTCAATGTAGCTGTCACACATGAAGGCATCTGTCTGGTAAAAGTTTGGATACAAATTCCTATGAATAAAATCAGATTTCTGACAGTGCGCAATCACTGGTACCTGCGCAATCACTGGTCCACCTTCTATATTTTTTTTGTATAAACTTTATTTATTTTGCGAGGTGTCCAGGCTCGTTATAATTTCCCCATGCTGTATTCGTTGGCCAGAATGAAGTTAAGCGCAAGCACGTGGAAGCAGATGCCAAAATAACGGGTTAATGGTTTATTGAGTACATGTAGCTCTAATCATTCTGAAGGTCCCTGCATGGTATGTTAAATGTCCATTCCCATCACCAAAAGAATCATGCAGTTACATCACAGACTTAACTATGGGGCATACTGTCAGCTACCATCATCAGGTAAAAGCATTCTTAACAAAGCATAGTGATATTTAGTTCCATAGATGTAATGTGGTCCGCTCCGATATGGCTGTTGGCGGTAGCCACAGCGGCTTGCTTGCAAGACTAAGTGGTATTAAACTCGTGCAAATTCCATGCCGTTTAGCCAATCGTGAAAAACTCTTGTAACTAGTGACGAACTAGTGCAAATAGTAGTGAAAAATTAGTGCAACACTAGTGAGAACTAGTAAAGTCGCTAGTAAATGAATTCATGCAAACTAGTGCAAAACTAGTGAGAAAACTAGTGATGAATCCAGAAGACTGGTGAAGATTGAGATAATGGCGCTGTAAGCTGGCGATGCCGAATAAATAATGTAGCGGCTGTATTTCTTAGTATTAGCGTTCGCTCATCTATGGTGAAGACAGTGAGACTGTAGATGGACGGACACCTCATTATAAATTCTTGTCACAATAACTGTTTAAAATGCGGTTAAAAGGGGATCACATCTTAAGTTCTGTCCTATTCCGTATTCAAATCTTGGTGGCTGGTTAGTCTGTTCTTCTGTTATCTGATGATGTGCATGCCGTGATTGTTATCACACTGCCCAGAGCCTATGTGCAGCTGCCCTTATATAGGCTCAGCTAGTCACGTAAACAACCCCCATTATCTCTACCCCGGTATCCCCTGCTGTAACGCACAGTGGCTGGCCAATGAACTATCAGGCACAATAATCATCTGCTAACATTAATTAATTCATCTTGTTAAGTCTTCTCATAGACTGCTTTAAGTCCTAACCTGTCAACCCAGGACTCAAAGCACATGTTAAAAGTGGATTATTCTTGCAAATAACATAACAGATACATATTTGCTAAATTAGGTAATATGACATGCACTGGTAACTGGCAGTATACACAAATCTAACATTCCAAACATACACAGTTACGCGGAGACAATCTATACCAGACGCGAAATAACAAGCCGTCTCAGTATGCAGAATTGTCCCCCATGTGGGAAGATGTCCCACATCTCCCAGGACAACCAGACAAATTCCCGGATAGATCTATGTGCTGTATGACTTTTGCTCTGCTAACCTGAAAAGATAATTATGGAGGGATGGGACAAGATGGGTAGTTTTCACTCAAGTATCTTAATGCACCCAAAGGCCTCTATAATACACTGTCATAACTTCACCACAAATCATTTATTACAATGACAATTAAGTAAAGTATTATGTCATTATCAATATTTTTAAAATATGCAGCAAGACTGCTTTGCTAAGCCTGTCCAGCAATCAGTTAGATTTCCACAATGGACTGGCACTCTGCCAACAATGAAAGCAACCATGGATTTTTGTGTTGCAATGCAAAGTCGCTGATTGATTGCCTGATTGTGATATCATATATTACTACCTCTTCACATCTTTTTAAAAGCTAACGGGTAAATCACAATCAAGGTAAAAGGTAAAACATACCACTGTTACATGGTATTTAAAATACTTTACAGTGCAAGAAATAAAACTTGTAAGTAAAATATTCGTTAGGCTACCTAAATGCCTAAAGTTAAAGAAAAAATTGTGCAAATCCAAACATTTTTGACAAAATTACATTTTATAATCTAAAATGGATGATATTCTGTTGTTACATGTAGATCTATTCATTTTTAAAGTAGTATGCTACATTTCAACACTTACAGTAAAAGATTATGACATTTTTACCAGATACATCTTTATAGATTCTTATTACAACGCAGTAATAAAAAAAAGTTGTTTTCAGGCTACTTTTTCCAAAAAGTGAAGTGGAAGCACCCCACCCCCCTATTACAATTTAACATGGCGGCCTATGGGAGTTTCAGATATTTTCACTTATTTTTTATTATAAAAACAAAACAAGACAGTAAAACATCCTGATTTTTGCACAAGAAGTATTTTGTTATGTACTTAGAAGAATAATACAATCTACCATTACTATTACAAGCAAAACAACCATTATAAATGACTAATATCAAGCAAAGTCTTCAGTAATATGAAAATCCACTTTGATGACAATAGCCAAAATATGCTGAAAATTATGTAGTGTATGTACCCCCTCCTGAATTCGCAAGATAAATGAAGCAATTTTTTTTTATATTATGGCTCTGTTTTATTCTATAATGATGTTATTATCCATGAAAAAGATTGCCTTCAGTATTGGTATATTTCCTAGATATATGCACACACAAAGTTTGATTGTAGTGTACATACCCATATGTAGTGTATGTATCCCCAAATTCAAACAGTTTTCAAGTAAGTAAATCATACCAAATAGGCTAAGGATTCTGTGACAAAATAGTTATTCCATCTACCTAATTATGATGAAGTATTCATATATCTGATGTCTATGAAAGACAGACCATTGTGTAATATTTAAAGGCTGTGGGATACAAGCTTCATTTTTCATCATATGTGACTGCTAATAATCACCTTGATTGTGATTCACCTGTGACTGCTAATAATCACCTTGATTGTGATTCACCTGTAACTGTTCTGGCTTCTTATGGTTTGACCAATTAGATTGCCCATGATATGATCCACTGACAGCAGTCTTTAGCATATGTGTCGTCAGTAAGTATACACATACCTACTGTAATTAATGTGCACTAATTAACTGACCAATATTGGTCAACCATCAGTTATTATAGCTCTAAACGCCTGTAAGGCAGTCATATATATATCTGGGTTAGAGTCATTCTAGATCAACGGTTTTAAACACATATGAATCTAGTCCCCCTGATGGTGCAAGTCTTTTCAGGTGCTCTGTTGTGTATTCATGCACAGCACCACAGTTCATATGTTAAACGTATAATGTACCGGGACATGGATACCATATACGATGCAGGTACAATGCTCTTGCCAACTGGTGAATAGGGAATTGTACCAATGATAAATTATAAAATTCTTTGTATGTTTAAGATAAAAACCGGTGCATGTTCCTTTTTTTGGGTCTTCAATAATGCTTTCTTTTAGAAGATAACTGAAGTGTTTATGCATTTGCATTTTCATATGTCACAATATTGTCTCTTGTAGGGTGTGGTGGTTGTGGAAGACGTCCTGAGGCTAAAGGCAACTTTGAAGAGAGAAGGGCAGACTACTGACGTCTTGGTCAATGCCCTACAGGAGTTGCAGAAGAAAATTCCTTCCAGGGAAGTTTTGAAGAACACAAAGATAGGTAAGAATTTTAAGATTTCTAAATGTAAATGTTCTAAGAAGTAAAAGTTGATTTCGAATTGCTTCTTTTATTATTAGGTATGCTTCTATTGTACTTTTTATTTTGAATGAGGTAAAGGGATTTATCATCCAATAGAAACTTATAGGAATTATAATTGCTGTGCATGTAATGTTTTTTATTGGCCAAAATCATGTAATGCTACATGATTTCAGGCACTTGACTAAAGCATCAGTGCTTTTAGAGGACACATTCATACATGAACTGGTACTCTTCTTTTTGTTTATTTGTAGGGCATGCAGTGAACAAACTGACCAAACATGAGAACGAGACGGTTTCTGTCTTAGCCTCTGAAATAGTCGACATCTGGAAAGCTCACTTTGAGAACAAGAGAGACCGACCACTTTTAGAGGTTAAATGTGACCATAAAACTGAGAAGCTGCGAACGGCTGGCAGGAAACTCCTAGCTGGTTCCCTGGGTGTTGCAGTACGTATTGAGGAGTGTGCTCATCTCATATGCAACCACATGGTTGATATTTACTTGTATATATATATACATGCGGTACCGTTGTATTGAGCAAGTATTGTCGCAAAAGGGGGTCAACCATGCGTATGTCGCAGCGTAAACAATGTTACTGACGCTATGTCAAGAACAGGTTTTCTGTTTAGAAATTAAAACTGATACAAAATAACCTTCATTTGCAATTACCCTTAAATAATGTCTGTCCATGCCATTGGTGCTGAGCTGATCGTGAAAAAATTATATCTCCTTGTTAAACACATACTGTAAGTTTTAACTTTAGGAAACGCCAGTATATTTAGCCATGGTGACCATTAGTGCTGTAGATTATCATGGTGAATTATCAGAAGCAATGGAGCAAGGTTGAGCACTTGTCGGGATGATCATGTTTATTGTAAATTGTTATTTGTTGCCTAGGAATGTCACATCATACCAGAGTTGATCGAAAGGGAAGCCTTCAACCGACACGGTCGACTTCTGAGCATCCCCTACCGGCGGACAATGCGATCGCTGGTGTTCACCTTGAAAAACCAAGAGCCGATCAAACGACAGGTGTTGGACAATTCATTGGGAGTTAAAGATTTTGTGAGTGCTTATAAAAAAAACGTGACATAATGAATCGAGACCGAAAGGAGATGCCGCTGCATTCAAGGGTGATCGGATACATGGAGAGGTGGGTGACGGATAGACAGACCTAAATTGTGGGAAGACTGAATGTGGTCGAATGAGAACAGTTGCAATACTAAAACTATGAATGTTTCTTAGAATGGCAGTAGTTAACGGGTGACACTACTCCGATTGGATACTTGTAACATTATAGTATACGAATGTAAAGGTGTTTGTTGAAAAGCCAATTGTGATATTTTAAATTGTCTACAGTGTATTATAATAAAGTTCCGTTTATTTCAATACCTTTGTTCTGATACTTAACAAGAATTAACAAACGATTATTTGCACAACATATATTTATTTTGATTGCACAAAACATTTGGTTGACGCCAGGACCACCCCAGTAACCAGATCTGTACGCCGTTCACTTTATTTCCAACACCTTTTACCAGTGTATAGTCTCTACATCTCTTAAAGTATCGCCTGATTATAGTATATACATGTTGGTCTTTAGATGACCGGTCGACATGTATATATATATTTTTTTTCTAAATCGGTAACTGTACTTTCTGAACCTAATTACATGTATGTTAAACACCCTACATGTTGTTACCAATATTTTCAAAAGGGAATGATAATGAATTGGTTAATCCCACAACAGTATCTATGATAAATAAGTAACAATAAAATGACAACAAAAATAACTCTCACCATGTTGGTAGATTTTAACAAGAAAAAAATCTTTTGAAATACAACTTAACAAACTTTTTCTTTCATCCAGTACTGAAAATATGCGCAGATAACGTCTAATACAAGAATATAAAGGAGCAAAAAGGGTTGTTTTAAGTATCCGGTACAAAGAAAAAGAGGGGGTCTATGCAAATACGGCAAAAGTCACGTATATTTGTACAACGCCATCAGGCTAAAATTACTGCGGTCATTAACCATCAGGTAGAGTACTTGTGTGACCTGCCATACGACGCCTACACCTAAAAGGTCTTGGAGAATTACTGAATGGCACCGACAACGTCCAGCAATAAATACACTTACGTCCTAAGACATCTAAATTATGATTAATCAAAATCGGGTCACGCGATTTTCATCACGTGCACACGTGGTGCTCACAACGCTACCAAACACTACATAATATGACCTCAGATGCGGGTGCTGAACGGATATGGAACCTCAGTGATTGGAGTCCCTATACGCAATGAACTCGCTCAGTCGCTTGGATGGGAGATGGAAGTCGGCATTTTTGTTCTCTACTTGAGTTTGTCTTGCACCATCAGAGCTATCGAAACCTGCAACACGAGAAGAGGCATATCACTGAAATGGATGGATGGCGTGTTTGAAGCCACATGTACACGCGCGTCGGCTAAACAAGAGCAAGGGCCCCCCTGGTATATTTAGCTGTAAAAGGTATAACGTTATCTAGTGAGCAACAGATATCAATATATTTATGAAGATAGATCTAATTAACTTAGGAAACTTGACAGAAGGACTCACAAACTCAACACCTACACATCAGCCATGATTACATAGGACTTAAGGAAAGGTACCGGCTCTGCGCACTACCGACCAGAACTCGCTACCGCCAGGGCGCGCTACCGATTCCGCACCGACGCAAGTTCTAAGACTTACTGTGGGAAGCCAGGTTGTGATATTGGCAAAGAGCATGGAGCAACATCCGCTCGAAGCTACTGGTCAGGTGTGACAGATACACCGAGGTTGGCCAATCCAGGAAGAAGGAGACCACTTCTTCTTCCATGTTGATGAGTGTGCCCTGTGAGAAAAAGTAACCGATAGAGATACGCTGTTGGACGGGATATTTTGATCATGCAGTTCCTCCAGTGTTACGAACTTGCATATGCTTACAGTTTTTTTTCAGATAGGTTGGTGACCCATATACGATAAACAACTGATGATTACGTACTGTGTTTAAATAATCACTGAATGCCCTCTGCACGATAATCCACTTTGCACATGAAATGATATGATTGCAAGATTTGCTTGCACCCACCAGAGGCAAGTGTTTCCTCTTCAGCATCACGCGGATCCGCTGGTCTATACGCTGGAAGCACTCCTTAGCGCTGTACCCCGGGTGGGCTGCAGCAGAAACATATACACAAGCTTAGAACAATAGTAATCTTCAACAACGCGGGGAAAGCGGCAGCAGTGTAACAGAGGAATTCATATCTGATGAGGGCAGACGACTACCGGTATATTCATTGAGCTACGCGTCTTACAATCCTTTATTTCCTACCTATGAAGATTCAAATGTTTGCATCGATCATCAATTTCATAAGGAAATCCAGTCATATCAGCGACCATGCAACTCCACAATGGATCCCCATGAAGTGGGCCCAAATATAAAAAGCAAGCAAGGATTTTCTGCCACATGCATTCACTTCACCGCTTACAGAGGACCAGTAACGTTATTATAACGTTTATACATGTTTCCTCATTTACCAATAATTGATCCATAGTCTGCAATAAATAACCTTACAATGGGCGAATGAAGCAATCAATACAAACGTATTAGTACCAGATCTGTTATCTGAGGTTCCGACGTCGTCCCAAGACCCTGTGGAGTCATTGCGATCTTTCTCTGTGACTTGAGCATCGTCACACTGCGCGGATGCTCCAAAGTTTCCATGAATTATTCCCTGCTGCTCGTCTTCAGAGCAGTTGATGAAGTCGTTCCAGATCTAACAACCACGTGTGACCAAAATGGACTAATGAAGAGTGAGAGAGCCTCACTCAATACCTAAACACGTGGCATTGCTCTGGGAATATAATTCTACCGGGTCCGACAGAACCAAATTTCAAATGACGATCAATTGCCCTTGCTGCAAATCCGTCGTGAAACCTGTGGAAACAGTTCCAAAAACAAACTAGATAATTTCTTTTTCTTAGGTTTGATATGTATATTAAATGAAGTAGAATAATTCCCAGAGATAGCCACCATGCAGTATAGATCAACCCATCAGGCAAACTTGTTTTCACACTTCATGGTTGATTTTCAGATATTGGTGGCGTGAAATCACTACAACAGCTTCAGTGCTGTTGTGGGAGAAAAGATGAAAAAAGAGAATTGTCACGCAGGTGCAATGCCAGAAATTTCAAACCAAGTTACTGCATCAACCAATTAAACTACAGTGATATAATGTTCTGTATGTATAAATGTTCAACTGACACTAATTAGATCAGAAATTAAATTAAAATTACCTCGGCTCCATAAAGATATATAGGTAGCAGCTGTTAACCTCGATGCCATTAGAATAGATGTATAGTTTTAGATGGGACATACTTTCATCTTCTCTTGCTGTACAAAGAGTTCCGCAAATGGCGTCAGCCCATGTTCCATGAGATCCACAAACTCCAGATCAGCTACATCTGGCTCATCTTGCTCGGACATGTTTATCAGGAAATTTACTGAAATAAGTAGGTCAGCCAGATTGATATATGTGTTTTAGACCACCAGCCAAGGGCAAAAACTAAGGCAGGGGAATGAACTGCGTGGTATTCTCTGCTACTAAATTGAGTCAAATACTAAATATATATCAATTAATAGGATATATGCTAACATATATGATATCATATGTCTTTATATTGCAGTGAATATTACTAAAAGCAATGAGTTGCATTCTTACAGTTTTCAGATCGTTTGGCATGTCTAATACCAATCTTCTTGGTCCTGATGCTGCGATCAACTAACTTCTTGTACAAGCCAGCCTCGTATTTCCTAGTGCGCTTTGGCGTAGTCTCCACAGATGGACTGATCTCGTCGGCAGTTTCTTCCACCATGGGTGGGTTTATGTAGCTCTCTATGATGCTGAAAGGCAAAGGACGAACAAAGCTTAATAAAATTCATATTGGGATTCCATTAATACATTAACCACTGGGATATTTTCTTTATCTGGCCCTCCCACTGACACTTGGCTATACAGTTGGTAACCCTAGGCAGTGGCATGGTTGGCCATAGATCTGCTGCCATTTGAAGAGGCATCAAATTTGAAATAAAAAGTTTAAAAAAGCTGCCCAGTATACTCAACCTCTTCCGGCTGTTCTTGATGTAACAGTCTGCTCTGATATGGGTTTAGTCATAGTGGCTACAGCTAGCCTTTTTTTTAGGACTACTTTCACACTCTTCGGGGGCTTTAGCCATATGTCAATAAAATTTTCACCCATACTGGTCATGTCCTGTATATTTATAGGCAATAGACCCAGCCTAGACACTGACACAGTCACTTTTCTATCAACTGTCAGACAACTTCTCATAGCTGCCCTGTGTTATTTTGAACTGGATACAATCTGCATGTTGAATAAATGTTAGTTCAATAGATGTAACAAAATCTGCTCTGATATGGGTCCAGTTGAGGAACAGTAACTACAGCGGCTGGCTCACAGGACTATATAAATGTGTGCATACCCAATGAGGTCAAATTAAGAAGCATATAGGGAGGTATATGCACTAGCCCCAACCTTGTGGGGTTGTATCTAAGAGAATGTTGTCAGGCAGGGAGGAAGGCATGACTGGACGTATGTTATAACAGTTCTCTGACAGGACTAGATGTGCATAGGCCTATAGTATTAGGTTTACCAGGCCTTGAAGATATATACCAGGCCTTGAAGATATATACCAGGCCTTGAAGATATATACCAGGCCTTGAAGATATATACCAGGCCTTGAAGATATATACCCAAGTTAAATTACCAAACAAATGCATCCACGATAAGCATCCATGATAAATCACAAGTGATAATTTATCTGATAATGATAAATATCAGGTTGAAAATATGTAGCCTGATACAATACAGGCCTAATCACTCAGTAGCCTAGGTTAATGCTAATGCTAATCATAATGTTACAAATGTAAATGCCCCAACCCTAGCCCATGGTCAGACATGGTCTAACGGCTGCAGCGCAGACTCCTTTAGGTCACAGAGTTATGCCCGAGAATGGGTACTTGGTTCATGGGATGGAAGTCCTGCGGCCTGTTTATAGATGCCATATATAACAAGTTACATATAGCATATACACAGGCTGCAGTACTTCCATCCCATGAACTGAGTGCCTATACGCCTGTAGTCCTGCAAGCAAGCCGCTGTGGCTACTGCCAACAGCTGTAATTGCGCGACTGGACCCATATCAGAGCAGACTACGTTAGTCGTCACATCTATGGAACTAGACTAAGAGTTTAATCAATTCAACTTTTCCAGGAAGAGAAAAGCTCATCCAAGAAGAGAGAATATGAGCGATGAATCGATCGCGTGTGACGAGTTGGTCTCAAAATAAGGTCTTACATAGGTTTTCATATACGTTTTATTCGTTGTTTTATTCATGTATTTCCCCCTTAAACCTATTTGATTGAAACTACTCTTCCAACTCGTCAGACGCGATCGATTCATCGCTCATATTCTCTATTCTTGGATGAGCTCTTCTCTTCCTGGAAGAGTTGAATCAAATTAGACTCTCAATTCCAGCTGTCTGAGCAGAATTAAGATGTCTTCCAGCAAGAGAAGAGGCGAAACGATCGCATGGCAAGTGCTTAGTCCTGTTACGTGCCAGTTTTAACAGGCGTCCAGTCGTACCTCCCTCCTTGCCTGACAACAGTTGTTCTCGGCAACAACGCCACAAGGTTGGGGTTAGGCAAGTGCTCTACTAAAGAACTTAAGCAGTTAACAGGTTAAGAAGAGGTGGAGTTCGGAAGAGGCTTAGTCGAAGTATTCGGGTTTCGATATTAGCCAATCATTAGATCTACTTACTCTACTTCGCTCCGAATGTACTGAAAAGTGTACGGGGTTCCCTTCTTGTCAGTTATACCCATGATTGAGCCGAAACTTCGCAACGATTTGGGAATCAATTGCAAAATAATTTCTACTGCTGGTGAAATCCGCCCAAGGCTGCTGTCAAACACTACAGACGTCCTTGACCCTCGCTACGTCAGTGAAGCGCGCGTTCCCTGCCTACGAATAGTCTTGGCGCGGCTCAAGGAGCTTCGACAGGGACCCGGCCATCGTGACCTGGGGTGACCCTTCCTTTGGCCTTTGGGTGACCCCGTTAGTTTATCATCACTAACAGTTCACTGTCGGCGTCACTTTCCCTAAGCTGGGTTGTGAACCAGGCCAAGCTAGCTAGCGTTGTGTCCACACAGGGCACACGCGTTACACTCACAATCACTAGCCGATACATACGTGGTACAGGGCGGATATATATAGGCGGGCAGGGAGAGGGGGAGGGGGGGGGGGTGCAGGCGGGCAGGGAACGCATCATTTAGCTGGGAGGATCGTTTTTAGCGCAAATAAATTATACTCCAATTTAGAGAAGTAGATCACCCTCTCCCCTTTCCCCGCACTATTGTGTTATGCAGGGGCGGATCACGGGATTTGAAAATGGGGGGTCCAATTAAACTTGCGGCGACCCCGGGGGGGGGGGGGGGCTGGGAGGTGCTCTGAACAAAATTGCGACCGCGCGGATCACGGGATTTGAAAATGGGGGGTCCAATTAAAGTTGCGGCGACTCCGGGGGGGGGGGGGGGCTCTGAACAAAATTGCGACCGGGGAATCTGCAATATTTTGACGAACGAGAGGGGCCGGGGGGGGGGGTTGGGGGGGGGGTCATGCCGACTCAGATGTTTCATAAAAAAAAGGCATCCGCCCTTGTGTTATGTTTCTTGCGCTGCAATCAGTGATTCGGCCCAGATCGAGGTAGGGGGCGGGGGTTGCGGGGGAGGGGGGGGGGGGTGCATATATGCATGCATTCCCCTTGGCGCAAGTGCCCCTAGGCAAGCTTATGTGGCCTCCGGGTCTTATATGTGTCCCTCACCGCCGTTCCACCCGCTACGCTGTGGTCCTTAAACTGAACCGCTATCCTTAAGCCAACTCTCATCCCCTGACCCCTTATCTTCAATAACTGGCCCTAACAATGATTTGAGGAGTGGAACGGCGACGAGGAATTCACACAGACCCGGTGGACACAAAATTATGCCACCCGTTCACTTTGGGTTGGCCAAATGTTAGCCTGTCCAGGTAAAAAACTTAAATGCGGATAAAGCCATTTATTAATGTCTATCTAGAAACTAGAGTGCATCAGAAACTTAATAAAAAAGATCTGGTGAAAAAATATTAATAAATAAAAAAGTTATAGCACTTTATAGATTTCGGTCACCGTATCCATTTCTGTGATTTTGCGGGGTAAAAAAAGGCCAATTTTAAACTAATTTGTCACTATTTTGCCATTTTCTTCAGACTGGTCCAAGATAAATCAATAAAACTTGGCCGAGTGATGTGTTTTTGAATATGTCATTATTTAAATTCATTATTACGTTTATAAATATAATATATTTTGATAATTAACCATCGATCACTGATTTTTTAATTAAATTATCAATATTAACAATAAGAAAAAATAATAATATTATCAACAAAAATCTGAAAAACTTGTTTTGCGCCTAAAAAATAATTTATTATATCAAGGAATAATTAATATTAATTTATAATACTTTTATAATATGGTTAATCTCACCTTAAATTATTTCTATAACTATATTAGGTTTAATAAAATATGTTATTTAAAATTATATAAATTATTATTAAATATAAAAAATGTGAAATTGTCACAAACAGAACTAATCTAACTACCTTTACTTCGAAAACATTTTTGAGTATGATATGTCATGTTGTTGATTACTACTACAAAATGACTTCAGCTATAGTATAAGATTTTAGTGCACAATTTTTTGTGACATGGATAAAACATTAAAGAGATTGAGGTAAGTGTTTACTTATTTTACACTATGGTAACAAATATATGCTATCTTATCACTACTAGAATACCAGATTGCTATAACTCTATACAATTATTTACATATTTGCTTGGCAATAATTGTTTTAATGTATTTGTTGAATTAATTTATTGTATCACTTTTTAAAGTTGGTATCTGGCCATTTTGTTAACAGGATACAAACATTTAAACTTCGTCATCTTACTTTAATGCTGTACATCAATGAGTGTTTGATTTTCTTTTAGGTTCCAAGTAAAAACAGACACATATTGGGATAGTGCATGCAGAAAAGGCTGGATCCTTTACCATAAGACATTAACCATGCATTAAACAATACTTGAAAGGACTTGCATTGACTACCTAGCGCTTCCACCCTGTGAATAAAATCTTATGAATATTACTTGTGCAGTTAGTATATGTCTACATGCGGCATAATCACCTTTTCACTGAAAACTGACTGGGATCAAAATACACATGCACTGAAGTGGATGTAGCAACCTCTCAGGACAATAAATGGATGCCATTAGGTGCCAAGGCCTGGATTGGAACCAAGAAACTATACCAGGGAAATGAGAGAAGAGGATCATGCCCTGGCAGTACATGCATAGACCTCATGATCGCAAATTACCCTTAATGAATTTCTTAAACCATTGGCATGTTATGAGGAAATTCAAAATTATGTACTAGAGTTAGGCCTGGCTACACAAGTGTAAACCCTTCGTTTCCACAAAGATATTATATTCATTAACCGAGCTAGAGAGCAATATATCCCTACCTCAGCTTCTTCAGAAACAAACTTCTATAGAGGAAAGCATTCTTTAAGGTGGTAGAATATTTAGGGATGGCTGTGTACTTGTTACGCTAAATGCCTTCCATAGTTTATAAAATCACTTCCTTAAGATTTGTATACTATTTAGAGGTTAGATAGTACAGAACAGTATAACTATATGTTGATATTGTAAAGTGATTAAAATTATCAGAAGCAGTTTGAACCCTTTTATTAAATATTGATTAGTTTGTCAGTTATATAATATATAAGTATCTCCTCCCAACTATGTATCAGTCCATAGAAATGTAAAAATAGCAGATATGGCTGAATTGTATTACATGTAACCACCGCCCCCCCCCCCCATATAAAATTTATAAATTATAAGAATAGAGTTAAACATAAAATATCCCTCAGTTCAGTTCTAATATTAACATATCAGACTGATAATGTGTTTAGAAAAATAATGTTAGTGTATTAAACACAAGATATTGCGACAGTTATTAATTTAAATTAAACAAATATCAAATAAGTTTAATTAAAACTTATAAAAAATATCATAAAAGAAATATACAAAGATAAATTTATCCTAACTAAGTCAAGGTTGATGTGCAATGATACCAAAGTATGAATAAATGCATGGCAGATCTATAAATACTATCATTTTAATGGTCAAACAAATCTGAGCAAGTTCGAAATAAAGTTTTAAATAATTTAAAAATAGTAAAATACTTCAATAATTGGTATTGAAAGCATGTAATCCACAAACAAACACATAATTCTAGGCTAAATATACATGCTGCCGTCCCTATTTACGCGCACTATCAATTTAACAGAAGCTATTTAAATGTTGACGTCGATCTCTTACGCAACGCAAAGTCCGTAACGGCTCCTAATATCGCCCACTCGGAGGGGGGCGCGTCAAATCGAAAGCTGGCACACTCAGGCAACCTTAGATACAGAACTAACAATTGTCTCTATGGGGTTATAAGGGCTTCTAAATTCAAATTCCCGTGCCGGAAAGTTCTCCGATTTCAACTTCTATTAAATTCCTACATACCTCTCTATTCATCTGGCTCTAAAAGCTTTATTTTTGGTCGATTTGAATTCCCCAAGCAGACAAATCATCCTGAGAATGCCGCCATGGCGGGAGGATAAAGCGGAAGTAACTACAATAAGAACTGTAGGTGTGCCGATCGCGGAAACAGAAGCACCCCCTAAATCACACATTTGCGAACCGCGCGACGTCATTTCGCAGCGCCATCTAGCGTTTATTGGACAGGCTACAAATGTACAAAAGGGTCCGGGCGCCTATACAGCCTGCTCAATGTATAGGCCGGTGGAATCCCCACCTCGATCAGGGAAGCGGGGAGAGCAATATCATGCCACCCAGTCACCACTCTCCTGGATCTGCGCATACCCTGTGACTACTGACGGGTGTGCGGTACCAGCTGCACAGGCGGGACTTTTGCACTCTCTCATTTCAACTAACGCCGCTAGGGGTCAGTTCGAGGTGCGGTTGAAGACAGACGACTTGAAGACTTCATCTAAGTGATGTTTTTTATGGTTTTCTCAAAAGGAGAAAATGTCTAGACACAGCGGAAAGCTGGCCCTCACGTTGGCCTTGATAAAGCCAGATGTCATGGCTAATCCAATCATTACGAAGGTACTCATCCGATGAGCTGCTTATCGCTGGACTATTAATGTTGGGCGATAATACAGGCTACAGCAATGACTCGAGAGTGACAGGATGTCACACATAAGGGCCGCGCGACGTGAAGGCCACGCGGATGTTTGGGGGTGGTGTGGACGAGGGATGGGGGTGGTGGGGAGGGTGGGGCGGCGGAACACGTCGCGGAGGCGGGGGGGGGGGGCGGTTATTGGCTTTGCAGCTTAATATCATGTCTATAGTATAGTCGTCGCGTTTAATATCTGCCACCTCGCTTTCGTAAATATTTTTGTCTGTGCACCATTTGCAGCCACGATTTATATATTTATTTGCTCCATTACACGAGACCCTTGTGATTTTAACATACTTGAAAGTGTATCTTGTTTAATAACAATACAATACGATAGTCTCCAACATAAAGTATAGCAGACGAAAATGTGTTGACAGCCACCCTTTTATGACGTTGTAAGGTGAAGGTCATATTACTGCATTTTCATTGGTTAAAAGAAGTAAGCCCATGGAAGAATGTAATATCAGGCACTAGAAAAGGGGACAGAGCATTATGTACCCATGCAAAGTTTCTATACTAATTAATTTCAGCGTCTCAAAGCAAAAGCAATGCAAAAGGAATGAGTTTGTGGCTTCAATGTTTATATATATGAGAGGAACTATAAACACATGTAAGCTTGATTCAAGTTATGGCTTGACATTGAAACAAGCTAAACCCCCTGGCCAAAATACCAGCAATACTATCGCCCACAGACATGACAGATGACAAGGTAAACAGAGCGACGGCCATAGCTAAACTTGTCTGCTTCGTTTGCGTGAAACTCATAATGTTGGCATCATGTGAATTCTTTTGACAACAGGACTGTGAGTACGCCAAATTCTGTTGGGTTTTGGTTTAAGTTGACAAATATAAACCGATTTTAGGCTTGTAAATGAAACATTTCGTATCAAATATCCGTGCCGACTATAGACAAAGGTCCCAGTTCCAGACAGCAGGTTCATGGGATCTATATATATGATAGTGTTGTTATAGCTGTATAATTAATACCTGGGAGATGGGGAGAGTGTAGCCCTGTTGCATGCCCCTCCCTGGCTTATCCACTCTGAGGAGCGGCCCGCTCCTCAGAGTAGATAAGCCAGTGAGGGGCATGCAACAGGGCTAGGGAGAGTGTAGCCATGAATCCATGGCTATGGTTGAAGAATCATAGCCATGTAGCATTCTATAGTGAAAAATCAACTTCACATGACAAATTGAATTGTTTAAGTTTCACAATTAGTTTCAACAATGTAAAAGTACTTTTCTATATATAATTACTGATGTATGAACTCTTCCAAAGTTGTTAGTCTTCAAAAGGAGCTATAATTGCCTACTAGCATAAAAATGGAAAATAACATTCCACCATTTTTTTTACAGGAAGTTGTTCACTGCACACGCGCAAGGTCATCACATGATATTATAACCCATGCTAATTGGTTCATTGTTCAGGGACCCAGTCATTGGGTCAGTGAAAACACATGTTTTCATGTGAATTTCTGGTGACAGACTGGAATATTTTTGCCTTTCAAGAAAAGGTTACTTATGTGATTAATCATTACTTGTCAGGAAGTAAAAAGAAAAGGATTAGGGTTTGTTTCTGTTATAAAACTTTTCCCACAGCAAAGGAGAATCAGAGCTACACTTGGTCAAAGTCAAACAACCCTGAAATGGGGTTGTTCCAGACCAGAATTTTACTATGGAATGCGACTAGGCTGTGTTTCAGCCCACACAGCCTAGGGTTCTGGGCTAGGGAGAGTGGGGTTGTGCCTGCTCAGGTATCTGACTTGGCTGAGCTGTATATACACTGAAAGGGGTGGTACATGTTCAGGTATCTGATTTATCATACATGGTTAGGATATTTTGTGCATACATTTCGAATTAGTTAAACCTAGGTCTATAGCATTTTTCTGTGACATTCCATTTTTAAAATCATTTGAGCCAAGACAAGTTCATTTCAGTAGGCACTTTATAAATAATGTTATTACCGTATTTCATGTATGTTTTCCGACACTTAAAAATAATTGTTTTTCTGGCTGTCCGAATATTTACAGTCAATAAAATGGACTCCCGCATCCACTGTCCGAAAACATACATACATAAAATATTGATTAAGAATTACTACATTACAAGTCAATATTACCCCCTAGACAGGGACTTGCCCCTCTCGCCGAAAGCCTGCAATCACAAGCAGTGAAGTGCAATCATGGGGGCCGGCACTACGTAATAACAAAGGAGCCTAGACGCATTGTTAATTTAGGTCCGATAGTGTCCGAAAATATACATACACTTGAAAAATTATCTGCGTTAGGTGTCCGAAAACTTACAGTACACTAAATTTATCCTATTTCTGCCTTTAAGGGGGTGTCCGAAAACATACAGTGTCCGAAAACATATGTGAAATGCGGTACATTACACAACAGGGATTTATGATGCAATTTTAGAGATAACAAACCTTTGAGAATGAACTTTAGGGACAAGAACATTATTCAAATAGTACAATCAAACAATAAAATTTGGCATGATTTGAAAGGAATAACTGCTTTGAATGGCTTTAATTTTTAATAAACTGGTATCAATTTGTAAGGCAATAAGGGGGTGTTATGTATACGCTGTGCTGCACCCTACCACCCCCCCCCCCTCCACTGATTTACTGTGCCTCCAACTGAGTAGGTCTCCTATGGATGTAACCTAAAAATCAGATGTTTATATCATGAGACAGTCTAAGGGATTGATGTTAATGTCAATTCCTCAAACCGTCTCACACCACTAACATCTGATTTTCAATTTATGACAGATGACAGTGTACATGACAATGCTGATAACTATTATTATATTGTTATCAGTGAGGTGTATGGGTCATTGACATTTTTTGATACTTACAAAGTGTCTAATATATTATATTTTTTCCATGCAGCAAATTCGGGATGTCATCATGCAGAATAAATTCATTCTTGTCAAAACAAAAGTGTTGAAACTCTCACGAGAGGATGCAGAAAACTTCTATAAAGAACATCATGGTTTGTATTTTGTGGTCTTTGTAGTCATAGATGACCAAGTCATCTTCAAATTTATTTATTACTTATTGTCAGCAAAAAGTCTAGATCTGTTGGATGTACATAAACACTTAAAGTTACTGCAGATATTTCGCTCCAAATTAAGAAAATGCATCATATGCTGCAATGAAAGATTATGATTAACATTTAACTAAAGTAACATAATTAACAATCCTAAGTTGGAAGCTACATATACTATGTAACAAATTTTCTTGTAGTTCACTGATTTATTATTTTTAGGGTGCCGTGAAAGCTCCAGGCAATGAATTTTGGAGACAAGAATATATCAGTCCTTCACAAACCAACGCATAAATTGTTAAAATGTTATATCCTGACATGATCTTTGTGAGAAAACTGTTTCAATGGCCTTTAGGGGCTAATTATGGTAGATCTTAGAAGAATTTTGCTACACCATTCAATGTTTTGTATAGTTGGCAGGATGTGTTTGGGTGTCTTAGCGGATGAAGATGGAGGCAACAGTACCGGGTACTTGCAATGTTGTGGATAATAAATTACATTTAACACATTGATTTGTATATTTACAAATTTGTATGTATAAAGTGTTGTACTGTACGTTGCAGGTCGATTTTTCTACAACCGCTTGGTGAATTATATGTCCAGGTTTGTGACACGATCTTTCATTCATATTGAAAACAACTAGAATGTGTCATTGTACAATAAGGTAAAACTTGGTTATATTGATACATGTATATATAACAATAATTTGGTACAATATACTTTGGCTTTCTCTGGCAACAAAGGCCATTACACATGGCTAAGTAGTCTGTACACCTACTCTGGATTTGTAGAGCGATTGAGCATGTGTTCACTGGTTCCATTTATCTAGTGGCGCCATCTGTGCTCACGTTCTGGCCAGGCTGGACGCCATCGCCCTGTGGAGACAACTGATGGGACCCACTAAGGTGTTCAGGTTCGTCACAAGTGTAGCCATGGATATATGTTTCTATCGTTACTGTCTGCTGACATTTATGTTAGATTGTAAAACGCCAAAAGCTTAACATACGATACTTGTCTTTTTGTTGTTACTGTCCCTTTTATACTGTGCCAGTTATTCACCGAAAGCGTTACACTTGCCCTCTTTATTACAGTGGTACTCTAGAGTATATTTAGTTATATTTAGTTATGCATCAAATACACACCGCATAACAACCGATTAAAGAGTCCATGAATATGCATCGATTGAGCCGCTTGTAAGCAGCTGGTCTCAGAACATGATATTGTAATGATGGATTTTGGCCACACTTACACCGTATTTTTAGTCACGGGGATGGACTTTTTGATTTCGTGTCTCCATATTTGTAGAACGATTCACGAGCATCCGGACACAATACGAGGTCGGTTTGGACTCACTGACACACGGAACTGCACTCATGGTTCAGGTTCGCTGGCTTCAGATTGCAGGGAAATATTGCCCATCAAGTGCATCCTCCCAAGGATAGAGTTACAAAACACTTAATTGTTGAAGTTTTCTATATATCTGTTTTGTGAATCTGTTTTGTGGATATGGGTTTTACGATTTTGTACAGTAGCCAAGTATAGTCGAATGCGTGCCTTTTTAGCATACCTGTGTTGTTGCGTTTAATGTATCGTTATTTGTTAGCGTAACACAACGCATCCATCATGCCATCATGCCAGTGTGAAACTCGTGCCATCACACACGTGATTGTTTTTTCCCCAATAGATTCTGATGACTCAGCCCGCCGCGAGATGGCGTTCTTCTTCCCAGAGTTCCGGCCAGACACGTGGTACACAGAGCAGGAGCCGTTGCTCAGGGACCCGGATGTCACTGTCTATTTTGACGAGGACTTGTTGGAGCATAAGATTATATCTCTTGATCGGGCAAAAATTCAAGCTGGAGAGACAGATCATTCAATACACAACGGGAAACATTTGACGTGATTTGTTAAACTAGTGAAATTAGAGATGTTCATGTTGTTTATTTATCCTTATTTTCGCAATAAAACAATGTGTTTATGAGTCATGGTCAGATCGTTTTTTTGGGGGATCTACCGCTTGAAGCGTCTATATATCTCAGAATCACGACGATTCAATTTACATAATTGAAGCAGCCAACTTACATGCGCCATCTTACGGTTTTTACATTTTAGAATCAAGACTAAAATTATCTCAAAATTATCATGCATATGTTTTACATCTCGTTAAGTTTATAAAACAACAATTTCAACATAAAACAGCGCTGACTATTTTATCGCGCTGACGTCCTAGCGAGACGCGGGCGACATCACAGAATACCGAACAGCGAATTGGCGCGCATGTGGGCTATCCGAAGACAAGCAAATTTGTTTACGGGAGCAAAAGTAGGGCCCATGATGGGGGGTAGCCATGTCGCGTGTCGATTTTAAGAAAAGGTCCATGTCGCGTGTCGATTTTAAGAAAAGTTTCATGTCGCCGTGTCGCTAAGTCTTATGTCGCATGTCGATTCTAAGACAACCCCAATGTCGCGTTGTCGATTTTAAAAATCGCCGTGTCGCCGTGTCGAAAAAGCCCCTCTGGGGCCCTAAAAGTTGGGGGCCGGCTATATAAGTATGGTTATATAAGTATATAAAATAAATGTATTAAATACGTATATTGTCCCCACCGTTGCGCGTTTTATATATAGTTTAGGGGTGCGTAGCGCTTTATAAGGTCCGCATTCTCTTTTTTGTCATTTAACTCATAAATGACATTGCAAACGCCAGATTATGGTTTTGTGTTGTTTTTCGCTGCTCTCGCACTCCCTTGTAATTCCTGGTTGGTACATATACCGTGATATCACCGGTTTAATATTGGTGCTTTACATGACATTTCACATAAGTTTTGTTCGATACTCAAATAAGCAATCCATAAACAGTTACCCCCGATGAATCGTCTAAACGCGACCATTGTTATGGATCGGGAACGAAGGTCCGTCGCTGTCGCGCCTTTGACAGTCGCCATTTTGAGACATAGACCCTTACTGAGCTGGTCCCTGTATTGGACTGGTTCACCCATGCCGGTAAGGGGACGTACCCAGGTAGGCAAGGGTCGGCTGGCTGGTTGCTGTCTGGGTGGTGGACGAATGGATCTGCGAACGAATTGTCATTTACCAGCACTGAACTGTCCAGCGGTTCTGTAACCACATCTACGTCCGGATCAGCGGAGCACGTTGGATCCCTCAGTGGATTCAGACCCACGGCTGGAGCATGAGTCACGGTCTGGGCAACAAGATCCCCTCACTCGTTACGGTCCGTCTAAGGACGTCATTAATTACGACGTCCTATTTAATAACGAGCAACGAGATCCTGTGGTCTGATCGGTTTTGGAGGACGGGGTGGAACTTTTCGTCAGGTTTTCCCCGCACGAAGAGGTGGAAATCCGGTGCTGGTTTACCCCATGAGAGAATGTGGAAATGTTGGGCAGGGTCAAATGGGGGCAAGTGGGACTCTTGCATTGATTGCGTTCCAGGAAGGAAGATGGCCTTCTGGACCGGACGCAACCCGATGTTGTCTCGCCGCTGATCTGATCCAGAGCACTTAGCGACCGGCTTATGTCGATGTACGTGCAGGTCGTCACGGAGTGTGATTCCGTGGTGGATTCCAACTCGGGGTAGAACCAGTAGGGAGGTACGGATCGGGGTGCTGCAGGTACCTTGCCCTTACCCCCAGCGTGAGCTCCCGCGGAACTCATAGCTTGACTCGCCGTGCAACCCATGACGCTCACCGTGACGTCAACGGTAGGGTGGCGTCACAACAGTGGGGGACCGGGGCAAAGATGGGTCGCAGTATGAGACGTCACAGGAATCAGGCGATCGTATCGTGGCAGGAGTGGGGTGCGATTCTCCAAATAAATCGCCTGACGTCACGGCGGTGTATGGTGATAAGTTCAGGTAGCCTCACGTCTAACGTCAACGTTTACAAAATAAATCATTTGAAGACGTAATGACTGTATCCTCAGACATCAGCGGCGTAGAGATCTGAAAATAAAGAAATGTAAATAAGCTGCTTTGCTCACTGTTATCTCCGCTTATTCCAAGCTGCTCGAATAATTTGCAGTTGGAGTGATAGTTACTCTTTTGCATTTGCTTTTTTCTCTTTTGCTAATTATTGTTCATATTCGACTTAGCTTTGAATAAATTGCTACCAGGGAGATAATGGTTGCAATCAATTCGTTCTATTCACATCTAAATCTTACAGTGTGCAATGTCGCCTCTCGTCTGCCAAATAACCTCATTTCATGAACACTCTCAAGGGTTACGACATCAGAGATATGCATGTCACTTCTCTTCCGACCGACGAAGGCCGAAAGTTTCACAAAAAAATCAGTAAATGCATTGTAGTACTACACCATGTACCATAGAAGAAAGCTGCCAGCTACCCCGGGCAACCAACCAACTAATTCCAGCAAAACATTTAAGGGGCTGTTGACAACAATATTAATAACATTAACAATACATTTTGCAGGAAAGGGTTTTGTGAATTTCAACGCAAAACGCTGAAGGTCTATGAATTAAACCAAGGTCAGTTCATCTGGTAAGACGTCAGACCGTTAATCCTAGGGTTATGCAATAATCGGAAGGGTTGGCGGTAATACCATACTTTAAATTACACAATTAGATATTAATATTACACAGTGTACTTTACAGTCATCCCGATGTGACGTGTGGACCTACCATATACGGACTTCACTGGTCAGCTGAAGGTTGTAAGTAACCACACAATATGTCCAGCTTCATCGGAGTTAATAATCCCCGTTTCGACGGCGATGGTGTGTTGAAAGTGACTGGTTCTCCTGGCCTTAATTCCCCGTGTGGCGGCTGGCCGGCTTGTGATGTTCACACGTTCGTTGTGGCATGTCGAGGCGCGATCTGCCGGCTAACAACACGTGCGGGCGACTCCCGGGCCACGGGCACGCCTTCAACCAATAACTGCCAACAGCACAAGACCACCAACAGCACACGGCCGCCAACAGCACAGGAAAAAGGCAGTCAACATTGGTGACAAAGTGCCAAGGTCACGATAAAGGCAATCAGCTAATCCACAGATGCAAAAAATGGCGCCGTGTCTATTCCGGTGATGCATGAAATCCCTAGAATGAGCCTTTTTTTACTTCTTGATAAATAACATGTGTCTTGTTTATTTTTTAGAAAACAACAATAGGCCCGAGGCCCTCGTGTTGACAACAAATACAAATAGAAATAAATTAGTGAGTCCACATATGGTCTGCAGTTCATTGATGGTTTGCCGCTCATGAAAGGCTTCCCGCACATACGCTGCTAGGCGGGTCAGAACAACTGGACTATTATTGGCCAATAGCGCATAAAACTTCTGTATATTTGGACGTTGTGTGTAAAATCTCGAAATAAAGCGATCTATTAATGCAACATGCTGCCTGCATGCATACAAGAACAAAGTGATACTCGTCGTCTACTAAATTACAAGTTATGCACAATCTTTGCTCATGAGGCAGCGGTTTGGGCTTGTGCCAATATCTAGTCACCGAACGCAACTGAAGAGCCGCAACTTCGTTAACGCATACATATTGTTCGCGGTTTCAACAGCAGAAAGATAGAAAGCTGGTGAGGAAATGCTACCATACTTAATATATTGCTTACCTCTAGTTAATTCACTTAAAGTCGAGTAAGTTGACTGATAATAACAATCGTAAATACGATGTTCAAACAATGATTTGAAACTACGCGTGTCTCCGACGCTTTGCAAGTACCAAACTTCACCAAACCCCATAGACATAAGCATATCTCGCACAGAAGAAACCCAGTTTGATTTGCCTGTTTCCGCATCAGCGTACAACACTTCGTAAACTTTATAGATGTACCTCTCGCGTTTTGGGTGTTCGACTATTTTCAACCAATAACTCAGTATCCTGGTAAGCCTGGTGCATCTCATTTCCACTCTTCCTACTTCGCCCCGCACAATGCCATCAGGGGTACTGGCCTTGACTCGGAGACTTATTTTCAGACAACGCAAGTGTAATCGTTCAACGTCCATGCCCTTATGGAAGCCCCATACCTAGGCTCCATAATTTAAGATTGGCGAAATAAGTTTATCAAAAAAGTTCTTATGTTATGAAGATGTTTTAACCTAGCTGAGCTCGTGTACCATTCCATCTGAAAGACGGCTTTCGCAGCCTGCTCTGTCAGCGACTTCTGTGCAGAGGCGTGCGAACCAGATGTGCTAAAAATAACTCCTAAGTAACGAAACTCCGAAAAAATATCAAGGGGGTATCTATCGTAAGTAAAATGTTCATCCCGACGTAAACGTCCGCCTCGACGATAAACCATCGCCTTTGCTTTTGCAATATTTACAGTCAGTTTCCATTTAACGCAGTATAGCTATGAAAACTATGCAGCGACTCTAGTAGTCCACTGGCGTCCTCACAGAGCAGCACAGTGCCATCGACATAAAGTAACAAATAAATTCGAACATGACCGAGAGTTATACCATGGACTCCATGAGATGAGATGTAGTCCTGCGTATCGTTCACATAAAGAGAGAAGAGCAACGGTGATAAACTTTCACCTTGCCGTACACCTAGTGCACAGTCGAAACTCTGCGAAACTGAACCGTCTGAAGTTAGCACCTTAGATTTAACATGGGAATACATCCCTCTAATAACACAAAGAAGGTTACTAGTAATTCCGGCTTTTATCAATCTATACCAGAGACCTTTTCTATTTACCGTATCAAAAGCCTTCTGTAGGTCAATAAAAGCACAATACAGTAGTCTTCTGTTTTGCAAAAAAATTGAAATAACACCTTGGAGCACGAATATTTGGTCAATTGTAGAGTAGGATTTCCTGAAGCCTGCTTGCGCTTCCAATAAAAATTTGTGGTCCTCGGCCCACTGATTTAAACGGCTATTTAAGACATGAGTGAACAATTTGCCTAAACAACTTAATAATGTTTTACATCGATAGTTGTTTACTTGTTCAATATTTCCTTTCTTGTGTAGAGGAACAATTAATCCATCTGACCATGCTTTCGGGAATCAGCCTTTTTCCAACAGACTGTTGAACAATCGGGTTAAAACAGAAGCTAAAACTTCTTTACCCTGGATAAAAAAATCGTTCACAAGAAGGTCTTCCCCAGGAGACTTACGTAACTTTAAACTCTCTATTGCCCTGATTATATCGTCCTCTACAAATGTCTCATTTAACTCGCCATATATCGTTTCATATACTTGGTCTATTACATTTTGAATATCTTTACTAACTTCATTACTATCGTCCTCTGTCGTTCAAAGCTTTAAAATAGGTAAAAAGTCACTTGTTAAAGACGTCGCAGAACTGGGGCTATGACTTTTCATGCCCTTGAGCAACTTCCAGTACTCTCTGGCGTTCTTGTGTTTGGCCTGCAATAGCTTCTCAGTTCTACCTTTTTGATCACGCCGCTGAAATGTTCGTACGGAGTTCTTAAACTTACGCCGCGCTTCAATAATTTCAGCTCTGCTAGTATCAGAATTCAGTGTCCTAAATGAATTAAGCTTGTCAAGAAAGTACTTTCTGTTACCTTCAACATCAGGGTCATACAACCTCGGAGTATGCTTGCGCTTGTTCTGAAACCACAGTTTTGGCTTCGACAGTAACGGTTGTAATATATTATGCAGCTCTTTGGTAAAGTCAGAAACTGCAACATCAACGGCTCCGCGGTCCTCTGACATACAAAGATCATCAACGATACGGGTTAAAGTACACCTGATACTGGCTAAGTCTGCTACAAATCTGTCGGCTTTGTCCTCCCTCCAAACATACTTAGAACGAGGCAATTGTACCGCTGTTCGTCGCTCGTAGTCGACACCACGTGAACATGATAGCAAGCTGCGATCAGACACTTTCTGGGCTAGATCAGGCACATCAAAATCTGGGAACAGATTTGGAGAGCCAAGAACAGTCTACCACACTACCGTGGACGGTGTGACAAGTAAACTTTCCTACACCATTATCAAAACCCACACGACCGTTTAATATCCATAAATCACACGATTTACATAGATTAATAAGTTTACCACCATTCTGGTTTACGGTCTTATCCATCGAACTACGAAAAGAATTTTGTATCACTGACATAGTCCTCGTCGACTGGCAGGTATGTGACGTTATCGTCCTCTACATAGTCTAGTCTTTCTCCCGTTCTCGCGTTCAGGTCTCCGACCAGTACAAAGTCACACCCACCTGTTATCATACTGAACTGAGCAAGATCGTCAGAAAAGTCATTTATACAATCGAGTTCTTCAACTTCGTGTTTGGAAGAGTTATCCGGAACAACATAACACACACCGATAATTACATCACGCGGTAGGTTAAATACAGAGTGAATCAATTTAATCCATATGACGTGATCATTTTTGTTTTTCAGAAATTCGACCCCGTGTGATATATCTGTTTTATACTGTATACAATAGTAGTATACAACCGTCAATGTCATACTTAATACTGGGATTAAGCCACGATTCACATTTACAAAGTATGTCATGTTTACTAAGAATGTCAGTGACATCCGCTACACATAGTTTGTTTAGACTAGAGGTGATGAGACCCTGTGCATTCCAAGCAGCGATCCGGAGATGCTTGCGCCTCGGGCTGGCCTAGTGACTCTCGCCATTCGACGTCGGGTTGATTCGACTTTCTGCGCTCCTCTTCGCGCCAAGTCTGCCGCGGCGCTGATTCCACTTGGGAAACGTGTCGGCCACCGTGACGCCGTCAACCATCAACCGGCGGGGAAGGCGATGTATGCATCACGGCCGTCCCCTGCGCGTTTGGAGTATTGGCAACCTTTCGTCTTTTGTCTTGGGGTTTTGGTGTCTTCCAGGTGTCCGACATCACTTTACGACGCAATATTTGTGTTCCAGGAACCTTTATACTTGCGATGTCAAATTCCTGTTAGCAGCCGCCGGGTAATTCAGGACTTATTTCGTGAGAGACTGAGAGCGACGGACCACGAGATACTTGCACCAGCATGTGACACTGACACTCTAAATAACAGCGCGCCAATTTGATAATTGATGTGGCATCATTGCGATTGACCTTTCTATAACGACTGGCCTTAACACAAGACCAGAAAATACCACTATCGCAATAAATATTCGTACATTCGCTAGATGGCGCGTATATTCTCGCATACGACTTCTGACACAGAATCTGATAGCTATCGTACCCAAGTGCCGCCACATATGAACTAGTATTTTCAGTTATGATTGTTCGTTAACGAGCTCACAACATTTAAGTAGCATGACATTTTGGGAATATGAATTAGGATGGGTTTTACGTCATTCAACCCTGTATGTGTGGATAACTCTTTTTCACACCTAATTTTGACAACGCCGTCTCTTCACTTCATACCAGGCATTCGCCGTGTTGTGCCTGCCTCCCCATCATTCCAAAGGCAGTGTTTGCCCTAGCCCCAGTTCTGTGGCTGTAGGACGGGCAAAAATCTGACAGGGCCCGTAGAGATTTTTGCCCGTCCTACAGCCACAGACGGGCCCTGTCAGATTTTTGCCAGTTTCCGTTTCGGCATTGTTTATCGCAGTCGCCGCTAGCGGCGCCAGCATCGAGTGTGTATAGCGCGTCCGTTCCCCCTGCCTAGCTATACCTGGCGGCTGGCACGGGAACTGAGGCAGAATCCAAGGCTTGCATGCAGTCCCAGCTCCGGCTGTGAAACCCAATCCCCAATAGTTGATAGGTGGTTCGTCGCTTTGAGAAAGACGCTTTGATCTATTGAAAGTCATGCCATGGAGAGGGATCAAGCGTAGAGGTAAGCCAGGTCTCCGGCGCTAATTAACCGCTAGATTCTGAATGAAAGAAGGAATTGGCTGGGGACCTTTATTTTGCTCGAACATTGACTTTGGCACAGGCCCGAAGCCCTCACATCCGGTACGAAGGTATGGTATGGGAGAGCTTACTGTAGGTAGGCCCTATAACAGGTCAATTTAAAAAAATTCGTTCATATCATATCGTATGATAGCTTAAATGAAAGCTTAGAATGAGGGAAGGCCCACAAAAAAACCTTATTTAAATATCTTTATTCATAAGTGAGTAATCAGCGGGTGAAAACTTTTGACACTTTTTGACATCTGCCAGTGTAAACAAATGACGAGGTGGGCGATAATGAGGGCAGTTCCACACATCCGGTATCGGTCAGGCTTTAAGCAACGAGGGGTGCTTCATTAATTTTGCTTGGCGCTCAAAATCGCCATTCTTTAGAGACAGATAGTATGTGCTTTCCACTATATAATACACCAATAACATAGAAAATCATTGTTCACTTCTGTTTCCCGTTATATTAGGATTATTTATGGAGTTTTGAAAATTACCTAAGTTTCAAAGAGCTGCGAAATGAGGAAAATAACTAATTTTCGATCTAAAACAGCGACTTTCATTTGCTGAGACCTTTCATGAACAGGATAACACTAAATATCTTGCTTGATTTTGAGTGGTTAATATTGCATACCATCAAAGAAGAAACATGGGGTGATTCCTGTCAAATTTGCAAATGGCCGCCGCCGGCGCCGCCGATGCTGAAGCAGTTTATTTCTGTTTCTGCCAGCCATGTATCGTTTGGAAAATGTATTGATGTCTTGAAACATTAAGATACATCATTTTTCTATCAAACACGGTCCGTTTAAGGCGAAAAGGTGAAAAATTAAACGTCAGAAAAGGTGGATTCGTGCGACCTACTTTTCAATGGTGACAGAATAAAAAAGTGCATTATGACGGTCTCGCTGTCATCGCTACTGAAAGTTGCTGACACGGCGAAACACCCGAAACTACCTCACCGGACTATCAGCAGTGACACAGCCTTGGGGCATTTCCGCTTGGCATATATAGTGTTATTGTTGTCAGTAGTAAAGCAGCTTTGGCGATTTTCCGCCATTCAATGTTATTGTTGTCAGCAGTAAATCAGCTTTAGTGCTTTTCCTTTACTCAGTGCGGTTGTTGTCCGCAGTCACACACGCCTGGCGTGCTGTATCCCTGGTCGAGTTATACCCCTGTGCCGACTCGTCATTGTCGGCACTGTCACAGGGCGAGCACGGCTTGGAGTCCCCGTCCCCGTGACCGCGGTGGGTCGCCGCGTCGCTGATCTCATCCAGAGCTCCCAACGACCGGCTCATGTCGATGTAAGTGCAGGTCGTCACGAACTGGGAGTCCGTGGTGGATTCCCAGTCGGGGTAGGACCAGTAGGGGGGTGCGGGTCTGGTTGCTGCGGGCGCCTTGCCCGTACCCCCAGCGTGAGCTCCCGCAGCACTCATAGCGTGACTCGTTGAGCATCCCATGACGCTCACCGTGTGACGTCAACGGTGGGGTGGCGCCACGGTTATGGGGGACCGTGACAAAGATGGGTCGATCCAGCAGTATAAATTGTGACGTTACTTGAATAACGTGACGTCCAAGTTGTATCGTATCCTAATAAGTTCAGAAAACCTCACGCCCGACGCAACCGTTTACCAAATACATCGTTTGAACTTGATTATCGGACATCACATCATGATGTCACATCGGCGGAACAATCTGAAAATAATTAAATATAACTGTATATAAATAAATATAATGTTAAGCAGCTTTCCTCACGGATCTAGTGATAGTTATTATCTCTTTTGCTAATTATAATTTCATGTTCAGACCTTAAAAAAATAAATTGCCACCAATTAACGAGATTGTTTCTTCGGACAAGGTTTCTTCATCCACACTTCCTTTGTTGACACGACCGTTCGTCAGACGCGAGGACAACCCGTGTTACAGCAGAGTGTCAGACCCGAGGACAACCCGTGTTACAGCAGTGTCAGACGCGAGGACAACCCGTGTTACAGCAGAGTGGCAGACGCGAGGACAACCCGTGTTACAGCAGATTGTCAGACGCGAGGACAACCCGTGTTACAGCAGTGTCAGACGCGAGGACAACCCGTGTTACAGCAGTGTCAGACGCGAGAACAACCCGTGTTACAGCAGTGTCAGACGCGAGGACAACCCGTGTTACAGCAGTGTCAGACGCGAGGACAACCCGTATTACAGCAGAGTGTCAGACGCGAGGACAACCCGTGTTACAGCAGTGTCAGACGCGAGGACAACCTGTGTTACAGCAGTGTCAGACGCGAGGACAACCCGTGTTACAGCAGATTGTCAGACGCGAGGACAACTCGTGTTACAGCAGTGTCAGACGCGAGGACAACCCGTGTTACAGCAGTGTCAGACGCGAGAACATCCCGTGTTACAGCAAAGTGTCAGACGCGAGGACAACCCGTATTACAGCAGAGTGTCAGACGCGAGGACAACCCGTGTTACAGCAGTGTCAGACGCGAGGACAACCCGGGTTACAGCAGTGTCAGACGCGAGGACAACCCGTGTTACAGCAGTGTCAGACGCGAGGACAACCCGTGTTACAGCAGAGTGTCAGACGCGAGGACAACCCGTGTTACAGCAGTGTCAGACGCGAGGACAACCCGTGTTACAGCAGTGTCAGACGCGAGGACTACCCGTGTTACAGCAGAGTGTCAGACGCGAGGACAACCCGTGCTACAGCAGATTGTCAGATGCGAGGACAACCCGTGTTACAGCAGTGTCAGCCGCAAGGACAACCCGTGTTACAGCAGTGTCAGACGCGAGGACAACCCGTGTTACAACAGTGTCAGACGCGAGGACAACCCGTGTCACAGCAGTGTCAGACGCGAGGACAACCCGTGTTACAGCAGAGTGTCAGACGCGAGGACATCCGTGTTACTGCAGAGTGTCAGACGCGAGGACAACCCGTGTTACAGCAGTGTCAGACGCGAGGACAACCCGTGTTACAGCAGTGTCAGACGCGAGGACAACCCGTGTTACAGCAGTGTCAGACGCGAGGACAACCTGTGTTACAGCAGAGTGTCAGACGCGAGGACAACCCGTGTTACAGCAGTGTCAGACGCGAGGACTACCCGTGTTACAGCAGAGTGTCAGACGCGAGGACAACCCGTGCTACAGCAGATTGTCAGATGCGCGGACAACCCGTGTTACAGCAGTGTCAGCCGCAAGGACAACCCGTGTTACAGCAGTGTCAGACGCGAGGACAACCCGTGTTACAACAGTGTCAGACGCGAGGACAACCCGTGTCACAGCAGTGTCAGACGCGAGGACAACCCGTGTTACAGCAGAGTGTCAGACGCGAGGACATCCGTGTTACTGCAGAGTGTCAGACGCGAGGACAACCCGTGTTACAGCAGTGTCAGACGCGAGGACAACCCGTGTTACAGCAGTGTCAGACGCGAGGACAACCCGTGTTACAGCAGTGTCAGACGCGAGGACAACCTGTGTTACAGCAGAGTGTCAGACGCGAGGACAACCCGTGTTACAGCAGAGTGTCAGACGCGAGGACAACCCGTATTACAGCAGTGTCAGACGCGAGGACAACCCGTGTTACAGCAGTGTCAGACGCGAGGACAACCCGTGTTACAACAGTGTCAGACGCAAGGACAACTCGTGTTACAGCATTGTCAGACGCGAGGACAACCCGTGTTACAGCAGTGTCAGACGCGAGGAAAACCCGTGTTACAGCAGTGTCAGACGCGTGGACAACCCGTGTTACAGCAGTGTCAGACGCGAGTACAACCTGTGTTACAGCAGTGTCAGACGCGAGGACAACCCGTGTTACAGCAGTGTCAGACGCGAGGACAACCCGTGTTACAGCAGAGTGTCAGACGCGAGGACAACCCGTGTAACAGCAGTGTCAGACGCGAGGACAACCTGTGTTACAGCAGTGTCAGACGCGAGGACAACCCGTGTTACAGCAGTGTCAGACGCGAGGACAACCCGTGTTACAGCAGTGTCAGACGCGAGGACAACCTGTGTTACAGCAGAGTGTCAGACGCGAGGACAACCCGTGTTACAGCAGAGTGTCAGACGCGAGGACAACCCGTGTTACAGCAGTGTCAGACGCGAGGACAACCCGTGTTACAGCAGTGTCAGACGCGAGGACAACCCGTGTTACAGCAGTGTCAGACGCGAGGACAACCCGTGTTACAGCAGAGTGTCAGACGCGAGGACAACCCGTGTTACAGCAGAGTGTCAGACGCGAAGGCAACCCGTGTTACAGCAGTGTCAGACGCGAGGACAACCCGTGTTACAGCAGTGTCAGACGCGAGGATAACCCGTGTTACAGCAGTGTCAGACGCGAGGACAACCCCTGTTACAGCAGTGTCAGACGCGAGGACAACCCGTGTTACAGCAGAGTGTCAGACGCGAGGACAACCCGTGTTACAGCAGTGTCAGACGCGAGGACAACCTGTGTTACAGCAAAGTGTCAGACGCGAGGACAACCCGTGTTACAGCAGTGTCAGACGCGAGGACAACCCGTGTTACAGCAGTGTCAGACGCGAGGACTACCCGTGTTACATCAGAGTGTCAGACGCGAGGACAACCCGTGCTACAGCAGATTGTCTGATGCGAGGACAACCCGTGTTACAGCAGTGTCAGACGCGAGGACAACCCGTGTTACAGCAGTGTCAGACGCGAGGACAACCCGTGTTACAACAGTGTCAGACGCGAGGACAACCCGTGTTACAGCAGTGTCAGACGCGAGGACAACCCGTGTTACAGCAGAGTGTCAGACGCGAGGACAACCCGTGTTACAGCAGAGTGTCAGACGCGAAGGCAACCCGTGTTACAGCAGTGTCAGACGCGAGGACAACCCGTGTTACAGCAGTGTCAGACGCGAGGATAACCCGTGTTACAGCAGTGTCAGACGCGAGGACAACCCCTGTTACAGCAGTGTCAGACGCGAGGACAACCCGTGTTACAGCAGAGTGTCAGACGCGAGGACAACCCGTGTTACAGCAGTGTCAGACGCGAGGACAACCCGTGTTACAGCAGTGTCAGACGCGAGGACTACCCGTGTTACAGCAGAGTGTCAGACGCGAGGACAACCCGTGTTACAGCAGATTGTCAGATGCGAGGACAACCCGTGTTACAGCAGTGTCAGACGCGAGGACAACCCGTGTTACAGCAGTGTCAGACGCGAGGACAACCCGTGTTACAACAGTGTCAGACGCGAGGACAACCCGTGTTACAGCAGTGTCAGACGCGAGGACAACCCGTGTTACAGCAGAGTGTCAGACGCGAGGACATCCGTGTTACTGCAGAGTGTCAGACGCGAGGACAACCCGTGTTACAGCAGTGTCAGACGCGAGGAAAACCCGTGTTACAGCAGTGTCAGACGCGAGGACAACCCGTGTTACAGCAGTGTCAGACGCGAGGACAACCTGTGTTACAGCAGAGTGTCAGACGCGAGGACAACCCGTGTTACAGCAGAGTGTCAGACGCGAGGACAACCCGTATTACAGCAGTGTCAGACGCGAGGACAACCCGTGTTACAGCAGTGTCAGACGCGAGGACAACCCGTGTTACAACAGTGTCAGACGCGAGGACAACTCGTGTTACAGCATTGTCAGACGCGAGGACAACCCGTGTTACAGCAGTGTCAGACGCGAGGAAAACCCGTGTTACAGCAGTGTCAGACGCGAGGACAACCCGTGTTACAGCAGTGTCAGACGCGAGGACAACCTGTGTTACAGCAGTGTCAGACGCGAGGACAACCCGTGTTACAGCAGTGTCAGACGCGAGGACAACCCGTGTTACAGCAGAGTGTCAGACGCGAGGACAACCCGTGTAACAGCAGTGTCAGACGCGAGGACAACCTGTGTTACAGCAGTGTCAGACGCGAGGACAACCCGTGTTACAGCAGTGTCAGACGCGAGGACAACCCGTGTTACAGCAGTGTCAGACGCGAGGACAACCTGTGTTACAGCAGAGTGTCAGACGCGAGGACAACCCGTGTTACAGCAGAGTGTCAGACGCGAGGACAACCCGTGTTACATCAGTGTCAGACGCGAGGACTACCCGTGTTACAGCAGAGTGTCAGACGCGAGGACAACCCGTGTTACAGCAGTGTCAGACGCGAGGACAACCCGTGTTACAGCAGTGTCAGACGCGAGGACAACCCGTGTTACAGCAGTGTCAGACGCGAAGACAACCCGTGTTACAGCAGTGTCAGACGCGGGGAAAACCCGTGTTACAGCAGTGTCAGACGCGAGGACAACCCGTGTTACAGCAGTGTCAGACGCGAGGACAACCTGTGTTACAGCAGAGTGTCAGACGCGAGGACAACCCGTATTACAGCAGTGTCAGACGCGAGGACAACCCGTGTTACAGCAGTGTCAGACGCGAGGACAACCCGTGTTACAACAGTGTCAGACGCAAGGACAACCCGTGTTACAGCAGTGTCAGACGCGAGAACAACCCGTGTTATAGCAGAGTGTCAGACACGAGGACAACCCGTGTTACAGCAGTGTCAGACGCGAGGACAACCTGTGTTACAGCAGAGTGTCAGACGCGAGGACAACCCGTGTTACAGCAGAGTGTCAGACGCGAGGACAACCCGTGTTACAGCAGTGTCAGACGCGAGGACTACCCGTGTTACAGCAGAGTGTCAGACGCGAGGACAACCCGTGTTACAGCAGATTGTCAGATGCGAGGACAACCCGTGTTACAGCAGTGTCAGACGCGAGGACAACCCGTGCTACAGCAGAGTGTCAGACGCGAGGACAACCCGTGTTACAGCAGGTTGTCAGACGCGAGGACATCCGTGTTACAGCAGAGTGTCAGAGGCGAAGACAACCCGTGTTACAGCACAGTGTCAGACGCGAGAGGACAACCAGTGTTACAGCAGTGTCAGACGCGAGGACAACCCGTGTTACAGCAGTGTCAGACGCGAGGACAACCTGCGTTACAGCAGTATCAGACGCGAGAACAACCCGTGTTACAGCAGAGTGTCAGACGCGAGGACAACCCGTGTTACAGCAGAGTGTCAGACGCGAGGACAACCAGTGTTACAGCAGTGTCAGACGCGAGGACAACCTGTGTTACAGCAGAGTGTCAGACGCGAGGACAACCCGTATTACAGCAGTGTCAGACGCGAGGACAACCCGTGTTACAGCAGTGTCAGACGCGAGGACAACCCGTGTTACAACAGTGTCAGACGCAAGGACAACCCGTGTTACAGCAGTGTCAGACGCGAGAACAACCCGTGTTATAGCAGAGTGTCAGACACGAGGACAACCCGTGTTACAGCAGTGTCAGACGCGAGGACAACCTGTGTTACAGCAGAGTGTCAGACGCGAGGACAACCCGTGTTACAGCAGAGTGTCAGACGCGAGGACAACCCGTGTTACAGCAGTGTCAGACGCGAGGACTACCCGTGTTACAGCAGAGTGTCAGACGCGAGGACAACCCGTGTTACAGCAGATTGTCAGATGCGAGGACAACCCGTGTTACAGCAGTGTCAGACGCGAGGACAACCCGTGCTACAGCAGAGTGTCAGACGCGAGGACAACCCGTGTTACAGCAGGTTGTCAGACGCGAGGACATCCGTGTTACAGCAGAGTGTCAGAGGCGAAGACAACCCGTGTTACAGCACAGTGTCAGACGCGAGAGGACAACCAGTGTTACAGCAGTGTCAGACGCGAAGACAACCCGTGTTACAGCAGTGTCAGACGCGAGGACAACCTGCGTTACAGCAGTATCAGACGCGAGAACAACCCGTGTTACAGCAGTGTCAGACGCGAGGACAACCCGTGTTACAGCAGAGTGTCAGACGCGAGGACAACCAGTGTTACAGAAGAGTGTCATACTAATGCTATATGACATTGTAGGGCGTGACTATATCTGGCGGGCAGGATAGTGGGCTGAAGGTATATCATTTCTTTTGTAATACGTCTAAGCTACATCAGTCTTGTATGATCATAATATGATGATGATAAGTATGATCATGATATGATGATGATAAGTATGATCATGATATGATTATGATAAGTATGACCATGATATTATGATGATAAGTATGACCATGATATGATGATGATCAGTATGATCATGATATGATGATGATAAGTATGATCATAATATGATAGTGATAAGTATGATCATGATATGATGATGATACGTTTGATCATGATATAATGATGATAATTATGATCATGATATGATGATGATAAGTATGATCATGGTATGATGGTGATAAGTATGATCATGATAAGTATGATCATAATATAATGGTGATAAGTATGATCATGATATGATGATGATAAATATGATCATGATATGATGATGATAAGTATGATCATGATATGATGATAAATATAATCATGATATGATGATGATATGATGATAAATATAATCATGATATGATGATGATAAGTATGATCATGGTATGATGATGATAAGTATGATCATGATATGATGATAAATATAATCATGATATAATGATGATAAGTGTGATCATGATATGATGATGATAAGTATGATCATGGTATGATTATGATCCGTATGATCATGATATAATGATGATAATTATGATCATGATATGATGATGATAAGTATGATCATGGTATGATGGTGATAAGTATGATCATGATAAGTATGATCATGATATGATGATGATAAATATGATCATGATATGATGATGATAAGTATGGTGATGATAAATATGATCATGATATGATGATGATAAGTATGGTGATGATAAGTATGATGATGATAAATATGATCATGATAAGTGTGATCATAATATGATGGTGATAAGTATGATCATGATATGATGATGATTAGTATGATGATGATAAGTATGATCATGATATGATGATAAATATAATCATGATATGATGATGATAAGTATGATCATGGTATGATCATGATAAGTATGATCATGGTATGATGATGATTAGTATGATGATGATAAGTATGATCATGGTATGATGGTGATAAGTATGATCATGATAAGTATGATCATAATATGATGGTGATAAGTATGATCATGATATGATGATGATAAATATGATCATGATATGATGATGATAAGTATGATCATGATATGATGATAAATATAATCATGATATGATGATGATATGATGATAAATATAATCATGATATGATGATGATAAGTATGATCATGGTATGATGATGATAAGTATGATCATGATATGATGATAAATATAATCATGATATAATGATGATAAGTGTGATCATGATATGATGATGATAAGTATGATCATGGTATGATTATGATCCGTATGATCATGATATAATGATGATAATTATGATCATGATATGATGATGATAAGTATGATCATGATATGATGATGATAAATATGATCATGGTATGATGGTGATAAGTATGATCATGATAAGTATGATCATGATATGATGATGATAAATATGATCATGATATGATGATGATAAGTATGGTGATGATAAATATGATCATGATATGATGATGATAAGTATGGTGATGATAAGTATGATGATGATAAATATGATCATGATAAGTGTGATCATAATATGATGGTGATAAGTATGATCATGATATGATGATGATTAGTATGATGATGATAAGTATGATCATGATATGATGATAAATATAATCATGATATGATGATGATAAGTATGATCATGGTATGATCATGATAAGTATGATCATGGTATGATGATGATTAGTATGATGATGATAAATATGATCATGATATGATGATGATTAGTATGATGATGATAAGTATGATCATGATATGATGATAAATATAATCATGATATGATGATGATAAGTATGATCATGGTATGATCATGATAAGTATGATCATGGTATGACGATGATAAGTATGATGATGATAAGTATGATGCTGATAAGTATGATCATGATATGATGATGATCAGTATGATCATGATATGAAGTTGATAAGTATGGTCATGATATGATGATGATAAGTATGATCATGATGTGATGATGATCAGTATGATCATAACATGATATGTATATATGTATATATGCATATGATGATATATATATATCTATATATAGCCATAGGTTGTTCACCCATCCCGGCAGAGGGGCCAGAATTGTGTTCCTGCATTTGTGAATCGGGCAAGTCAAGTAGCCTGTTTATATCAAGGTCATATTACCGGGAGGTTGATACGGCTTCTGCTCCGATGGAAATGTGTATTACTTAATCGTCACCATGGCAACATACAGTGCCGCACTCAGTGCGTGCTGGCAGTGGTTGTTCATTGCTGGCTCCGTCCTAATGTCTGCCCGCGAATGGCACAATAGCATTGACACCGGCATCAGTCAGCCAAAGTGTTTCCGCAACATTTACCTTACCTGCTTTCGGGAGAGGAAGGGGAGGGGGGAGTCGACCGAGGAGGGCGGGGTCGAGTCGGGAGGGGGGTGGAGATGTAGGACATCGCGTGCATATGTCACAATAATCACGCATTTACACCTTTATATTTACACATTGAGATCGCCCCCCTCTCCCCTCCCCCCCCCTGCTGAGACGTCCACTGTGTATTGTATCGGCGCTAATGCTTTACTATTCGATGATATGTATATGCGGAAGACAATGGTTGCGTGTCGGGGAAGGCGGTGAGGCCGGCGTCATGGCGAGAGGTGTCCTATCAGCCACCTGTTTCCCCGGGTACCTATACTTCGATGCGGAGGGGAGACATGGCACGCTTCCTAAACACCATTAGTGTGGCTAAGACGTACCTAGCAGTATACATATTGTTGTAGCCTACGCAGTCTGTACATCTGAAGTAGTCGCTTTGTGCACGGGCTTTCGTTTATCTCGGCTATCACGTTTGGATGTCCATCAAGTTCGATGGAAATGTGTCAACATTAACCTTCTTTCTTGCATTATCAAAATTCGGCGAAAATCGTAATGCAGTGAAATACACTGCACAAAATATTTACTTTCACGTGTATAAGTTAATATAATATACTGAACTATCGGAATAGTGCCATTGATATGCCTGAACGGGAATGTGTACTCGACTAGACTAGACTAGAATGTTGCTACTGTATAAATGATACTTTCGTTTTGTAAAAATATATTCTGTTATGATTATCAGTTAAGGTACACCAGTTAGGTAACACCTATGATATCTGGCGGATATGAAGGATGGGATTAACTTTATTCGCAAACTGTATGTTGTGTGGATCACTCGTTTTCCCACTACTAGCTATGCTCAACACTGGTTAGGCTTAGTCGGTGACACAATTAATATAATTGATTACATGATCATGGTACAGGATCCTTGTAGACTGAGTATTCCTTGTAGACTGAGTATTTCCTTGTAGCTTGAGTATTTACTTGTAGACTGAGTATTTCCTTGTAGACTGAGTATTTCCTTGTAGCTTGAGTATTTCCTTGTAAACTGAGTATTTCCTTGTAGACTGAGTATTTTCTTGTAGACTGAGTATTTCCTTGTAGACTAAGTATTTCCTTGTAGACTGAGTATTTCCTTGTAGACTAAGTATTTCCTTGTAGACGGGAGTATTTCCTTGTAGACTAAGTATTTCCGTGTAGAATGAGTATTTTGTAGACTAAGTATTTCCTTTTAGACTAAGTTTTTTCCTTGTAGACTAACTATTTTCTTGTGGACTGAGTATGTCCTTGTAGACTGAGTATTTCCTTGTAGACCGAGTATTCCTTGTAGACTAAGTATCTCCTTGTAGACTGAGTATTTCTTTGTAGACTAAGTATTTCCTTGTAGACTGAGTATTTTGTAGAGTATTTTGTAAATGAAATTTCTCATTGATTAGTCAGTAAGAACTTACTTGATAAAGTGATTAACCGACTGATTGTATCTGCCGATGGTACTTGCTTCAGTGCCGGGCCTTCAGCTAGGACGTAGCCGTAGAACTTGGTTCAGCGTGAGACGGCGTGACTATGACTATAGCGATTATAGGCCGCATCCCCTCCCGGTTATATCCACAGCTCAGCGAATGGCCGCGATTGCAGGTGTGCAGAATGGGCCAGACAGGTAAACTCGCTTTCGACTCGACGCCAACAAGACAGTTGGCAATCAACACCCTGTCGGCTTATTGTGTGTGGTGACAGTGGCCGTCGTTCTGATCGCAGGAGATGCCATACCCGTTGTGGTGGTGTCTAAAGCGAAAGAGTTTTCTGGTGGCGTTAATAGCCATGGCAACGGAGGATGAAGCGTCCGCTTTCAACGGCAAGACGAGACGATGAAACTGGAAGCCATAGGCAGCGTATGAACCGGCTGGGGATGGCAGGGCTGACCGCGCACTGAGGTCGAATGGTTGTGTGAGGGGGGGGGGGGGGGGTAGGGCAGGGCAGAGGGCAGGCTCGTTGGACGTGGTTGAAGGGCCAGACCTGTGTGGGTAGGGCAGGTGGGTAGATGGGGATTGGTGGTGAGACAGGGCGGGTCGGAACGGTAGACTGCTTGGTTGGAGAGAGAGGGCGGGGCCGGTGGGTAGACTGGGCTTGGGTGGAGAGAGGGCGGGGCTTGGGTGGAGAGAGGGCGGGGCCGGTGGGTAGACTGGACTTGGGTGGAGAGAGGCGGGTGGATAGACTGGGCTTGGCGCAGAGAGAGGGTGGGGCGGGTGGGTAGACTGTGCTTGGGTGTTGCGTAGAGGAAGAAGTTGGAGTGTATGGATAGTCTGGGGGAATGAAAGACACAGACGGTGGAGAAGCGTATGGCAAGGCTGAACCTCTGAGATTGACAAGTGAGTGGGGTAATAAGTTAGGCTTGGGGAGGGACATTAGAGTGCAGGCAGCATGGTTGCAGACTGGCCTTTGGTCAACTCGACCTATATGACCCTTCAACGTTGACCCAGCGACCACGCCATACGAAAGGGTTATGACCGGGAGCTTAGTGATAATGCAGGGTTCTCTCGACCTAATGAGGTTACAACCAATCAGATGATTTAGACCTTCAGTTGCCCGTCAACGCCTGACAAAGCCATTGACTGCCTCCGACGGTCGCACTTATAAGATGGTCATACCTGGAGATGCAAAGCGCTGTCCAATTACAGTTGTGTGTACATTAAGTAGGCCGCGATGACAGGGGATATTCACCATCTCCATGGTGACGTCGCCTGGAATCAAGTGTTGTCAAGGAGACGAAGCCGGTCCTGTCCGCTGAGGTAGGGCGTATTATTCGCATTCATGCACTCCAGTGAGCACTAGATAGCTTTTTTGTTATCTCATATATCAGCTTTATATGGAGCTGAAATTGCTTCTTTGTGAGTAGTATCTGCCAAGCAAATTACCTTCATATACAACCGCTTTTGGAAATCGAATATAATATTGAAACACCCACCCACCCCCATCCTTCTATGGACGACGTTCGGGGAAAGGGACCTTTTTACCGCCCCCTACCCAATAATATGTCCCCACATCTATGATCGGTAACTCTTACCATCCCCTGGGAGCATTTTTGCAGTTTCCAACACCTCCACTTCTCACCCCTGAATACGATTAACGAAGAGAACAAATCCGCGAACTAGCCCAGAACACGCTTGGTGAATGAATTCATCTGCCGAAGCAACGTTCGTGATGTCCAAAAAGTGTAGACACGGTATCATGGCTATTTGTTTACGACTTAAGTTCGAGAGCGGGTGGCGCCTGGCGGATTGTTTCAGAAAGAAATCAAATTTGTTTGCTTTTGCGTTTTGAAGTTCCAATGACAACCAATATTAATCAATGTCACATCATTAGTTCCTCCGCCAACTTTGCATGTATGTTATGTATTACAAGCAAATGGACAAATTATTTAGTGATTGCATATACGCGCCGAAAGGCAAAATTATGATAATGCTGCATTTTGGGCCTATTTTATAGCCTATATCTTGTTTTTGCTATTTATGTAGGACACTAGGCTTCAACAGGCAGTTTTTTTGGGGAAGTCTCTCATCCAGTTTTTTTGCGGGGGTTCAAAATCTAGAAAACAAGTATTATAAAGCATTTTTCTATTAACCGCCATGTTAATTTGATAAAAATGGCCAGAACTCTTCTTTTTTGCAAATGTTTTTTATTACGTTTTCAATTAGATCCATAAACAATATTTATTTAGAGAAAATGGTTGCCCCCTACCCGCTCTCGACATTAAAACTTGGAGAATTAACCCCGTTGGAATTGTGGTGTTGGTATATGTACCCATGATCATTGCGATGCCTTCTTTATGAGTTTTATACGGTATGTTCTGATTGTTATTAATTTTAAGAAAATAAATCTTGGTGGTATACATGGCAGAGCGACCGCCATCAAATAAAGAAGCGAACCGTTTCCTCCGCTCATGAGGTGCGTGCTTTAGAGCGCAATAGTCAGGTTCTAGTTGGTCTGCAGCGGCGGGTCAGGTTCTAGTTGGTCTGCAGCGGCGGGTCAGTTTCTAGTTGGTCTGCAGCGGCGGGTCAGGTTCTAGTTGGTCTGCAGCGGCGGGTCAGGTTCTAGTTGGTCTGCAGCGGTGGATCAGGTTCCAGTTGGTCTGCATAAGCGGGTCAGGTTCCAGTTGGTCTGCAGCAGCCGTTCAGGTTCTAGTTGGTCTGCAGCGGCGGTTCAGGTTCTAGTTGGTCTGCAGCGGTGGGTCAAGTTACAGTTGGTCTGCAGCAGCGGGTCAGGTTCTAGTTGGTCTGCAGCAGCGGGTCAGGTTCTAGTTGGTCTGCAGCGGCGGTTCAGGTTCCAGTTGGATCGATTTTTTTAAAACAGCAGTGTCGCCATCTGGTGAGTAGGTGGCAGATGTCTCAAAGGGCAGACGATCTCTTGAAATCTACTACAGGTTTGAAGGCATTCTCTGCCTCCGACTCACTCCTCTAGGGCTCAATTATATCTCTGTTGTCGCCTATTTCTTCAATGCATTTTTACACTCGCTCGCTAGGGCGGCGCTGCGCAAATTGATAAGCAAAATGCGTCGCGCATTTCTACAAATTATTGCCGGGGACCCAGCCCAAGCCTGATAACGCACGGTATCAGTTGATAAAAGAGTTCAGTCACAATTATAACTTTTTCAAAAGGGCAAGATGTTTGTTGCTGTAATAAATACACAGAGCTCGTTATTTTTGTGTCATTGTTGAGAATTATAATGTAACAAGAGATTACAGCTGATTTGACCGTTTTTCAAGAATCTTGAAATTGCCCCGGCCGACAGCAGCGGTAAAAGCAGAACTTGCGTAGCGCCACCGTGCGGGGAGCTTGGTTTGAAGGGTGATCATTAATATGGACTATCCATTGCTGTCTGAAGGGGCCATCATTACTGTAAACAAGTGCTGCAATCTAAAGGATTAATCTACTGCAGTCCCTAAGGGCCACCATTGTTGTAAACCATCTACAGCAGTCTACAAGGGCCACCGTTGCTGTAAACCATCTACTGCAGTCTACAAGGTCCACCATTGTTGTAAACCACCTACTGCAGTCTACAAGGTCCACCATTGTTGTAAACCATCTACTGCAGTCTATAAGGGCCACCATTATTGTAAACCATCTACTGCAGTCTATAAAGGCAACCATTGTTGTAAACCATCTACTGCAGTCTACAAGGGCCACCATTGTTGTAAACCATTTACTGTAGTCTATAAGGGCCACCATTGTTGTAAACCATCTACCGCAGGCAACAAATGCCACCATTGTTGTAAACTATCTACTGCAGTCTACATGGGCAACCATTGTTGAAAACCATCTACTGAAGTCTATAAAGGCCACCATTGTTGTAAACCATCTACTGCAGTCTATAAGGGCCACCATTGTCGTAAACCATCTACTGCAGTCTATAAGGGCCACCATTATTGTAAACCATCTACTGCAGTCTATAAAGGCCACCATTGTTGTAAACCATCTACTGCAATCTATAAAGGCCACCATTGTTGTAAACCATCTACTGCAGTCTATAAAGGCCACCATTGTTGTAAACCATCTACTGCAGTCTATAAGGGCCACCGTTGTTGTAAACCATCTACTGCAATCTATAAAGGCCACCATTGTCGTAAACCATCTACTGCAATCTATAAAGGCCACCATTGTTGTAAACCATCTACTGCAGTCTATAAAGGCCACCGTTGTTGTAAACCATCTACTGCAATCTATAAAGGCCACCATTGTTGTAAACCATCTACTGCAGTCTATAAGGGCCACCATTGTTGTAAACCATCTACTGCAGTCTATAAGGGCCACCATTGTTGTAAAATATCTACTGGATTCTTAACGTCCTTTCATTGTTATAAACCATCAAAAGCAGTCTGGACAGACTGTTTTTGTAAGCTTGATATACTGGATGATGCCAATGAATTGCGATAGTCCTTGCCTGGCGTACAACTGATCTTCAGACGAAGGTAGATATTGCGTGGTGCATGAGATGCGTTGCCTGCAGGCAATATCCCGGCGCTTGCATCCGTCATCTCCTGCTCGGATTGTGGTGGCGTGGGGCCGTATACACGCTACGCTCGAAACGTTGGAGCCACTCATATCAGGACTCCCCAAGTGTGGTAACCTGACCTAGCCAATAGTTTCAATGTCATCTCGTACTTGAGATGCTACATTCAGCCATATGGTAGGACCAAGCAACTCAAATGAAACCGAATGTTAGGAGACAGATAACCCCAAAATGATTTAACTATTGAACCTGTGTAGGCATATGGCGATGGGAAGGTTCAAGGAAGAGAGAAACCATGTATCCGGGGGTAATTAAGTTCCTTCTCTTTGTGAAAAAAAACCATGGGATCTTTATTATGCGCGAAACATGGAAATGTCATAATGTACTCTAATCGTGCTGTGCTTGAAGCCATATCAGGCTGAGTGCGTTATGATGGGCCTGGCCTAGGCAATCTCGGCTGGTAGTACTGCTGGATTAGCTAGGGGTAGCTGGGGGAGATGAGTTATGTTGGGTTGTATATTGATGACGCTGTAACCAATTTCGGTCATATCGCTTCAATCAATGGGAAAAGGAAGGGAAGAGTGGAGCCATGTCTTCGGAGTAACCCCGTACTCTTTCCGATGGACATCCCTGCGAAGAAGGGGTTCTTTTCTCCTGCGACCCCACAGATATGACCACAGCGGGGCTCGAACCACCGATCTCGGGTGCCCAAAACCCTCAATGCGACCGCCGGAGATGAAAATCGAATAGCATTAATACAAAAAGACATTACACGTTTCAGTGGAACGAATCATTTCGTTAGATAAATTATGTTTCAATGTTTAAAGTAATACTCTTTTGGATATAATAACGGCGAGGTGCCTTTCAAACACAACTGTTACATGCCATCCTCGTTGATATATTCCAATCCTTGTCACCTTCCCGTGCTATCAAGGAATTTGCAGAATCGCGCCAATGTAGTATTTAATTAAAGCTGCTTGTCGAGTTTTTCCCGCCAAATCTAAGCCCAGGCTACATATATATATATCACAGTTTGCAGAAAACTCGACTATTTCATTCTATAAATTCAGAAAACTAATACACATAGTCGTTTCGGCAACAAACGTGTCTATCCCGGGACACCGCGGAATTCTGTCATATGTCACTGCTACTTATAGCAAAGCATCGCGGAGCACACTAACTGTTCCATAATTTTAAGCACAAGGGGCGTAGCCAGGGACTTAAGCACGTGTACACACCTGCTGCACGAAATGAAAAAAATACACTCGATCAACAGGATCACACGTACCGGCCCAAACCCAATGTGTACGCACGTGCGTACGTGCGTAGGTCTACGCCTACCTACGCCTCTGATAATGATTTGAGGCATAGTTTACATCCGCAGAACTTTTAACTGTAACTGTATTCTTAGACAAACCTGGCTACTCTGACCCAAATAATATAAAAGCATCATATATAATATTACAGACTAAGCCATCTCCAGCTCACTACAGATTTTTACCTCTTTTATCTAAGGCAAAGAGGCCGTTGTGTTTATGGGTTTTCAGGGCAAAATTTTGCAATAACAATGAATTTGACTCCATGATAGACATAGCTTTACACATAGGTTTTATTCACTCGTTTGGCGTCTCCTGCTTTTTAGCCCGGCGACATGGCTCCGCTCTCCCTTCCTTCTCCCGTTTACGCGATATGACCAAAAGTGGTTAAAGTGTCCTGAATAACCAACCAACCTGCTTTTTAGTCGTTTCTTAGTTTCGGATAAGAGATGACTCATAAGCCACCGATCCATCCAGACGCGGCCACGGGTGCATGAAGAAATTTCACTAGACACATACAATTGAGGGTCTGAAGAGGTCTGGGTCCTTGCGCCCCAGTACCTGAAAATAGCCCATCCCTCTCCCCAACATTCAAACGATAGTCCAAATTCCCTGCACCCCCCCCCCCCCACCCCTTCCACCTCTCAGGACTCGGCGCGGACGGTTGCCCAAAAGAGCGTCTTGGGGCACCCGACCATTCTTCGCTTTGAAGGAGGCACGTTGCTGCGTTGTATTGGCTAGAAATTACAAGATGTATTTCAATAATAAGAGCTGAGTCTCTGTCATATATAAAAACCATAACCCCCACTGCTCTTTGTTGCAGATTCCCAGAATTTTTGCAGAGTTGGGGCGATGTCGGGCTCTCATGATATATTAGATTAGCGCCGATCAATGCTGGCCTCTCCACCCCGGGGCGACTGTAGTTTTCTCTTGTCAGGTCTCATAATCTTAGGCCGTGGAGTTGTCATGGTATGGGATTCCTCCACAGAACCTCCTACGAGACTACAGCTTGGGGATAGCAACCGGTGGCTGTCTGTCTTGTCGCGGCTTCACTGACGCATTTGCTGCGCCGTAAGTCCATACTTCCACTACCCCTACTACTCCACTACTCCATTGCACTAGCCCTCCTACCCTACTACTCCATTACACTACCCCTCCTACCCACTACTCCATTACACTACCTCTCCTACCCACTACTCCATTACACTACCCCTCCTACCCCACTACTCCATTATACTACCGCTCCTACCCCACTACTCCATTACACTACCCCTCCTACCCCACTACTCCATTACACTACCCCTACTACTCCACTACTCCATTACACTACCCCTCCTACCCCACTACTCCATTACACTACCCCTCCTACCACCACTACTCCATTACACTACCCCTCCTACCCCACTACTCCATTACACTACCCCTCCTACCCCCACTACTCCATTACACTACCCCTACTACCCCACAACTTCATTACACTACCCCTACTACATTACACTACCCCTCCTACCCCACAACTCCATTACACAACCCCTCCTACCCCAATACTTTATGACACTACACATCCTACCCCCACTACTCCATTACACTATCCTTTTCTTTTTTCTTTATTCTTTATCCCTTCATTATACTAGCCCTCCTACCCAACTACTCCATTACACTACCCCTCCTACCCCACTACTCCATTACACTACCCCTACTACCCCACAACTCTATTACACTACCCTCCTACCCCACTACTCCATTACAGTACCCCTCCTACCACACTACACCATTACACTACCCCTACTACCCCACTACTCCATTACACTACCCCTCCTACCCCACTACTCCATTACACTACCCCTCCTACCACCACTACTCCCATTACACTACCCCTACTACTCCACTACTCCATTACACTAACCCTCCTACCCCACTACTCCGTGACACTACCCATCCCACCCCACTACTCCACTACACTACCCCTACTACTCCACTACTCCATTACACTAACCCTCCTACCCCACTACTCCGTGACACTACCCATCCCACCCCACTACACCATTACACTACCCCTACTACCCCACTACTCCATTACACTACCCCTCCTACCCCACTACTCCATTGCACTACTTCTCCTACCCCACAACTCCATTACACAACCCCTCCTACCCCAATACTTTATGACACTACACATCCTACCCCCACTACTCCATTACACTATCCTTTTCTTTTTTCTTTATTCTTTATCCCTTCATTATACTAGCCCTCCTACCCAACTACTCCATTACACTACCCCTCCTACCCCACTACTCCATTACACTACCCCTACTACCCCACAACTCTATTACACTACCCTCCTACCCCACTACTCCATTACAGTACCCCTCCTACCACACTACACCATTACACTACCCCTACTACCCCACTACTCCATTACACTACCCCTCCTACCCCACTACTCCATTACACTACCCCTCCTACCACCACTACTCCATTACACTACCCCTACTACTCCACTACTCCATTACACTAACCCTCCTACCCCACTACTCCGTGACACTACCCATCCCACCCCACTACTCCATTACACTACCCCTACTACTCCACTACTCCATTACACTAACCCTCCTACCCCACTACTCCGTGACACTACCCATCCCACCCCACTACACCATTACACTACCCCTACTACCCCACTACTCCATTACACTACCCCTCCTACCCCACTACTCCATTGCACTACTTCTCCTACCCCACTACTCCGCTACACTACCCCTCCTACCCCACTAAGCTACCTCTACGTCTGTCCGTCGTACACCCACTACCCATACCACTACTACCCCCACTACACTCTACCCGGACTAACCCTACTACCCCTACCTCCCCCACTACTCCACTACCGTTACTACCCCTCCTACCCCCTCTACTCCACTACCGTTACTATCCACTACCCCTACTACTCCACTACCGTTACTACCCACTACCCCCACTACTCCACTACCGTTACTACCCCTCCTACCCCCACTACACCACTACCGTTATTGTCCACTACCCCTACTACTCCACTACCGTTACTACCCACTACCCCCACTACATCAGTACCCTACTACCCCACTACCCCTACCCTTACTACCCCTACTACCCACTACCACCCCACCCGCACTACCTATAGCCCTAGGTCCGTCGTACGCCCACCACCCTTACCAGCACCACCCCACTACCCCTACTACCCGCTACCCCGACTACCCCCACTATCCCGACTACCCCACTTTCTCTACTACCCCGCCCCCCCCCAGTGCGCATAAACCGCGCCGTGAGCTGGGTGAGGAATCAGTACATAAACCGCGTCGTGAGCTGGGTGAGGAATCAGTGCGCATAAACCGCGCCGTGAGCTGGGTGAGGAATCAGTGCGCATAAACCGCGCCGTGAGCTGGGTGAGGAATCAGTGCGCATAAACCGCGCCGTGAGCTGGGTGAGGAATCAGTGCGCATAAACCGCGCCGTGAGCTGGGTGGGGAATCAGTGCGCATAAACCGCGCCGTGAGCTGAGTGAGGAATCAGTGCACATAAACCGCGTCGTGAGCTGGGTGAGGAATCAGTGCGCATAAACCGCGCCGTGAGCTGGGTGAGGAATCAGTGCGCATAAACCGCGCCGTGAGCTGGTTGAGGAATCAGTGCGCATAAACCGCGCCGTGAGTTGGGTGAGGAATCAGTGCGCATCAACCGCGCCGAGAGCTGAGTGAGGAATCAGTCCGCATAAACCGCGCCGTGAGCTGGGTGAGGAATCAGTGCGCATAAACCGCGCCGTGAGCTGGGTGAGGAATCAGTGCGCATAAACCGCGCCGTGAGCTGGGTGAGGAATCAGTGCGCATAAACCGCGCCGTGAGTTGGGTGAGGAATCAGTGCGCATAAACCGCGCCGTGAGTTGGGTGAGGAATCAGTGCGCATAAACCGCGCCGTGAGTTGGGTGAGGAATCAGTCCGCATAAACCGCGCTGTGAGCTGGGTGAGGAATCAGTGCGCATAAACCGCGCCGTGAGCTGGGTGAGGAATCAGTGCGCATAAACCGCGCCGTGAGCTGGGTGAGGAATCAGTGCGCATAAACCGCGCCGTGAGTTGGGTGAGGAATCAGTGCGCATCAACCGCGCCGAGAGCTGAGTGAGGAATCAGTCCGCATAAACCGCGCCGTGAGCTGGGTGAGGAATCAGTGCGCATAAACCGCGCCGTGAGCTGGGTGAGTAATCAGTGCGCATAAACCGCGCCGTGAGCTGGGTGAGGAATCAGTGCGCATAAACCGCGCCGTGAGCTGGGTGGGGAATCAGTGCGCATAAACCGCGCCGTGAGCTGAGTGAGGAATCAGTGCACATAAACCGCGCCGTGAGCTGGGTGAGGAATCAGTGCGCATAAACCGCGCCGTGAGCTGGGTGAGGAATCAGTGCGCATAAACCGCGCCGTGAGTTGGGTGAGGAATCAGTCCGCATAAACCGCGCTGTGAGCTGGGTGAGGAATCAGTGCGCATAAACCGCGCCGTGAGCTGGGTGAGGAATCAGTGCGCATAAACCGCGCCGTGAGCTGGGTGAGGAATCAGTGCGCATAAACCGCGCCGTGAGCTGGGTGAGGAATCAGTGCGCATAAACCGCGCCGTGAGCTGGGTGAGGAATCAGTGCGCATAAACCGCGCCGTGAGCTGGGTGAGGAATCAGTGCGCATAAACCACGCCGTGAGCTGGTTGAGGAATCAGTGCGCATAAACCGCGCCGTGAGCTGGGTGAGGAATCAGTGCGCATAAACCGCGCCGTGAGCTGGGTGAGGAATCAGTGCGCATAAACCGCGCCGTGAGCTGGGTGAGGAATCAGTGCGCATAAACCGCGCCGTGAGCTGGGTGAGGAATCAGTGCGTATAAACCGCGCCGTGAGATGGGTGAGGAATCAGTACATAAACCGCGCCGTGAGCTGGGTGAGGAATCAGTGCGTATAAACCGCGCCGTGAGCTGGGTGAGGAATCAGTACATAAACCGCGCCGTGAGATGGGTGAGGAATCAGTACATAAACCGCGCCGTGAGCTGGGTGAGGAATCAGTACATAAACCGCGCCGTGAGATGGGTGAGGAATCAGTACATAAACCGCGCCGTGAGTTGGGTGAGGAATCAGTGCGTATAAACCGCGCCGTGAGCTGGGTGAGGAATCAGTACATAAACCGCGCCGTGAGCTGGGTGAGGAATCAGTGCGCATAAACCGCGCCGTGAGCTGGGTGGGGAATCAGTGCGCATAAACCGCGCCGTGAGCTGAGTGAGGAATCAGTGCACATAAACCGCGCCGTGAGCTGGGTGAGGAATCAGTGCGCATAAACCGCGCCGTGAGCTGGGTGAGGAATCAGTGCGCATAAACCGCGCCGTGAGCTGGTTGAGGAATCAGTGCGCATAAACCGCGCCGTGAGCTTGGTGAGGAATCAGTGCGCATCAACCGCGCCGAGAGCTGAGTGAGGAATCAGTGCGCATAAACCGCGCCGTGAGCTGGGTGAGGAATCAGTGCGCATAAACCGCGCCGTGAGCTGGGTGAGGAATCAGTGCGCATAAACCGCGCCGTGAGCTGGGTGAGGAATCAGTGCGCATAAACCGCGCCGTGAGCTGGGTGAGGAATCAGTGCGCATAAACCGCGCCGTGATTTGGGTGAGGAATCAGTGCGCATAAACCGCGCCGTGAGTTGGGTGAGGAATCAGTCCGCATAAACCGCGCTGTGAGCTGGGTGAGGAATCAGTGCGCATAAACCGCGCCGTGAGCTGGGTGAGGAATCAGTGCGCATAAACCGCGCCGTGAGCTGGGTGAGGAATCAGTGCGCATAAACCGCGCCGTGAGCTGGGTGAGGAATCAGTGCGCATAAACCGCGCCGTGAGCTGGGTGAGGAATCAGTGCGCATAAACCGCGCCGTGAGCTGGGTGAGGAATCAGTGCGCATAAACCACGCCGTGAGCTGGTTGAGGAATCAGTGCGCATAAATCGCGCCGTGAGCTGGGTGAGGAATCAGTGCGCATAAACCGCGCCGTGAGCTGGGTGAGGAATCAGTGCGCATAAACCGCGCCGTGAGCTGGGTGAGGAATCAGTGCGCATAAACCGCGCCGTGAGCTGGGTGAGGAATCAGTGCGTATAAACCGCGCCGTGAGATGGGTGAGGAATCAGTACATAAACCGCGCCGTGAGCTGGGTGAGGAATCAGTGCGTATAAACCGCGCCGTGAGCTGGGTGAGGAATCAGTACATAAACCGCGCCGTGAGCTGGGTGAGGAATCAGTGCGCATAAACCGCGCCGTGAGCTGGGTGAGGAATCAGTGCGTATAAACCGCGCCGTGAGCTGGGTGAGGAATCAGTACATAAACCGCGCCGTGAGCTGGGTGAGGAATCAGTGCGTATAAACCGCGCCGTGAGCTGGGTGAGGAATCAGTACATAAACCGCGCCGTGAGCTGGGTGAGGAATCAGTACATAAACCGCGCCGTGAGCTGGGTGGGGAATCAGTGCGTATAAACCGCGCCGTGAGATGGGTGAGGAGTCAGTACATAAACCGCGCCGTGAGCTGGGTGAGGAATCAGTGCGCATAAACCGCGCCGTGAGCTGGGTGAGGAATCAGTACATAAACCGCGCCGTGAGCTGGGTGAGAAATCAGTACATAAACCGCGCCGTGAGCTGGGTGAGGAATCAGTGCGCATAAACCGCGCCGTGAGCTGGGTGAGGAATCAGTGCGCATAAACCACGCCATGAGCTGGGTGAGGAATCAGTGCGCATAAACCGCGCCGTGAGCTGGGTGAGGAATCAGTGCGCATAAGCCTCGCTGTGAGTTGAGTGAGGAATCAGTGCGCATAAGCCTCGCTGTGAGTTGAGTGAGGAGGCCACAACAAAGTTATTGCGAATTGTGGAGACTTTAGTTGGGACTGTCATGACCCGTAGCGCCGTGACCCGTAGACATGTGACCCGCGTATCCGCCGACCCGTGACCTACAGACCCGTGACATTTTCGGAGGGTGCGACTGTCCAAAGGACGTTCGTGAGGGGGTTCCGGCGGGAGTCTGCCAGCGATTGGCCTGCGTCAAGGAGAGTGAGGAGATAATATATGGCCTGTGCAGCCCATACAGATATATATAGGCGGCTCATAGAGGCCATCCCTTGTATTCAGGAGAGGGGGTTGGGCGCTGCATAGCATCCGCTTGAGGCATCCACAAAAGAAATAGGAAAGTGTGAGGTTGGGGCGGGGCATGAGAGGTAAAGGATGGGGAAGCAGAGGGGTGGGTAAGGAATAAAGGATGGGGAAGAAGAGGGGTGGGTAAGGAATAAAGGATGGGGAAGGAGAGGGATGGGTAAGGAATAAAGGATGGGGAAGAAGAGGGGTGGGTAAGGAATAAAGGATGGGGAAGGAGAGGGGTGGGTAGGGAATAAAGGATGGGGATGGAGAGGGTGGGGAAGGAGAGGGGTGGGGAAGGAGAGGGGTGGGTAAGGAATAAAGGATTGCGTTGGGGAGGGGTGGGTAAAGAATAAAGGATTGGGAAGGAGAGGGGTGGGTAGGGAATAAAGGATTGCGTTGGGGAGAGGTGGGTAAAGAATAAAGGATTGGGAAGGAGCGGGGTGGGTAAGGAATAAAGGATTGCGTTGGGGAGGGGTGGGTAAAGAATAAAGGATTGGGAAGGATAGGGGTGGGTAAGGAATAAAGGATTGCGTTGGGGAGGGGTGGGTAAGGAATAAAGGATAGGGAAGGAGAAGGGTGGGTAAGGAATGATGGATGGGATGTTAGGAGTGGTGGGTAGGGAGGGAAGGATGGGGTTGGGGAGGAGCGGGGGGGCGGTGGTGTGTAGGGATTGAAGGATGTGGTTGGGGAGGAGCGGGGGGGGTGTAGGGAGTGAAGGATGGGGTTGGGGAGGAGCGGGGGGTGGGTGGGTAAGGAATGAAGGATGGGATGTTGGGAGTGGTGGGTAGGGAGTGAAGGATGGGGTTGGGGAGGAGCGGGAGGGGGGGGGGTGGGTGGGTGTAGGGAGTGAAGAATGGGGAGGAGCGGGGATGGTATTAACACGTAGACGGATAGACGTGGTTGGTGGGGCGTTTGTCAGGGTAACTTGTTGACAGGTTAAGAGAGGTGATACTCGCGGCCACCCCCCTCCCCCACCTCTAACCCTACCCTCCCACCTCAGCATACGGACGACCATAACCCCTCCCCCCCCCACCCTGACCATTCAGATTCAAACAACCCGGTCACATACACAGTCATGGTAAATAACAATCTGCTCACCAACATCTGCTGCCATACGGTAATCGTAGTGGGCCCTCTTGCTCAACCTCTCTGCCGTCCGCTCCACTTCACTCCCTGCTTAGCCCGCCGTCATGTTGATGGGGGGCGCGGGGTCAAGGCCGAGGCTGACCATTGTCACATGTGGCCTTGTGGCCCTGTCAGTGCTGAAGAACGGAGGCCTCGGCCAGTGAAAGAAAGGAAAGCCTGCAGTGCCCATAAATCTCGTTCCAGTCTTTCTGCTCTGTCTGTGTCAGTCTCTCTCTTCCTATCTCAATCACTCTCGGAAGGGGCGACCCAGGGGAGGCGGGGGGGGGGATATCCCGATCGATGCCGATTCGGTATAGCCCGCCTGCCCCACGTCAACTTTAACCATCAGTTTTGCATCAAATACCCCACTGTTAAGCATATACTGTGCTACTGGTACCGTTACCGGACCAATTCATGCATTTTGTATTAATTAAAAAACAAGGTATTCTCGAACTATGTTTTCAAGTTTGATGAAGGTCAAAGGCGTGAAGCGTTTTGAACTTTGACCTTTGACGCCGTCTTAATTTGAAATATTTGTTCGCGTGGTCTCTTCCATTGTGATCGTACGACAACGGAATGTCAATATTTTTCAAATTCTACCTCGGAAATACAAAATTCAACCTAAACAACCCTCTAAAACCATTCATAAAGTGAGGTTGGCGGTGTCTTGGGGCAGAGGTGATGGGAGGAACGAGCTCCCGCTGCTGGCAGAGTGGATGCCTGTCACGGTGCGGCACATTTTCTCGGAATCTTCATACCACGGGTTCTACAAGTGTCTCTATATATACAATGTACACGCCCACGTCCTCGAGAGTGACTGGTCTCTGGCGCTACCCCCTTCACCCCCCACCCCCTCCCACCTAACCCTCCTCCCTCCCTCCCCACACACACACACATCCGCCTCCTTCCTCACACTCCACTCCTAGCTGCTCCTTTCGGTTCTATCACATAATGTTGTGCACCGTGCCCCGCCCCGCCCCGTTGAGTAGACCTATAGTTCGTTCTGCCCAGGACCATTTATATCCTATAAATATATACGCTGTAACCGCACGAAGCAATCAACAGGTTCGGCGCACGCAGCTTCGTTCATGATATAAGGGACACGTCGAGTGTAACACGTGACCAGTAAAGCTCTCCATGTGACTGACAGGCTGGGGGGTGGGAGGGGGCATGGGGGTAAATCAGCAATCTTAGGGTGAACTTCTTGTACGTGTTCTGGGGGGATTGACCACCGGCTGTCGATAGCAAGCGTGTTCTCACCCGAGAGTAGTCCCATATGAGACAGTTGTTGCTCCGCACAACAGTCTCATGTCCTCATGTAGAAAAAGAGGGTGTAAGATTTGTTTTTGTGGGCGACTAAGTGTTGTTAACCGCACGATCCATCAAACCCTTGTCATTTTGTACTCTGATTTCCTAAACTTCATATTTACCACAAAACCCACATGCATATGAACTCACAATGTATCGCATTACTATCAAGTCGGTTGAATTGAGACTTTCTTGTTGTTTATCGCGCCATTTCGTATTGGGTCATTCTTTAAGCTGGTACCGCCGCTCAAACTCATACAAGTAAGCTGAGCGAGCGAAGTTGGGACCGCGGAACCAGGCTAGTCATTCTTCACCAGCGGCTTTCGCCAGGTGGCGTTTCGCTTATTGCGTGTCAATGGCTGGGTGTATAAAGCGCCACCAAGCGAATGGTGTGGTTTTAACGACATGCACGCATGCGCAGTTTCTCCACTGGGTGGGCAAGGAGAATGTGTGCTGCTTCGAAAAATCAACAGACGATATCGTCGTAATCACGGAGACTTCAACCAAAATAACAAGATAACTTGTAAGATGCATACTTTTAGAAACTATTGCCATACCCCAAAAAGTTCTCGCCATCAGCACCGCTTCTCGCCACGCGTGTTTGTAAAATGCCATACAGGAATTGATGGTCCGGACATGTGGCGTTGTTTCCCAACAACGTCACATGGGGCTAACCCGAGAGGTGAAATGTTGTGACCAGGTATATATACACGTAAACTTATTATTTCACAAAATGCCATATCTATAAATAATAAGAATTTCTTTCTAGTAAGCAAATTGTGTACTTGTCCACTTCATATTTTTTTCTAAATAGGGTTAATCAACGCTCCGATAATTTGGAGCGGAAAAATTTAAAACACTGTTCAAAATGTTACCCATCTGTGTAGATACAGGACCACATGTGTGGTGAATGAACACATTGGTACAACAATCTGTGTAGATACAGTGCCACATGTGTGGTGAATGAACACATTGGTACAACAATCTGTGTAGATACAGTGCCACATGTGTGGTGACTGAACACATTGGTACCACAATCTGTGTAGATACAGGGCCACATGTGTGGTGAATGAACACATTGGTACCACGATCAGTGTAGATACAGGGCCACGTGTGTGGTGAATGAACACATTGATACAACAATCTGTGTAGATACAGGGCCACGTGTGTGGTGAATGAACACATTGGTACCACGATCAGTGTAGATACAGGGCCACGTGTGTGGTGAATGAAGACATTGGTACCACAATCTGTGTAGATACAGGGCCACGTGTGTGGTGAATGAACACATTGGTACCACAATCTGTGTAGATACAGGGCCACATGTGTGGTGAATGAACACATTGGTACCACAATCTGTGTAGATACAGGGCCACGTGTGTGGTGAATGAACACATTGGTACCACAATCTGTGTTGATACAGGGCCACGTGTGTGGTGAATGAACACATTGATACAACAATCTGTGTAGATACAGGACCACATGTGTGGTGACTGAACACACATGTAGGAATAAAGTATCACATGTGTATGGCGTGAACACATTTGTAACTATTTGTACCGGTGGGTTTTCAGGGCATTAGTGACGCCATCACCTGTTCGTAGGTGAAAATCGCCACAACCTTGGGAAGGCGGCCAACCGCGAAATTAATACGTGTTTCTCTAGTCTTGTCTTGTCTTGTCCGTGGCGAGGTGTTTGTTGATAAAACCCCCGCCGACAAGAAAGGTCAAGGTCGGGAAGGACTGCGTCAGTGGAGGATGCCTCGTTGAGTCGAGTCAGCCGTCGGCCTCCTTGCTATGCCAGTTAGCTGCTAATGTTATGAATTGATTAGTGAGGACGGTTATTTTACGTCTAATTAGTGTTGGCTTAAGACAGGTGTTGGCCTTGTGGGCTTGTCACCTCAACATCCGCCATTTTTTTTCTCACAGGAAAGAAATATGGAACAATGGCACTAGAATGACTTAAAGGGGAAACTATATACATTTTTGTGTCCTTTAAATTCGAAATGAAATGGAAAAAGTATAGACTTAAACCCGTTTTGTTAACTTCCAGGGACAAAGAATGATTTGAATGGAATACACCCCAGATTAGATAGACCAGACTGCGTCTCAAACCTGGGACCCATGCAAGTCGAAAGAAGAAGGGAAAAAACAATGGTTTTCCCAGCATGTGACTTCGCATGGCAGTGATATCGTGTGAACCGTTGCCTTCCACACAACATGTGGAACGGCGAACGAAAACAAAAACACGTCAAGGAAATCCGATTCTGTGCAGCATCAACGCCAGATAATGTCGCTAGGTGGCGTCCTTGACCAGTAATGCATTTGTGGATGAATGGCGAGTTCACTCCATCAAGACCACATTACGACCACCGGGGCCCACAGAGTTATGGATAACGGAAGAGGATAGACACCTGGGGCCGAAAATTCGAAACAGTCGGTGCCGGGCATGTCGCCCTGGAATAGGATATTATCGTGAATCTGTGCGAGATATTCTGCGGTCCGGGCGCTTTCGATATTGCGGGCCCTGTGAGGAAGGCGTACGTGTGTCAGTGACACACCATGGCGTAGTGCAACATGGCGCCCATCAGCCCATCCCACATTCCAATGATGGATGTATTCTAATTTCGTGGCGCGCTGTCCACCTACTCACAAAGAGACGGCGTCCACACGTCGGCAAGGTCGGTGTGTGAAGACAAGATGGAGTTGGGACCTAACCGTGCCGTGTGCAGGCGGAATGGCACCTCTTGATGACACTGACCTTGGCTTTCACAGCGAATGGGCGACGATACATCTCACCCAGCTCACCAGTTGTATGTTTCAGTGGTGTGGATTTCTAATTATTATGATGGCGGATTTGTTGAGCGAATTGCTCACGTGCGTTGTATTCGAAGGAGTGTCGCCACGAGACAATAAACTAATGTTATCAAGAAAGCGTACATTTAGATAATTAAAGCTGCTTGGCTAGCTTTTGCCGCCATTATCTCAGCCCCAGCGACATATATATCACAATTTGCAGAAGTTTCTTTCTATAAATTCAGAAATAAACATCGCCGTTTCGTCTGTGATATGGCAAACGTGTCATGTGCACAAATGGACATTGGAAACGAATAGGTAAAACAGAGAGGAGTTTTAATTCTTATTGTTTTGAGGGGGGTAAGAGGGGTATCTCATCTCGGATCACAGAAATAGAATTACTAAAACTCGCATCACGAAATATTCATCATGGCAGGTCACGATCACGGAAATAAAGTGCCCATCACAGAGCACGGAAATAAGCAGACTTGATTTTATGTATAACGTAAGTAAGTCAAAGGAAAACAGCGCCAGCATCAGTATATTCCGTGATTGTATATAATGACATGAAGTTCTGTAGCTGGAAACGAACAAAAGAGCAACACGTGTGTTCCTAAAAGACGGATGACGGATGATGGACGCGGACACGGAGGCGGATGCCACAACACGGACCGCGAGTTGCCTGCTTAATAGAAGGGAACGTCACCTGGCGCCATCCATTATTCAGCGAGGCTTTGGCATGTAGATGGCTGTCAAGCGACTCTTTTGAAATCGATGCCAATTGGCAGACTGACATGTAATATTGGTACATAAACTATTCATGGACACCTATACATTCGCGTAGTCATGACAAAATGACAAGTTTGACAGCAAAACATGATTGCCCAACAACTATAAATCTGAAACAAAAATAAAACAAAAGCAGCTCTAGAGCAAATATCAACGAACTTCTGGCGAGAAAAAGATTTCACGACATTGACCTTGCTGGACGTTGTCCTTGATATGACACTGACCTTGAATACGTGACCTTAGTCACGCCATCCGCGCCCTAATACTAATGTTATTGTACGCAAGGCCATTTGTCGGACTTCCTTCATTGAGAAACTGAGAGGTGATATTCCCACCAAAATGTTCTCGTTGACCTTTGGGGTATATCTCCCAGCAATGAACTTAGGCCTCAGGTGGGCCCTTCGCATCGCTAGCGGAACCTGGGAAAGAGGGGGTGGGGGTATCATCTCTGACTCGCGATTCCAAAGAAATTAGGGAGAGTAATATCAAATCGCCAAGATGAACGATGATCTCTCAAGACATTGCAACGCCTCGACCCACTCCCCATTAGGCTCAACACCTGATATGGTTGCCTGATACCCACGTCTCGAAAACTTGATAAAGTGGTACAAATGGGTCAGGGAACCAGCAAATTGTATTGTAGAATAGTTGATGATGGTTCACGGCCTTCTCGCGGCACCAGAGCGTAGTACCAGGCTAATTTCATTTCAGCAGCAGACAAGCAACTACATGCAGAGAATCACGGCAAAAGAACAAAAATCACGATCACAAATGAAACGGAGGTCACGAATCACACATCACACATCACACATCACGGATCACGAAAAAAAGTATTACCCCCCACCCCCCGTCTGTACTCTCAATTTGGGCAGACAAATAGCATCAAATAGTACATAACCAAGACAGTGATGACGACATGAAAAGCCACCGCGAAGCCACCAAGTTCATCTTTATCTGCATCAAATATAGCCTCGGTAACGACATTTCCAATTTGTTCATGTTACACCTAGCCCAGAACTCTGGGCTAGGTGTGGGTTGATGCACAGCCTAGTCGCCTTCTATAGTAAAATATGTCTGGAACAACCCCATTTTAGGGCTGTTTGACTTTGACCAAGTGTAACTCTCAGTCACATTACTATGGGAAAAGTTTTATAACAGAACAAACCTTAATTCTTTTGCTATTACTTCCTGACAAGTAATGACTAATCACATAAGTAAACTCGAAGGGCAAAACTACTCACCAGAAATTCGTAAAAAAACATGTGCTTTCACGAATCTAATCACTTCCCTGGACAGGCAGTAATCAATAAACCAACTAGCAAGGCTTATGTGATCATGTGATGACCTTGCACATGTGTATTGATCAACTTCCTGTAATAAAATGTGGTGCCATGTTGTCCACCCACTCCCCTGAATGTCGCGTCACCCAGCTTACATACCCTATTATTAGAGCAAATGTCCCACCTGACAGCCAGGTTTACCCGAAGCCCTAACTATGATTTTTCCGTGCCACTGAGCAATGTGCGATGTTCTGTACACTCACCTCCTGGGGGGTTCATTTTAAGCCGATCTGGCAGGTCAGTGGAGGTAAGCGAGTCGACGTGTCTCGTGGGTTTCTTTGCCTAATAAATTGAGAGGATTATTTACAGGTGTATTAGAAATCGCATTGCGCGTGTTTTACAAAATAGGCACAGAAAAGAGATATTTAAATAATAAAAATAGTTCCGTTGGCAACATTACATTTCAAATTGCCTCACGGTTTGTGAAATCCTTTAATCCAGTTTCACCGACTCACTTTACTGCTAATTCATGTACTCTTCAAATTGCCTCACGGTCTAAAAATCCCTTAATCCAGTTTCACCGACTCACTTTACCCCTAATTCATGTACTTTTCAAAGTGCCTCACGGTCTAAAAATTCCTTAATCCAGTTTCACCGACTCCCTTTACTGCTAATTCATGTACTCTTCAAATTGCCTCACGGTCTAAAAATCCCTTAATCCAGTTTCACCGACTCACTTTACCCCTAATTCATGTACTCTTCAAAGTGCCTCACGGTCTAAAAATCCCTTAATCCAGTTTCACCGACTCCCTTTACTGCTAATTCATGTACTCTTCAAATTGCCTCACGGTCTGAAAATTCCTTAATCCTGTTTCACCGACTCCCTTTACTGCTAATTCATGTACTCTTCAAATTGCCTCACGGTCTGGAAATTCCTTAATCCTGTTTCACCGACTCACTTTATCCCTAATTCATGTACTCTTCAAATTGCCTCACGGTCTAAAAATCCCTTAATCCAGTTTCACCGACTCACTTTACCCCTAATTCATGTACTCTTCAAATTGCCTCACGGTCTAAAAATCCCTTAATCCAGTTTCACCGACTCCCTTTACTGCTAATTCATGTACTCTTCAAATTGCCTCACGGTCTGGAAATTCCTTAATCCTGTTTCACCGACTCCCTTTACTGCTAATTCATGTACACTTCAAATTGCCTCACGGTCTGGAAATTCCTTAATCCTGTTTCACCGACTCCCTTTACTGCTAATTCATGTACACTTCAAATTGCCTCACGGTCTGGAAATTCCCTAATCCTGTTTCACCGACTCCCTTTACCGCAAATTCATGTACTGTAAAGTCTAGACATGAGTCCTGCTCCATTCAGTCCGGAATAGAGCTCCAAGCTATCGGGTCGACGAAAGAAACACGAGGATCACAAATAAATTTTACTGAAGCTATAAAATAAAGGCATAAACGTGGTTAATTAATGTCAAGCATATACGAGTACAAGTATACCCGTTTTGTGTTGGACGTTGATGTACAAATGTGAGCGATAATGTGCGAACAATTGGTAAAATTTCCTGCCAGCGTTCTTAGCTTTCAAAACTCGATCGACTCGTCACGCCCTTCTGTTTGTGCTTTCCAAGCCGGTAAGAATCCGCCAATCCCACCCCACCCCACCCCACCCCACCCCACTCCACCCACCCACCCTCGTTAGTATTTTGGACATGAACCTCTCACCTCACCCCTGCGCCCATCCCTACATTGTGGTGGAGTCTCATAACGACCTTAACCGTGACAATGGCACATCCGAAACACATGTGACAATACCAGACAACTGCGTTTGCGAGCCCCATGTGTAGTTTCGAGGTACCAATCAAAGGAAAATATTTCAGATATGCTGACATCCTTTCGATTTGCCATTGGAATCGAATCAGTAGGGAAACGTAACTTCATGTCAGACTATGTCGACGCAAAATTTCACAAACTAGGAGGCACAACTTTCGACCATTATTCAGCACGATTGACCGATTCCTGAGGCAGCTCGTGATGCCAATCAGGACCTTATTGCATCCCCGCCATGCGGTGTATCGGTTCATACACCCAATGTCTCTGCAATGTTCAACGTCTGTCAGCACACAGACACTGTTACTTGTTCATGTATTCCACGCCCTGGCCAAGGGGGCGCCACGGTCAAAGGACAGAGAAAAAGCGAAGCCCCAACAGTTATATAATTTTTCGTTATTTAGACGTGAAAGGCGATTGAGATATAAAGGGAAACGCAATGGGGTTAGGAAGACTGACGGTTCGGCCTCAGCCGCGGCCTCAGCCCAGGCCTCAGCCCCGTCCTCAACTCCCAGCTCTGCCCTCAGCCCCGGCCTCAGCCCCGGCCTCAGCTCCCAGCTCTGCCCTCAGGCCCGGCCTCAGCCCCGACCTCAGCTCCCAGCTCTGCCCTCAGGCCCGGACTCAGCCCTGGCCTCAGCCCCAGCCCCAGCCCCGGCCCCAGCCCTGGCCTCAGCCCCGGCCTCAGCCCTGGCCTCAGCCCCGGCCTTAGCCTCGGCCTCAGCCCCGGGCTCAGCCCCGGCCTCAGCCCCGGCCTCAGCCCCGGCCTTAGCCTCGGCCTCAGCCCCGGCCTCAGCCCTGGCCTCAGCCCCGGCCTCAGCCCTGGCCTCAGCCCCGGCCTTAGCCTCGGCCTCAGCCCCGGCCTCAGTGCTAATTTCAATCATGTTCCCAACCCCGGATTTCACCCCGCCCTCCCCCCACCCCGCCCGGCGTTGTAAGCCAGGCCCGGCGTTGGCCTGAAAACATCTCCACACCGCCTTCCCGGTGTCTCCAGTCTCTGGCATTATGGTCTGGGCGTAAAACGGAAGACGGACGGCTTGTATGTTGGTTATACGCTCTGTTTATTGCATGTTGTCGCCGTGTGAAGTATACCAAAGGTTTCCAGCTGTGGCGGTCATTTCATTTCGTGGCTAGCGCGTTCTGTCCTTGTCGCTTGTGTATGTGAGGACGAATCCGTGATGTGGGGTGCATGTGGGAAGACCCACATGTGGTGATGTACAGTGTGTCTTGCGGATATTATCTCTGTGTGCGCAGAGTAGGGGGCATGGGGACACCCTCCCCTCTCATCCCCTTTACGATGCCACCCTCATGCCGGCATAATTCCTTTAGACAGGTATCGACACAGGATCATACCTGTTGAAGCGCCTTACTTACACTGAGCCAACGACGAACATACAATGCAATTCATATAATATCTCTATCTCCATATATATAAATATATATTTACTTAGAAACCATTGGGGTATTTCGTTTTTTTGAAATTTCATATGACGCAATTCGGAAAATGCTGGTCCGGAAAACGTAGATCTATTTGATGAAACGTTTTGTTCCCGCGAACACGTGGCCATGGCAACAGGAAATGGAAGGAGTTTGACCTTATAAGCATAATTTTATTTGCAACTCAAAAAAAGAGATGGTCTAGGCAAGTTCCTTTCGCAATATATATGTTTACAGGATGCGACCGGTGGCTGCTAGCCACCCACAAACTGTTTTCAGAGAAACACATTAGGAAAGAGATTGTTTAGTTGACCTGTTTTTCGATGACATACTGCGAGGATGACACTCGATCTGCGACTAATTCGCGGTTTAGTTAATGATCGCTGTAATTATCGGACACAATGAAGTAATTAATCTAGATCATTTGTGGCAGCAAACGGAGGGTATGTGCTGACAGAGTGGGCAGGGAGGGGGAGGAGGGGGCCGATGCGTCCAATATCGCCCCCACCCCCCTCCCCCGTCCGTGCGAGAGAGGAGTCCCCTTTATATTGTTAATCCTACCCTCATTCAGGTGAGCCATGAACTTTTGTCATGCAACCCTCATTGCTTCCTCATTTTAGTGGCACCCCTCTTTTTGAATGCTACGGTGCTCGGTTTACAACATCGTGAAAACCAAAGTCGTTCCAAATTCTCTTGACATTTGACCAAGAATTTAAGTCGTGCCAAGCTTAATTTCGATTACCGATTTGCTTTTTTATGGAATCCGCCGTGGTCGCGAGGTAGTGTTCTCTACCGCAGACCCAAATTGCCAAATCGCAGCTACCTTAGAAGTCATGCCGCCGGTCACCAAGCCAACAATAGCGTTTGCAGGTAGTGATCTGGCCTTAGTGTCAAAAGTTGCTTGGCTACGCAATTAGGAACGACTTATTAATGACGATTATCAACTTAATACGGACGAAAATCAACGGCCTATTTCTCTCAAGTTGGTCATCCTCGCGTGACGTTGCATTTTATGTTTTTTTAATTTAATCAAAATTAATTGAGACATTCGTGCTTGATATGGAATTGGACGTAGAATAATGTCAGTGCCGGATGTTTTTTTTTGACGATTTGGCTATAACGCTTGAAAGATCCCGCCCCCTCCCCCATGCTCGGTCGCCCATGATGAGTCACCTGGGATGTCGGGTCGCGCCTCTTAACAGTTCGAATTGACGCCAGTCACTTAGTCATGTCGCTGGGACACCGAACGGTAAAGATTTGGGGAACTGTTGACTTCGGTTGGTGTTTTGCCTTCGTTGTTAGCCCAGGATACATGCACTTGGTGTCAGCGCTAGAAGGCGCCGTCGCGGACCGAATTCTTCCGCTTTGGTGACCAATCATGAGCCTATGGGAAAATATGGGGAGCCTATGATTAAACCGCTTAATAAGGAACGTAGGAAGTCGGGATTTAAATTAGACTAGAAATAGTTTTTTTCTGCGAAATTGGAACGACATGTTGCCTTGAAAGTTTATTTTTACTCCACTGGAAATGTCCCAATATAAACACACCTCACCAATTTCAAAATTCCAGGACCCGTCCTTAAATGTAACGGCCATGATTTGCTTACAAGCTGCAGGCGCCGGAACATGGCATGTTCTTCGGGGTCCAACCTCATTAGTAAGACGTCCGCGTTGCCTGTACCCCTGGCCCCAAGTAATCGATGGAAGTAAGTCGTTAGCAGTCGGTATAGAGCGCTACTCATGGGCATAATTGGCATTTCACATCTCTCAATGTTAGGGGTGGTGATGGCTTACTGGCTCCGGGGGTGGGGGGGAGTGGGGGTTCTGAGGGGAGTCAGACGAGAGGGACCATCTCTCCCACTATAGAGGACCCACTAAGTGGACGTAATGTGTACAGGAAGTAACAAGCCTCAGTCTAAGGGTGAGCGCTGTCTCCCGAACTAAATCCACTGTATGGCGACCAACATGCAGTAAGGCTTAGGCGCCATTGGTATAGGCTGGCTGCTTACGACCCGTACTTCCCGCAGCCGTGAAATCCAGTCATTGCAAACAAACACAACCTCTGCTAATCAATAGACCTATCCAGGCTGTCAATCATTCGCTGACGTCAATGTTGCTTTTATCCAATCATGCGGTGAAAAATGTCTTCCATGTACGTTATGTCCGACGAACAAGTCGGACAAACAAAGCAGCATGTCACTTCCTTGTTACTTTCAGAAATGAGTACTTCTCACTTGTACCTACCATCAGCTATGGTTGTCAATTTCCAACCTGGATCGTTCTATTCCTCCACCAGCCTTCTGTTTTCGCTGCTCTTGCGCCCTAGAACTACAGAATAATGACCTCGATCCCGAAATGCGGTTCACGAGATAATATTAACCGAGGCGTAAGATAATCTACAGCCATTGTCAGTTGTGAGTCTTCCTAGCAATGGGAAATAATATTGACAATATATAATATCGTGGGAGCTGTTGGATAACATTCATTGGAGAGACGCGTGCGATCTAGGCTGTGTTCGATTTACCTGAAACCGTCTGGAAACCGAAACCGGTTTCAGCGGTTTGCCCACCTAAACGCGAACGCATAGTTTCATTTGTTTACAGTTTCATCATGTATGTTGGCAATGGCCATGTGCTTATAAAGTTATGCCAGAATAAATATGCCATCTGTTTCATTTTCTACCCGCGATTGGACTGTCCATAAATAAATCTGTGTCATACTTTTGTCAATAAGTCTCTATTCATAACATTTATGATTAACTATAGTGTATGTGTTGATTGAACTGACAGTTCCGCGGAACGGTTTCGACCAAACCGGTTTCGGTTCTTCTCTTGTCGAACAGTCGGTTCAGCAAACCGGTTTCATGTAAAACGAACACGCCCCTATGGAGTGAGCGTGATAGCGAGAGGGGAGGGGGGGGGGGGAGTAGGGAGAGGGGGCTTGATCAACTTTAATATGTTATGTTGGTTGGTTGTTTGCATATTCAGGACGCTTTAACCACTTTTGATCACATCGCGTCAATGGGAGAAGGAAGGAAGAGGGGAGTCATGTCCAAAGGGGTAACCCCCTACTCTTTACGAAGAAGGGTATGGGATCTTTATCCTGCGACCACACAGATATGGCCACAGCGGGGCTTGAACCACCGATCCACGCGCCGTTAGGCTCTCAGGCGGCCAGAGCACTCAAGGCGAGCGCTCTAACCCTGCTGTAATGATTAGCGCGCTTTACCGCAGACCAATGGGTCCCAGGTTCGAATCCTCATTTAAGCCTCTTTCGTCCATTCATCCTTCACTGTCCCTGGGGGTTCCTTCGCACAGTTTAACCCTTATATGTACAAAAGCGGCCTACAACACAGTTTAATTTAATTTATTTTAATGACGCTTTAACCTATGTAGCAGAAGTCATTTTGCGACAATGGGAAGGATCAATTAAAAGAGGAGCTTTGTCTTCTGTGTGACCGCGTACTGTTTTAGAAGAAACGCATGGAATCTTTATCCTGCACAAACATTGAGATTTGCACAGGTGGGATTTGAACCACGCACCGCCAGCTTGGGCTGGCCTAGCAGGAGACACCTGACAATAGCCGAAAAGCTATCTACTAGGCCATGAGGTGACGCTTAAGGACAATACTGACGTTTGCAGCTAAATTCACGAAGACGTTTTTAGAAACGCATGATCGTTAGAAAGAAACGTGAATTTTATAATTGCAAGAGCCTCGGGTCGAGAAAGGGGAACATGGCACAGGGGCAGTGGCGTCAAATGCCAAAACCTTCACATATAAACCCCCAAAAAGAAAATTCAGATCTGGTTCCAGCGCAACTGAGAACCAAACGTGAACAATAGTGAATTCAGTAATAAGCGTTCATGGGGGGATCCGTATGCTTCGATTCAAGCAATATATGTTGCATAGCAAGGCATGGATATTGTGTAGGCCTGTATAGTGTTTATTAAAAAGTATTTTGTCCGTGAATCCGTAGTTGTTTGTGGGTCATTTTGGTGTACTGCACGTTATAACATGTGTCATATGAAGAACAATCTGGTACAACACATGGCACACGTAACACGTAAGCACCTGGTTATTATTTTCCCTGTGTGGGTCATTATTGTGACGGAACTATAATGACCTGCTCTGGGAAAATAATGACCGCCTGCTCAGGGTCCGCAGGTCCTTACCGGCACAACAGGACTCCGAGGAAACACTAGAAGTATGCATTAGATCGCGGCATTGGGACGAGTCAAGGCAGGGAGGAGCGGGGAATACTCCCCTACTCTCTGTGCTGAAGGATCCTGCATAAACATGTACACAGATGGGATTCGAACCACGTACCGGGCCTTTGGGCTGGCCTAGCTAAGTCTAGCAACGCACAGAAAAGAACAACTGGTCTCTTCGTACTTAGTGTTTGATTTACTTTATTCTTCGGGCGGCGTTACACGGACAGGTCTGGAAGACGTAAATGGCACCACGCGACACGGGCATATTTGAAAAATCGACATTAGACATTGACCCCCGAATTCCGACACTGAGGATCTTAAAAAGCGACAGCGACACAGATTTTTAAAAAAACGACACTAAACCTAGCCAAAAAGCGACACGGAACGTCATGAAAAGTTGACATTCGACACTGACTGACACTTAATTTGGCCTGCAAGATATAGTGACATTTATTATCGATTTTCCGGCGGTTAGTGGCCGGTTACAATATTTAGATATATTAGCTGGCGAATGCAACACCGTAACAGAAAGAGAAAGAAGAACGAAAAAAAAATAGAAGAAAGAGCGAGAGATAGAGAGATGGAAATGAGGATAAAGTGCCTGGTATATGCATCCATGCAGGTGTCTCTTTCCGTGGCGGGTGAAGGGGTCGCCATGGTTGCGACTGGGTGGTTGAGAGAGACGGAACGGTTGTCTGGTAGCCAAACGTGTCCAAATATGACGGAATGACAGCGAATCAGAGTGGGTTGTGAGGCTGAGTGTTGATGCATTTACCGCGATGCAGACAAGGCGTGGACTGGATTACTGCGAGCGACTGACCACAAAAAGCAATTGTAACCGCCAGTCTTTCGATGTTAATAATATATACCATTCCCTCGTGCCTCGCCAGTTAATGCCACCGCTGCACCAATGATTTCTGCCTCCTGGCGGCCACACGCAGGGAAAGACTGAATGAAACACGACTCGGTGCTTTCATCGTGTTCCCATTGATATTGGCTGAAATCGGGGGGCGGCATAGATTCACGTTCTATGCCAGCTCTGTGTACACATGGGCCATCCACGGGGAACAATGGGATAAAGGTCGAGAAGACGAGCGATAGGAGGTGAATCTCTTGGTCTGAAGGTCAGCGTGCTATCGCAGGAGTTACGAGGGCTTCCATTTGGGGAGACAGCCGCGGGGGGAAGTTAGCCCCGGGTCTGTGGCTGTATCTGCAAAAATCAAGAATTGTTGAGGCACTACTGACATGCTGATATCATATTGGTGCATGACACGCCATCCACAGACCCCCACAACCAACGCTGGAACCGACAGAAAATTACATATAAAAATGCTAAAAAGTGTTAAAAAAAAGACAAGATAGATTCCAGGCGCCAGTCACGCCGTGACACAGTCACGTGACTCAGTCAAGTGCATCGGCTATGGCGCCACCAATCAGTCTCAGTGCTGCCCCATGTTACAAGTTTTTACGCAAGAGATAACGAGAACACGACGTAATCGGTGAGATTTATACCGACACCCTAGCGCCATCTATGAGGCTGAGACTACACAGACAGACGTGTGACTGCCGTAAACGTAAAGCCCGTAACGGCAGAAGCGAAAGTAAGTCGTAGATTGTTAAGACCACACCGGAGACAAGGTTTAGCACCTTCATCACATAGACATGTGTTCGGGACGTCGGGTGGGACAGGTCCTAAAATGTTAAACTCCTTTTGTCCGACTACACACGTAAGTCAGGGATTGTATTGGTCCGTGGGTATCATCAGCTTTTGCGACCTTACGTCATTATTTAACCAGACGGTGAGATTGAGATGTATGGGACCACTGTGCCAGAGGAGCCCAGCGCTGTCAGCGAAGTGCCGTCAATGGCTGAGGTGAGCTAAGGGTGTCACTTCATGTCCCGAAATGTGTCACAAACTTATCATGATGTAAATCATCACGATTATATCACGATTAATGTCAGAAATCGTGTCACGATTAATGTCAGATATTGTGTCCCAATTAATGTCAGAAATCGTGTCACGATTAATGTCTGAAATTGTGTCACGAATCATGTCAGGAATTTGTCACGATTAATGTCGGAAATTGTGTCACGATTAATGTCAGTAAATGTGTCCCGATTAATGTCAGGAATTGTGTCACGATTAATGTCAGTAAGTATGTCCCGATTAATGTCAGGAATTGTGTCACGATTAATGTCAGGAATTGTGTCACGATTAATGTCAGGAATTGTGTCACGATTAATGTCAGGAATCGTGTCACGATAAATGTTGAGGCTACCCTTTTTCAATCCTAAATATCATTTAAGGTGTGGCCCCTCCATTTTCCTCGCTTTAGGTTTTATCTGTTAAACAAAATGGCCCCCAACAACGTTGAAAATCCTGAATCTGTCGTAACTTCACTGCTGGTCTCAAACTCTGTAAGCCAACATCCGGGATCCCTTAACAGTCAATCTCCATCATCGACACATCCCTTCGCTAGGCGTCGCGGTATGTATATCTATATATCCTCTATCAATGCATTGAGAGTTAAGCCCCTCCATTTTTATAACTGATTGCCGGAGGACCCAGCTGAACTGAGCCTAGGAGCGGAGGTTCACCGTAACGTATGGGAGCTAGCCCACCAGTACGTCGGTATAGAGGTGTATGGCCGTATACAGCTGGCTGGAGAAGGACACTTTAATATCTAGCAAGGTCATGCGGTGTCAATGAACACGATGGATGATTGAGCATCGTGTCATGTCATGACCCCTGGGATGACGCCTACACTGGTCGCAGAAAGACATGGAAGCTTAACAAACCGTGTGTGCTAACCACCGGGCGGTTTGGGGAACCTCGCGACGGTAGCTTCTTGCTCCCGCCCATCCACATCCGGTCACCAGAGGAGCCCTGGTCGTCAACGGTCGACAATCGACATTGACGCCCAAATTCCGACACTGAGGATCTGAAAGCGTCATCGACACAAGTAATGACAATTTAGAAGAAAAAAAAAACGACACAAAATGGGCTACAAAATCGACATTCGACGCTTAGAATTTTTTTAAATCGACACTGGACCCCGCCCGTCCAGAACCCTGGGTATGGACTTGCACGCACGTGGTTGTGGACAGGCGGTCACTTTCAGGTCAACATCCTTATAGTTTGTCACCCTATCTGTTGAGCTCAGTGCCCAACGTTCCTACATAATTCCGTTGATTTCATGTTTTTTTTCTTCTGTTTTCTGAATAGCGTTCACTTCGTTCCCTACCATTGCCACACCGATTACACACGCGGTACAATTGGCTAATACATAATTATGTTTATTACATTGCTCAGTGTCATAAGCACACATCTCATTAGGTCGTCAGAAGGTATGATTACCCTTTGTGAGATACAGTCACACCTAAAGGTAGGGGGAGGTACATGATGCCGCTGATATCAGCGAGACACTTTGCACTTAAAATGTCAGAGTCGTGATCTTTCTGGATTCAGCCAAGCGACTGCGAAGAACGTTGCTTTGGCTGCTCCAGCGGTCTGCTGCCGGGGAACCGGACGACATTAATGTTAATCCTGTTATGTCATATAACAGGGGTCACGACGGGCATTAAGTAGGCTTTTTTTTGCCGCGATAAGAGTTTTACAAAATGTAGTTCTTTGTTCATGTTCAGGGCTTCATCTGTATGGGTTTCATCTGTGCATCATCCTCTTACTACGGAAGGAAGTTGGTGGGATGACATTTCTGTATTATTTACAGATTATCTGGCACCAACGGGTTTCCGTACGTATCTTACAGACCAAGTTATAGATATTGTTGCCATATACGACTTGTTGGTGCTACGACAGCCGTGTTTGGGGTGTTTCGGGTGGTGGGAGGGGTGGGGGGGGTCGACACGTGAGCGGCTCATGAAACTGACCAACGGGCGGTATATGCCCCCGGGGGAGGGTGGGGGGGGGGGAGGTATGGAAAGAACGAGAAGACACCATGTGGCCAATTATTCTGTTCCCTCCTTAGCTTATTACTTCTGTTTTAAGTGTCACATTGTGGTCAGCAACTAAATGTTGCTTAATTGAGTATTGTCTCTCTCCCTGTCTTTTTGTCTCTCCTCCTTTCTCTGACTTGCTTTTTACTCTCACATCTCTCTCTCTCTCTCTACTATATATTTATATTCGATGACACTACGGTAAAGAACGGGATAAGCCCACAAGCCAGTGAAGGCCTTGACCATTGTCAAGCAGCCGATGTGGTAGCCTAGATCTCGAGGCACTGACAATTACGCCATAAAGGTGGCACATGAATATTGTATGAAGGGAATAAGATTGCCGATCATTGTGACCAACTCGTCCGCCCACCGCGATGGCGCTGGTAAGCGTCGTCTGACGTAGGAACCCGTATGTGGTGTGACTGGATGCATCCAAAGCAGATTCCACAGCCGGACGAGAATTTGCGCCGTATGGTGACTTGGGGACGCCGTATGGTGACTTGGGGACGCCGTGTGGTGGTTTGGGGACGCCGTATGGTGACTTGGGGACGCCGTATGGTGACTTGGGGACGCCGTATGGTGACTTGGGGACGCCGTATGGTGACTTGGGGACGCCGTGTGGTGACTTGGGGAAGCCGCATGGTGATTTAGGGACGTCGTATGGTGACTTGGGGACGCCGTATGGTGGTTTGGGAACGCCGCATGGTGACTTGGGGACGCCGTGTGGTGACTTGGGGAAGCCGCATGGTGATTTAGGGACGTCGTATGGTGACTTGGGGACGCCGTATGGTGGTTTGGGAACGCCGCATGGTGACTTGGGGACGCCGTGTGGTGACTTGGGGAAGCCGCATGGTGATTTAGGGACGTCGTATGGTGACTTGGGGACGCCGTATGGTGACCTAAGGACGCCGTATGGTGACTTGGGGACGCCGTATGGCGACTTGGGGACGCCGTTTAGTGACTTGGAGACGCCGTATGGTGACCTGGGGCGCCGTATGGTGACTTGGGGACTCCCGCCGGTGAGTTAGACACGCCGTATGGTGACTTGGGGACGCCGTATGGTGACCTGGGCGCGCCGTGTGGTAACTTGGAGACGCCATGTGGTGACTTGGGGAAGCCGCATGGTGAGTTAGGGACGTCGTATGGTGACTTGGGGACGCCGTATGGTGACTTAAGGACGTCGTATGGTGACTTGGGGACGCCGTATGGCGACTTGGGGACGCCGTTTAGTGACTTGGACACACCGTAAGGTGACTTCGGGACACCGTATGGTGACTTGGAGACGCCGTATGGTGACTTGGAGACGCCGTATGGTGACCTGGGGGCGCCGTATGGTGACTTGGGAACTCCCTATGGTGAGTTAGACACGCCGTTAGGTGACTTGGGGACGCCGTATGGTGAATTTGGGACTCCCTATGGTGCGTTTGGGATGACGTATGGTGACTTGGGGACGCCGTATGGTGACTTTATGGACACCGTATGGTGATTTTGGGGACGCCGTGTGGTGCCTTTGAGACGCCGTATGGTGACTTGGGGCGCCGTATGATACGTTGTGGACAAACATATATTTTTGTGAATGCAGGTTATTTTTATTTTTTCAAAGTTTGGCGTCCGTTTTGGACGAAATAGAGATTACATTATTATTCGTTAGCCCTGTAATCCCATCTGAACAACATTTGTGTTTTGCTTGCCTCTTATCATTGAGGTCGACGTCCTTGCTCGTTGCTCATTCGATTTATAAGATGTCGTCTTGCATACGCATATATTAAATATCTCATAATTTATTAGAAATCCCTACATCATCATATATTTTTTTTTCTTTTTAGAGGGCCCCTCTTTTAAAGTTTTAAATGCATTAGCCAACAACCTCCAGCGTGCAAGGGTCACGTTGCCGCTGCCATGTCACTTCCGCCCCGGCCTGTCTGCCGGGTGTCAGCGCTTATCTATCTAGTTGCTGAGCAACAGCGACATCGTCTGGACTGGATAATGGAATATTTCTTTGACCGTCATTTTCCGAAATCGAATGAAAGGTTGAATGGTTTGAAGAATAAATCATTTTTGGGCATGTGATGTTACCGTAGGCAGCATGGTTTTAATGTAGGTAAGATGATGTTTCTGTAGGAATTATGGTGTTACCGTGGGCAACATTGTGTTACTGTAGGAACATTGTTGTACTGTAAGCAACATACGGTTACAGTGCTGTAAGCAGCAGTCAATCCGGCCAACCTATGTTATCTTCGTCGTCAATCTGGTGTCATTGTAGTCAGCTGTGTTATCTTCGTCGTCAATCTGGTGTCATTGTAGTCAACCGTGTTATCTTCGGCTTCAATCTGGTGTCATTGTAGTCAGCTGTGTTATCATTACGGTAACCATGGTGTCATTATCCATGGTATCATTACAGTAACCATGATATTATTAACCATGATGTCATTTCAGTAACCATGGCGTCATAACGGTAACCATGGTGTCATTTCAGTAGCCAGGGGGTCATTTCAGTAACCATGGTGTCATTTCAGTAACCATGGCGTCATAACGGTAACCATGGTGTCATTTCAGTAGCCATGGTGTCATTTCAGTAACAATGGTGTCATTACGGTAACCATGGTGTCATTACGGTAACCATGGTGTGCTTTCGGTAACCATGGCGTCCTTTCAGTAACCATTCTCCATGGTGTCAAACACCGTGGGGCCCCTCTGGCGGTCCGGGGAATGCCGCCAACGCTTCTCGTGGCTCGGCGGGCGGAGACGCGGCCGGTGGTACGAGCAAAAAGCGGCGGGCAGGAGGGGGGGGGGGGATGGGTGGGTATAGCGGTGGCGCGGGCCAAGTCACCTGACACACTGTTGAAGCCTGAGATAATTGCCTAAATCTCCGGACACTGCGTCGAGGCGTGCGTCGCCGAAGGTCGCATCGACCCTTCCACGGCAGAGAGATGGCGTGCAAGGGCGACGGGAGAAGCAACTTGTCGGCGTGTGGGATGCAAGTCAGCAGGAATTAATACGGTTTATGCTTCCCCCGAACCCACATTACCTTCGGATGGCCGTGTCCTTGGCAACTGGCGACTAGTCCCTAACCCCCGAGGTTCACCCCGGACAGGTAAACGGAACCTGAAGGCGACTTGGGTTTTGAAGCCACCGACGCTGAGAAGTTACCCCCAAGGACCGGAGTGGGGCGGCGGAGGGGGGGGGGGGGGGCGTGTGGGCGGAGGGAGGTGGGGGGGCGGCATTCTGTGTCGCCTGCAAACCTTTACTAATTGCCAATCAGAGGCGCGTTTTCAAAGCTTTTTGGAGGGTATCCCCTGGGGGCGTAGCTGAACAGTTGCAGAGCCAGGGTAAGTATTATGAGGAGTTACTCGGGACGGCCGTGACGATCGACAGATAGAGCCACTGGGGTGTGTGGGTCTCTCCTATGGGTCTGACGATAGCATTGTCCATCAGCATGGTTGGTCCTGTGTCTAGCAACTGTAGGCTCTTGGAACTCTTAGCACATTAAGCGGAACTAAGCATGTTTACGTGGAATTCTTACCCTGCTTCTCAATGGCAGGGTAGAAACTATCAAGTAGCTTCATCAAGACTGCGCATCACATGCAGGCCGCATATTTCAAATGTGGAGATTTGATGTCACAACAGGGAAACAAAACAAATCCTGTTAGATATGATTTGCGCCAGCTTCAAGTATGCTAGGTCACGCTCCCAAGTGTTTCTATGTAAATTCTGTATGTCACCGACATCAGTTCGGTCACTGTCGGCTCTTTTAGGCCACTATCGGTACTTCTCTGTCACTGTCGGCAGTCCTCGGCCATTGTCGGTACTCCTCGGTCACTGTCGGCTCTTTTAGGTCACTATTGGCTCTCCTCGGTCACTGTCGGCACTCCTCGGTCATTGTCGGTACTCCTCGGTCACTGTCGGCACTCCTCGGTCAGTGTCGGCACTACTCGGTCACTGTGAGCACTTTTCGGTCATTGTCGGCTCTGTTAGGTCACTGTCGGTACTCCTCGGTCACTGTCGGCACTCCTCGACCACTATTAACACTCCTCGGTCACTGTCGGCTCTCATCAGACACTATCGGCACTCCTCGGGAACTGTCGGCATTTTTCGGTCAGTGTCGGCACTCTTCGACCACTGTCAGCACTCCTCAGTCACTGTCGGCGCTCCTCGGAATGGAATGGAATGTTGGTGTTTTAGGCCACTTTTGTGCACATACAGGCTAAATTGGGCCAAGGAACCTCCCGAGACGATGAAGGATGAAGGAATGAAACATGCCCCAGATTAGGTGCCCGAGCCCGGATTCGAACCCAGGACCTATTGATCTGCGGTCTAGTGCGCTAACCACTACACCAGGGAGGCCCCCGCGGCGCTCCTCGGACACTGTCGGCCCTTTATGGTCATTTTCGGCTCTGTTAGGTCACTGTCGGCACTCATCGGACACTATCGGCACTCATCGGACACTGTCGGCACTCCTCGGTCACTGTCGGCATTCCTCGGTTAATGCCAGCTCTTTTAGGTCACTATCGGCACTTTTGGTCAGTGTCGGAACTCCTCGGGTAGTGTCGGCATAATAGAGGGAAAATTCCTTGAACAAATTGCATCGTGGCTATCCACGTTTTGCTCCTTTTATTGCATTTGATCACTCGTCAACGTCACTGGTAGTTTGGCTAGTATTGAATGTTTCTGTAATGTTTGGACATAGGTAACTAAAGTTAAAAAAGAGCCCGATATAGCATACAAGCATATAATATTGATAGGTGCGACCTAAAAAATGCGATCGTATATTTATTAATTCAGATATTCCGAGTGGGTACATCTAGATAATTGTTCAAAATTAATCTCACTTCGGCTTGCCATAACGCATATCTTTGGCGGGATGAAGTATACCGTGCACGTGCTTGTGACATATGCCATGCCATAACGCATATCTTTGGCGGGATGAAGTATATCGTGCACGTGCTTGTGACATATGCTAAGCCTATGCTTGAAATGGACTTTGAATATGCATGCATGTTACCTTAAGAGCTCGCTTGCGCTCGCTATAAGGCATCTTGTAAAGAACACGACCGTACCAGTCAGGGCCATTAAGTTATTATTTCAAGAAACGTAAGGCCCAATTCCTTGAAGGCTATTTCTCGGTGGTAATGATGGCGGTGGTGGTGGTGGTGGTAGTGGAGGAGAGGGATTGGGGGTGTAGAGTAGAATAGAAAAACAAACGTCGGCAGGACGAAGTAAACACCTCTAATATGGCAACAGGTATTTATTTTCTCAGAAGAAAATAAAAACGTCTTTGCCTTGATGATGTGCGATGCCTAATTATTACCAGTGACAAATGGCCCCCCCTCCCGCACCTCCACCCGCAGCCCCCCCCCCCCCCCAGCCCCTCCTCAGACATCACTGGCAGCCGTGGTCGGGGGTCGTCGGAAGCCCTTGTAAGCTGTTCGCTTTGAACCCCTCCCGAGCAGCACTTGTGACGCATACGCTGTAAGCTCTGGGAGAACCTCTTCCTCGCCTCTATCTCACTCATGTCACATGCTCAACCCAGCCTCGGGGAACCATTCCGTAGGGTCTCTCTGTAGCCAATATTTTGGATGGAGGTTTAAAAAAATAATAGGCTCATTTGAAGATTTTGATTTATCTGGCGGCACAGTGGGGTTGAAGAACAAATTTTTGTATAGATCAGACGTTTTATGGAGCATCAGTGTGCAAAGCCGGCGCCATATTTGTCTAGAGGGTGCTGCATGGTGCCTGAGAAAGTAGCCTGGTTCTCAACAGAAGGCATTGCTGTTGTTCTTTGGCTTCTTCGTACTCCACAGGCAGCGCCATCTACCGATGAACCGAGACACAAAGTAGTGGGTATCCCGAGGTAAAATCAAACCATGCAAGTCGGGCTTCTATAAGGGTCAAGAAAAGTGTGACCAGTGACCGGTAAGTGAGGGTTCTTGGTCAAAGACAGATCAGTTTCGGCGTCTTACAGTTTTGAAGGTTGCACGCTGAAGCCACGTGGATTCCTCTTGATCAGTAGTAAGATTGAAGTGAACATAAGGTTCACGAATACTAGCATATATTTGCAATAATAAAGCAATATATTCTGAAGTTTTTTTACCAACCTCTTCTCCATGTCAAATAAATAAATTCTGCCCTTATTTAAATCCTGAAAGCCCTTGTGCTATCCAGAGAGAAGCAGATTTTTTTCACCAGAGCAGAAGTTGGTGGCCGGCTTTATATCCCTGCGCGCCTGTTCGCTGTACGATAGGGTCATCAATAAAACGCGGAATACTGCGAAAAACTTTGAAAAACTTCTTCGCAGCGAAAACCCCGAAGTTTTTCGCGGTATTCCGCATACTTGTGCAGGTATTCCGCGTTATATCGAGGCCCGTTCGGTATCCTCTGGGATGTCGACCGTGGCGCGCTAGGACGTGCGATATAAATAAACCGCGTAGTGTCATGTTGAAACTGTTGTTTTACAAACTCAAAGAGATAAATAATATATGCATCATAATTTTGAGATACTTTTATTATTGATTCTAAAATGTAACAAATCTAAGACGGCGCATGTAAATATATTGCTTTAAAGAAAACTATTCGAATACGAATACTCGACCGGTTGTATTGGAATGTATTCGAATGCACAGCGAGATGACCGACAGAGATTGAGAGGGACACGGGTGCAGATGGACGAGTAATCAAGACAAAAAAAGAACAGAAACAGTCAGGAGAAGGCAAAGAGACAGATGAAGGGAATATAACGTAATAGCCGTGCTATGTTGACGACCGGACAGAAGAAGAAAAAATGTCATAACAGTAGCGCTTCACATGCTACATAACAAGCCGTTAGTATTAGAACCAGGGCAACCAGTGGTGAATGCAGGAGCCGCTTTTATCAGGCATGCTTCGTGGTAGATAGGAGCGAGTATACGCACTCTATTCTGAAAGCCAAACGGGGTGCAAAATAAGCAGAATCATCATACCGAGAAAAGGACCTAAACGCACCCCCGTTTGTGCAAACGTGTCGAAGAGCAATGCTACATACAACTATTAGACATACAGATGTATGATATGGGCAGGGCTGTTGCAAAAGACACTTAAATCAAGCTCATTATCCAATTTATCTATTTTTATGTCACATTTATTGAATCACCGATACACATTTTAATCGATTTATCCACATTGGTGACAGAGCCTAATAACGTGCATGTTGCAACTAACAGCGTGTCATGGGCTTTGAAAGAAGAGAAAGGTTGAAGCAAGTGAAATACGTGTTCCTAGGCCTAGCGTGCACACGAATGATCCTAACGTTTTGTTGAAGTTTCTTTTAGTTTATTTTAATTAGCCTGAAATACGACATAGCGACACTCCCTCTCTGTGAGCGATGGCTCGCATTGCCCGCTACCTGACCCAGGCAGCAGAGGATCTCATGACAGCTGTCCACAGCTGCGTCAGTCGTGTGTACGTCTCAAATCGATATCAAACACAGTATCAAAGTTGACAATTTTGCACTTTTTTTTTTTTTTTTTTTTCGTTGAAATGATAGTCATACAATATTGTTCCAATGCAGTTTTGTTACAGAACGTCGTTGCGCAGTTGACGATAGCATAACACATACACCATTTACTTGAGCTTGATAAATTAAATTAGGACTCAGATGAAGGAGGCTGAAAAAAGACCATCTTTCTTGAAATATATTTGCCTGCCCTCTCATTAGTAGGATGTGTTTCTCCATAAGAATATGGTACTGCAAGATTACCTTAAGCCCAGGGAAGCTGATTGGTTGGGTCTTGCATTTCTGTGTATGAATGAAATGTTTTCCAAGCAACAAGCAGTTATTTAATGTATAATTGTCCGTCCCATCACCTAGAATTATTCGTTTTTCCGACAGATCGATCCTGTCCTTAATTATATTTTCCCACCAGTGCACAAAACAATTCCAGAAACGTTCTACCACAGGGCATTGCACAAATCCCATTTTATGCAGCCGGCTCTTATATGGTACAAACCTATATAGTACAGAGAATTGAAACGACTGTAATTTGGTCTCAAAACTATTTTTAAATGGTAATAAACAGTAATTAGACCATTCATTTTCTGAAAAACTAAACATTTCCATCCATTTATTGCGCTGTATAATAGTTATTGGTTTCGGAGTGAGTTTCCAATAAATACTTCTACATGTGTATTCTGTTTCACAATTCAGATTTATCGAGCCTATTCGTTCTCCACCTTGGAGGGTTATCTTCCAACTGCGGGGTATAGCTGACCTCAGGCCATAGTATTCTAAAAAGTAAAAATGTACTCCATATCTCAACCTTAACTGGTCATCTGAGAGCAGCGAATTATCACCGCCAATGATGTCATGTATAGTCTTGACGCGTTTGCTGTACCAATGCTCATAAAACACTGTATTGCCATTTATTTTAATAAACGGATTAAACCATAGCGACTCGGATAAAATTTCGCTTTTTGTAACAGGGGCCTTCTTTGACTTTAACTCAGCCCAGAAGAGAACAACTTTTTTATAAAACATTGGTAAATCATTTAAAAACGAGACAGGAACCGCGCATCTGGTGCTAAATAAATCATTCATTAGTATATATGGAAAGAAAGTCTGTGCGCAGTCCTTCCATGCTTTCTTTTCATCATTGCAAATTCTCTTAATAAACCTTAATCTGAGTGATTTAACTTGGTTAATATAAATAGGAGCTTTCAAGCCTCCTTCATTTATTGGCTGAGCCATAACTTGTAATTTAACTTTAGGTGTTGAGTTTTTCCACAGGAACGAATTTATTACACTCTGAATTTCATTTATTGTTTGGATTGGTAGATACATGTTCGTTGCTATATATGTAGCTTCGACGATGCCAGGGATTTCAAGACTAAGATTCGACCTATTAGAGTTAATTCACGCATTTTCCAGAGGTTAAGACACTTTTTGAGAGACTCAAGCTTTGAGCCTAAATTTAAAGTTGCCATCTCATTTTCGTCTAAAGTGAAAACTATTCCTAATGTAGAGAAACACTGAGTTTTACACCATTTGACTTTTAAAGTTTCGGGACAGTTGCTTGCATTAGATCCAATCCAGATGGCTTCTGTTTTCTCCAAATCGCACTTTAAACCTGATATTTTGGAGAAATCATTGATTTTTTTCAAAAGATTTTCTGCGGATTTTTCATCAGCCAGGAACGATGAGGTGTCGTCCGCTTGACTATTTTGCACTTTGCCGGTAAACAAGTAGACACTAAAAGACAAAAGTCCGAGACATTTCAGGAGTTAGCCTAGATCAGGATCGAGATTTGCTGGGAATGTCAATATCACCCGGAACGTATGGCGCGCGAATATCATTTACAGTCTTCACGTCTCTTCCCGGAAAACATCGATTTCGAGTTTATAGGCACGTCGGTTTTATCTCTACAATTGTGTCAATTACAACAGCATACGTGTGTGTTGGGGGTGGGGGGAGCGGGGGGGGGGGCATGCTGGTCCTGTTAACCACAGGCACGCTCACGCACAGTTCATATAACAACCTACATTTCATATAATAAAAGTGTGACACCTGCCCTTTAAAGTGCCGGTCCCGCCTGACCCCCGCGCCTCCAAGGCCTACAATTCGGGCCAGCATGCCATCCCCAGTCATCAGTTTCATATCCAATAATACCCCATGGTTTGACCTCGGTCCCATTAATTAAAACGTTACGTGACCTCTGTTATGGATCCTGTGGTCCCTACCCCCCCTCCCCCCTCCCCCACGAGGGTGAAGTCGTCAGCAGATTGGGATGGCTTGTATACTGCGGGGCACGACACCAGTAGCCCATCAGGACTACTACTTCCGGTCTGCCTCCAGCGTGAGAAATGAGGGTCGTGAGCCGAGGCAGGGGGTCCAACATATACAATAATATACAATAAAATGTCGCTGTATTACGAGACCATTAAAAGTCATGACGCGTGCACACGCATATATATATATATATGTATGTTTGTATAGAGCAGGGGTAAATCTCGTTTTGTTGGTCGTTGAATACAAATGTTAGCGATAAAGCGTGAACAATTGGTAAAATGACCTGCCAGCTTCCTTGGCTTTCCAGATATTGATCGACTCGTCATGCCGGTCTGTTGTGCTTGCCAAGCCGACAACAAACCGTCAATCCCCATCCCGCCCCACCCACCCTCGTTAGTATTTTGGACATGGACCACCCACATCACCTCTGCGCCCATTCCTACATTGTGGTGGAGTCTCATAACGACCTAAGTTAACCGTGACAATGGCACATCCGAAACACACGTGACAAAGCCAGACAACTGCGTTTGCGAGCCACAGATGTAATTTCGAGGTACCAACCATATAACCAATCAAATGAAAATATTTCAGATATGCTGACATCCTTTCGATGTGCCATCGGAATCGAATCAGTAGGGAAACGTAACTTCATGTCAGACTATGTCTACGCAAATTTTCACAAACTGGGAGGTAAAACCATTGTTCAGCCCGATTAACCGATTCCTGCAGCGGCTGGTGAAGCCAATGAAGGCCTTATTACATCCGCACCATGCGGTATATTGGTTCTTAAAACCCACTGGCTCGGCCATGTCCAACGTCTGTCACCAAACAGTCGCATCGAACTTCCCCTCAAAAGCTCTTATTGTTTATGTATTCCACGCCCTGGCTCAGGGGGCGCCACGGTCGAAGGACAGAGAAAAAGCGAACCCCCAACAGTTATATAATTATTCATTATTTAGACGTCCAAGGCGATTGAGATATAAAGGGAAAGCGCAATGGGGTTAGGAAGGCTAACGGCTCGGCCTCAGCCCTGGCCTCAGCCCCGGCCTCAGCCCCGGCCTCAGCCCCGGCCTCAGCGCCGTCCTCAACTCCCAGCTCTGCCCTCAGCCCCGGCCTCAGCCCCAGCCTCAGCCCCGGCCTCAGCCCCGGCCTCAGCCCCGGCCTCAGCCCCGGCCTCAGCCCCGGCCTCAGCCCCGGCCTCAGCCCCGGCCTCAGCGCCGTCCTCAACTCCCAGCTCTGCCCTCAGCCCCGGCCTCAGCCCCAGCCTCAGCCCCGGCCTCAGCCCCGGCCTCAGCCCCGGCCTCAGCCCCCGCCTCAGCCCCGGCCTCAGCCCCGGCCTCAGCCCCGGCCTCAGCCCCGGCCTCAGCTCCAACCCCCGGCCTCAGCCCCGGCCTCAGCCCCGGCGTCAGTCCTGGCCTCAGCCCCGGCCTCAGCTCCAACCCCCGGCCTCAGCCCCGGCCTCAGCCCCGGCGTCAGTCCTGGCCTCAGCCCCGGCCTCAGCCCCGGCGTCAGTCCCGGCCACAGCCCCGGCGTCAGTCCCGGCCTCAGCCCCGGTCTCAGCCCCAGCCCCGGCCTCAGCCCCAACCCCCGGCCCCAGCTCCCATCAACCCCGGCCTCAGCCCCAACCCCCGGCCTCAGCTCCCATCAACCCCGGCCTCAGCCCCAACCCCCGGCCCCAGCTCCCATCAACCCCGGCCTCAGCCCCAACCCCCGGCCTCAGCTCCCAGCAACCCCGGCCTCAGCCCCGGCCTCAGCTCCGGCCTCAGCCCCGGCCTCAGCCTCAGTCTCAGCCCCGGCCTTAGCCTCAGCCTCATACGACTTATTAATGACGATTATCAACGACTTATTAATGACGATTATCAACGACTTAATATTGACAAAAATCAAGTCAGTATTTGAAGGCGCCGTAGCAGACCGAATTCTTCCGCTTTGCTGACCAATCATGAGCCTATGGGAAAATATGGAAAGCTATATGATCAAACCGCTTAATAATGGACGTAGGTTGTCGGCATTTAAGCAGCTAACAATGACGCGCTCTAACCGGGAAAATAGCCAAAATAGACACCGAGTTTGGTTACTTTTTAACGGGTTTCTTCTGCGAATTTTGGAACGACATTTTGTCTTGAAAGTTCATTTTTACTACACTGGAAATGCCCCAATACACACACACGTCACCAATTGCAAAATCCCTTACCCGTTTTACCGCCATGAATTGCCTACAAGCTGCAGGCGCCGGAACATGGCATGTCCTTTGGGGTCCAGCCTCATTAGTAAGACGTCCGCGTTGCCTGTACCCCTAGGCCCATGTAATCGATGGAAGTAAGTCCTCAGCAGTCGGTATAGAGCGCCTACTCATGGGCATAATTGGCACTTCTCTCCATGTTAGGGGTGGTGATGGTTTACTGGCTCCGGGGTTGGACGCAGGATTTAGGTTCGGGGGGGGGGGGGGTCAGACGAGAGGGACCGTCTCTCCCACTAGAGAGAGACCCCCCAAGTGGAGGTAAGGTGTACAGGGAGTAACAAGCCTCAGTCTAAGGGTGAGAGCGCTGTCTCCCGAACCAAGTCCGCTGTATACAGTATATAGTTGTGAAATCACGAACGAAGCGCCCACTGATGGCGACCAACATGCTTAGGCGCCATTGGTATAGGCTGCCTGCTTACGACCCTGGCTTCTCGCGGCCGTGAAATCCAGTCATTGCAAACAAACATAACCCTAACCCTAACCCTAACACTAACACTAACCTCTGCTAAACAATACTCCGATCCAGGCTGTCAATCATTCGCTGACGTCACTGTTGCTGTTATCCAAGCACGTGGTGAAAAACGGCTTTCGTGTACGTTATGTCCGACAAGCAAGTCGGACAAACAGAGCACCATGTCACTTTCTTGTTAGTTTCAGAAATGACCTACCATCCGCTATGATTGTCAATTTCATACCCACGAGGAACTCAGGCGTGGGCGGGGGGCTTAGTCTCGGAGTAGCGATTGGTCTATTCTTCCGCCAGCCATCTGCTTTCGCGGCTCTTGCACCCTCCAACTACGGAATAAAGACCTCGATCCCGAAATGCGGTTCACGAGATAATATTAACTGAGGCATAAGAGATTCTACCGCCATTGTCAGTTGTGAGTCTTCCTAGCAATGGGAACTCCGAATAATATTGACAATATATAATATCGTGGGAGCTGCTGGATAACATTCATTGGTGAGAAGCGTGAAATGTAGAGAGTGAGCGTGATAGCGAGAGGGGGGTAGGGGGAGGGGGCTTGGTCAACTTTTAGTATGTTATGTTGGTTGGTTGGTAGTATATTTAGAACTCTTTAACCACTTTTGATCACATCGCGACAATGGGAGAAGGAAGGAAGAGGGGAGCCATGTCCAAAGGGGTAACCCCCTACTCTTTACGAAGAAGGATATGGGATCTTTATCCTGCGACCACACAGACATGGCCACAACGGGGCTCGAACCATCGATCCACGCCCGGTAGGCTCTCAGGCGGCCAAAGCACTGAAGGCGAGCGCTCTAACCCTGCTGTAATGATTAGCGCGCTTTACCGCAGACCAATGGGTCCCGGGTTCGAATCCTCACTTAGGCATGTCTCGTCCATTTATCCTTCACCGTCCCTGGGGGTTCCTTCGCACAGTTTAACCCTTATATGTACAAAAACGGCCTACAACACGGTTTAATTTAATTTAATGACGCTTTAACCTGTGTCGTATAAATCATTTTGCGAAAATGAGAAGGATCAATTAAAAGAGGAGCTTTGTCTTCTGTGTGACCGCATACTGTTTTAGAAGAAACGCATTGAATCTTTATCCTGCACAAACGTTGAGATTTGCACAGGTGAGATTTGAACCACGCACCGCCAGCTTGGGCTGGCCTAGCAGAAGGCACCTGACAATAACCGAAGCTACCTACTAGGCCATGAGGTGGCGCTTAAGGACAATACTGACGTATGCAGCTAAATTCACGAAGACGTTTTTAGAAACGCATGATCGTTAGAAAGAAACGTGAATTTTATAATTGCATGAGCCTCGGGTCATACAGGAGAATGAGGAACATGGCACAGAGGCAGTCGTGTCAAATGCCAAAACCTTCACATATAAACCCAAAAAAAGATAATTCAGATCTGGTTCCAGCGCAACTGAGAACCAAATGTGAACAATAGTGAATTCAGTAATAAGCGTTCATGGGGGGATCCGTATGCTTCGATTCAAGCAAAATATGTTGCATAGCAAGGCATGGATATTGTGTAGGCCTGTATAGTGTTTATTAAAAAGTATTTTGTCCGTGAATCCGTAGTTGTTTGTGGGTCATTTTGGTGTATTGCACGTTGTAACATGTGTCATATGAAGAACAATCTGGTACAACACATGGCACACGTAACACGTAAGCACCTGGTTATTATTTTCCCTGTGTGGGTCATTATTGTGACGGAACTATAATGACCTGCTCTGGGAAAATAATGACCGCCTGCTCAGGGTCCGCAGGTCCTTACCGGCACAACAGGACTCCGAGGAAACACTAGAAGTATGCATTAGATCGCGGCATTGGGACGAGTCAAGGCAGGGAGGAGCGGGGAATACTCCCCTACTCTCTGTGCTGAAGGATCCTGCATAAACATGTACACAGATGGGATTCGAACCACGTACCGGGCCTTTGGGCTGGCCTAGCTAAATCTAGCAACGCACACCAGAATTAACCGAACACGCCAGCTGCTCTGCTACGCGATTGCGAGCTAACAATTGAAGGATTAAACTTAATTTGGCATGCAAGAAATATCGACATTTATTACCGATTTCCTGGCGGCTAGCGGCCGATCACAATATTTAAATATATTAGCTGGCGAAAACAACACCGTAACAGAAAGAGAAAGAAGAAAAAAGTAGAAGAAAGAGCGAGAGATAGATAGAGAGATAGAAAGAGATTGAAATGGTGAGAGGGACAGCCAAATGTTAACATCGACAGAGAGAGGATAAAGTGCCAGATATATGCGCCCATGCAGGTGTCCCTTCCTGTGGAGGGTGGAGGGTCACCATGGTTGCGATTGGGTGGTTGATAGAGACGGAACGGTTGTCTGGTAACCAAACGTGCCCAAATAATCTGTGACAGCGAGTCAGAATGGGTTGTGAGACTGAGGGTTGATACATTTACCGCGAAGCAGACAAGGCGTGGACTGGATTACTGCGAGCGACTGACCACAAAAAGTAATTGTAACCGCCAGTCTTTCGATGTTAATAATATATACCATTCCCCATGAAACCTCCCCAGTTAATGCCACCGCTGCACGAACGATTTCTGCCTCCCCGGCGGCGACACGCAGAGAAAGACTGAACGAAACACGACTCGGTGCTTATACCGTGTTCCCATTGATACTGGCCGAAATCGGGGGCGGCATAGATTCATGTTCTATGCCAGCTCTGTGCACACATGGGCCATCCACGGAAGACAATGAGATAAAGGTCGAGAAGACGTGCGAGAGGATGTGAATCTCTTGGTCTAAAGGAATCATCAAATGGAGCGGGGACGGGGGATGACATGCACACAAAGCCGGAACTATTTACTGCAAAAATCAAGTATTGTTGAGGCAATAATGACATGCTGACAACGTATTGGTCCATGACAAACCATTTACAGACCCCCATAACCAACGCTGGAACCGACAGAAAATTACATACAAAAATGCTAAAAAGTGTTTAAAAAACTCCGGACAAGATAGATTCCAGGCGCCAGTCACGCCGTGACACAGTCACGTGACTCAATCACGTGCCACGGCTATGCGTCACAATCGCGTTCCGTCACCAATCAGTCTCAGTGATGCCCAATGCTACAAGTTGTTACCCAAGAGATAACAAAAACACGACCCAATCGATGAGATTTATACCGACACCCTAGCGCCATCTATATGACTGAGACTACACAGACAGACGTGTGACGGCCGTATGCGACCTTACGTCATTATTTAACCAGACGGTGAGATGGAGAATTATGAAGCCACTGTGCCAGGTGAACCCAGCGCTGTCAGTGAAGTGTCGTCAATGGCTGAGGTGGGCTAAGAGTGTCACTTCAATGTGTCACAACCTTATCACGCGATGTAAATCGCCACGTGATATAGATTATGTCACGATTAATGTCATGAACCGTGTCATGATTAATGTCAGGAGTTGTGTCACGATTAATGTCAAGAATTGTGTCACGATTAATGTCACGAATCATGTTGCAATGAGTGTCAGGATTCTTGTCACGATAAATGTCGCTGCCCTTTTCAAAACCAAATGTCATCTTAGGTGTGGCCCCTCCCTCTCTCTCGCCTTAGGTTTCATGGAAGTCCTCCTTATACCCAAAGTGGCCCGAACATTATTGAAAATTCTGGATCTGTCTTAGCTTCACCCGCTGGTCTCCAACGTGTGCGTTCCCGTAAGCCAACATCCGGTGTCCTTTCCTTAACAACAGTCAATCTCCATACTTGACCCATTCCACCGCTAGGCGTCGCGGTATGTATATCTGTCTTCGTACATTTCCTCTATCAATACATTGAGAATCTAGCACAACATTTTGATAAATGATTACTGGGGGACCCAGCTGAGCTGCGCGGAGGATCGAGAGGAGATTCACCGTAATGAATGGGAGCTTGCCCACCAGTACGGCGGTATATAAGTATATGGCGGCATGCAGCTGGTTGGGGAAGGATATTTGATATCTAGCAAGGTCATGCGGCGTCAATGAAGATGATGAATGATAGAGCATCGTGTCATGTCATGACCCCTGGGATGACGCCTACGCTGGTCGCAGAAAGACCTGGGCCCGTAAGTTCGAAACGCCAGGGGCAAAATATTTCGCCCTAGAATAGGACAATTGCATGGAGCGGGGCGAAATATTTGGCCCCCGCCGTTCGAACTTACGGGCCCTGGAAGCTTAACAAACCGTGTGTGCTAACCATCACTGAGCATCGTGTCATGTCGTGACCCCTGGGATGACGCCTACACTGGTCGCAGAAAGACCTGGAAGCGGCCGCCAGGTAATAATTGGCACCAACGGGCTCCAGTACATCTTTGTTGCCATATGCGGCTTATGGTGCCACGACCGCCGGGTTTGGGGTGGTGGTGGAGGTTTAGGGGGGCGGGGGTGGTCGACAAGTGAGCGGCTCAGGAAACCGACCAACGGGCGGTAGACGCCAAGAGAGAGGGGATGGGTGGGTGTGGGGGGGGGGGGGTGGAAAGAACGAGAAGACACTACGTGGACAATTGTTATTTTCCCTCCCCAACTTCCTACTCCTGTTTTAAGTGTTACACATTGTGGTCGCTAATTACATCGTGCTTCCATCATAAGGATTGCCTCTTCCTAAATGTTGCTTAATTGAGTATTGTCTCTCTCTCTGTCTCTTTTTTCTTCTCCTCATTTCCCTAACTTGCTTTCTATTCTCTCCTCTCTCTCTCCGCTATATATATATATATATATATATATATATATACATTCCATGACACCACTGTAAATCACGTGATAAGCCAGTGAAGGCCTTGACCATTGTCAAGCAGCCTATGTGGTTGCCTAGATACCGAGGCACTGACAATTACGCCATAAGCGTGGCGCATGAATATTGTATGAAGGGAATAAGATTGCTGATCATTGTGACAACTCGTCCGCCCACCGCGATGGCGCTGGGAAGCGTCGTCTGACGTAGGAACCCGTATGTGGTGTGACTGGATGTATCCAAAGCAGATTCCACAGCCGGACGAGAATTTGCGCCGTATGGTGACTTGGGGACGCCGTATGGTGACTTGGGGACACCGTATGGTGACTTGTGGACGCCGTATGGTGACTTGGGGAAACCGTATGGTGATTTGGGGACGCCGTATGGTGACTTGAGGACACCGCATGGTGACTTGGGGACGCCGCATGGTGACTTGGGGACGCCGTATGGTGAGTTAGAGACGCGGTATGGTGCTTTGGGGACGGCGTATGGTGACTTGGGGACGCCGTATGGTGACTTGGGGACGCCGTATGGTGACTTGGGGACGCGGTATGGTGACTCGAGGACGCCGTATGGTGACTTGGGGACGCCGTATGGTATGTTGTGAACGAACAGATATTTTTGCGAATGCGGGTTACACTTACTTTTAGACTTTTGGCGCCCGTTTTGGACGTATTTATCGTGCGAAATAGAGATTACGTTATAATTCATCAGCCCTGTAAATCTCACCAATGACTTAATGTTAATACGGGTATTAACTAGCCCTGTATATCCCATCTGAACACTATTAGTGTTTTGCTTGCCTCTTATCACGGAGGTCGACTTCCTCATCATTGCTCATTGGATTTAATATGTCGTCTTGCATACGCATATATTAAATATCTCATAATTTATTAGAAATCCCTACATCATCATATAAAGTTTTTTTTTAGAGGGTCCCCCTTTTAAGGTTTCAAATGCATTAGCCAACAACTTCCAACGTATAAAGGTCATGTTGCCGCCGCCATGTCACTTCCGCCACTGTCTGTCTGCCGGGTGTCAGCGCTTATCCACTTGGTGGCTGAGCAACAGCGACATCGTCTGGACTGGATAATGGAATATTTCTTTGACCGTCATTTTCCGAAATCAAATGAAAGGTTGAATGGTTTGAAGAATAAATCAGTTTTTGGCATGTGATGTTACCGTAGGCAGCATGGTTTTAATGTAGGTAGCATGGTGTTTCTGTAGGAATTATGGTGTTACCGTGGGTAACATTGTGTTACTGTAGGAACATTGTTTTACTGTAAGCACCATACGGTTACAGTGCTGTAAGCAGCAGTCAATCCGGCCAACCTATGTTATCTTTGTCGTCAATCTGGGGTCATTGTAGTCAATCGTGTTATCTTCGTAGTCAATCTGGTGTCATTGTAATCAACCGTATTATCATTGCGGTAACCATGGTGTCATTCTCCATGGTGTCCTTACGGTAACCATGGTGTCATTACGGCAACCACGGTATCCTCGCAGTAATCATGGTGTCATTACGGTAACCACGGTGTCCTCGCAGTAACCATGGTGTCAGTACGGTAACCATGATATGATTATCCATGATGTCCTTACGGTAACTATGGTGTCCTTACGGTAACTATGGTGTCATTACGGTAACCACGGTGTCCTCGCAGTAACCATGGCGTCCTTTCAGTAACCATGGTGTCATTACGGTAACTAAGGTGACCTTGCAGTAACCATGGTGTCCTTGCAGTAACCATGGCGTCCTTTCAGTAACCATGATATAATTCTCCATGGTGCCAAGCACCGTGTGGCTCCTCTGGCGGTCGGGGGAATGCCGGGGGGGGGGGGTATAGCGGTGGCGCGGGCCAAGTCACCTGACACACTGTTGAAGCCTGAGATAATTGCCTAAATCTCCGGACACTGCGTCGAGGCGTGCGTCGCCGAAGGTCGCATCGACCCTTCCACGGCAGAGAGATGGCGTGCAAGGGCGACGGGAGAAGCGACTTGTCGGCGTGTGGGATGAAAGTCAGCAGGAATTAATACGGTTTATGCTTCCCCCGAACCCACATTACCTTTGGATGGCCGTGTCCTTGGCAACTGGCAACTAGTCCCTAACCCCCGAGGTTCACCCCGGACAGGTAAACGGAACCTGAAGGCGAATTGGGTTTTGAAGCCACCGACGCTGAGAAGTTACCCCCAAGGACCGGAGTGGGGCGGCGGAGGGGGGGGGGGGCGTGTGGGCGGAGGGAGGGGGGGGGGTGGCGGCATTCTGTGTCACCTGCAAACCTTGACTAATTGCCAATCAGAGGCGCGTTTTCAAAGGTTTTTGGAGGGTATCCCCTGGGGGCGTAGCTGAACAGTTGCAGAGCCAGGGTAAGTATTATGAGGAGTTACGCGGGACGGCCGTGACGATCGACAGATAGAGCCACTGGGGTGTGTGGGTCTCTCCTATGGGTCTGACGATAGCATTGTCCATCAGCATGGTTGGTCCTGTGTCAAGCAACTGTAGGCTCTTGGAACTCTTAGCACACTAAGCGAAACTAAGCATGTTTACGTGGAATTCTTACCCTGCTTCTCAATGGCAGGGTAGAAACTATCAAGTAGCTTCATCAAGACTGCGCATCACATGCAGGCCGCATATTTCAAATGTGGAGATTTGATGTCACAACAGGGAAACAAAACAAATCCTGTTAGATATGATTTGCGCCAGCTTCAAGTATGCTAGGTTACGCACCCAAGTGTTTCGATGTAAATTCTGTATGTCACCGACATCAGTTCGGTCACTGTCGGCTCTTTTAGGTCACTATTGGCTCTCCTCGGTCACTGTCGGCACTCCTCGGTCACTGTCGGTACTCGTCGGTCACTGTCGGCACTCCTCGGTCAGTGTCGTCACTACTCGGTCACTGTGGGCACTTTTCGGTCATTGTCGGCTCTGTTAGGTCACTGTCGGTACTCCTCGGTCACTGTCGGCACTCCTCGACCACTATTAGCACTCCTCGGTCACTGTCGGCACTCCTAGACCACTGTCGGCACTCATCGGACACTATCGGCACTCCTCGGGAACTGTCGGCATTTTTCGGTCAGTGTCGGCACTCTTTGACCACTGTCAGCACTCCTCGGTCACTGTCGGCGCTCCTCGGACACTGTCGGCCCTTTATGGTCATTTTCGGCTCTGTTAGGTCACTGTCGGCACTCATCGGACACTATCGGCACTCATCGGACACTGTCGGCACTCCTCGGTCACTGTCGGCACTCCTCGGTTAATGCCAGCTCTTTTAGGTCACTATCGGCACTTTTGGTCAGTGTCGGAACTCCTCGGGTAGTGTCGGCATATTAGAGGGAATATTCCTTGAACAAATTGTATCGTGGCTATCCACGTTTTGCTCCTTTTTTTGCATTTGATCACTCGTCAACGTCACTGGTAGTTTGGCTAGTATTGAATGTTTTTGTAATGTTTGGACATAGGTAACTAAAGTTAAAAAAGAGACGACATTGCCCGATATAGCATACAAGCATATAATATTGATAGGTGTGACCTAAAAAAATGCGAGCGTATATTTATTAATTCAGATATTCCGAGTGGGTACATCTAGATAATTATTCAAAATTAATCTCACTTCGGCTTGCCATAACGCATATCTTTGGCGGAATGAAGTATACCGTGCACGTGCTTGTGACATATGCTAAGCCTATGCTTGAAATGGACTTTGAATATGCATGCATGTTACCTTAAGAGCTCGCTTGCGCTCGCTATAAGGCATCTTGTAAAGAACACGACCGTACCAGTCAGGGCCATTAAGTTATTATTTCAAGAAACGCAAGGCCCAATTCCTTGAAGGCTATTTCTCGGTGGTAATGATGGCGGTGGTGGTGGTGGTGGTAGTGGAGGAGAGGGATTGGGGGTGTAGAATAGAATAGAAAAACAAACGTCGGCAGAACGAAGTAAACATTTCTAATATGGCAACAGGTATTTATTTTCTCAGAAGAAAAAAAAAACGTCTTTGCCTTGATGTGCGATGCCTAATTATTACCAGTGACAAATGCCCCCCCCCCCCATAACAGTAGCGCTTCACATGCTACATAACAAGCCGTTCGTATTAGAACCAGGGCAACAAGTGGTGAATGCAGGAGTCGCTTTTATCAGGCATGTTTCGTGGTAGATAGGAGCGAGTATACGCACTCTATTCTGAAAGTCAAACGGGGTGCAAAATAAGCAGAATCATCATACCGAGAAAAGGACCTAAACGCACCCCCGTTTGTGCAAACGTGTCGAAGAGCAATGCTACATTCAACTATTAGACATATCATATTAAACGTATGATATGGGCAGGGCTGTTGCAAAAGAGACTTAAATCAAGCTCATTATACAAGTTATCTTTTGTTCTGTCATATTTATTGAATCGCCGATACACATTTTAATCGATTTATCCACATTGGCCACAAAGCCTAATTACGTGCATGTTGAAAATAACAGCGTGTCATGGGCTTTGAAAGAAGAGAAAGCTTGAAGCAAGTGAAATACGTGTTCCTAGGCCTAGCGTGCACACGAATGATCCTTACTTTTTGTTGAAGTTTCTTTAGTTTAGTTTATTTTAATTAGCCTGAAGTGCGTCATAGCGGCACTCCCTCTCCGTGGGCGATGGCTCGTATTCCCCGCTACCTGACCCATGCAGCAGAGGATCTCATGACAGCCGTCCACAGCTGCGTCAACTGTGTGTGCGTTTCAAATCGATATCAAACACAGTATCAAAAGTTGACTATTTTGCACTTTGCCGGCAGTCAAACAAGTAGACACAAAAAGACAAAAACCTGAGACATTTCAGCAGTTAGCCTAGATCGAGATTTGCTGAGAATGTCAATATCACCCGGAAATAAGGGTTCTTAAGATGGTCCTCTGCAGTCGATTCAGGAGTTGATCCAGGGGGCCATTTAACTGAGATATCAAAATGTATGGTCGACTTTAACCCGTACTGACGTGCCGGAGAAGAGAGAAAAAACATAATTAAATCGGTCACAATTTTTTGGAAATATAAATATAAATAATACTGGCTGGACACCAACTGCATGAAGTTGGCTCACCGCTGTACAAGGATTATTGTTGTTATACGCACATTTACGATCACCCGTTGCATCAGCGTGCAGGGGGGAGGCAGGGTGGGGGAGGGGGGGGGGGGCACGTATGGCGCGCGAATATCATGTACAGTCTTTACGTCTCTTCCCGGAAAACATCGTTTTCGAGTTCATAGGCACGTCGGTTTTATCTCAATTGTGTCAGTTACGTCAGCATACGTGTGTGTTGGTGGGGGGGGAGGGGGGGGGCATGCTGGTCCTGTTAACCACAGGCACGCTCACGCACAGTTCATATAACAACCTACATTTCATATAATAAAAGTGTGACACCCTGCACTTTGAAGTTCCGGTCCCGCCTGACCCCGCGCCTCCAGGGCTTACAATTCGCACCCGGCATGCCATCCCCAGTTATCAGTTTCATATCCAATAATACCCCATGGTTAATACTGACCTCGGTCCAATCAATTAAAACGTCACGTGACCTCTGTTATGGGTCCTGTGGTCCCTCCCCCCTCCCCCCACGCGGGAGACGTCGCCAGCAGATTGGGATGGCTTGTATACGTGCAGGGCACGACACCAGTAGCCCATCAGAACTACTACTTCCGGTCTGCCTCCAGCGCGAGAAATGAGGGTCGTGAGCCGAGGCAGGGGGTCCAACATATACAATAATATACAATTAAATGTCATTGTATTACAAGACCATTACAAGTCATGACGCGTGCACACGCAAATATATATATATATATATATATATCTGTATAGAGCAGCGTTAAATGTCGTTTTGTGTTGGACGTTGAATACAAATGTTAGGGATAAAGCGCGAACGCGAATTGGTAAAATTTCCTGCCAGCTTTGTTGGCTTTCAAGATATCGATCGACTCGTCATGCCGGTCTGTTGTGTTTGCCAAGCCGGCAACAAACCACCAATTCCCATCCCACCCCACCCACACTCGTTAGTATTTTGAACATGGACCACCCACATCACCTCTGCGCCCATTCCTACATTGTGGTGGAGTCTCACATAACGACATAAGTTAACCGTGACAATGGCACATCCGAAACACACCTGACAAAGCCAGACAACTGCGTTTGCGAGCCACAGATGTAATTTTGAGGTACCAACCGTATAACCAATCAAATGGAAATATTTCAGATATGCTGACATCCTTTCGATGTGCCATCGGAATCGAATCAGTAGGGAAACGTAACTTCATGTCAGACTAAGTCTACGCAAAATTTCACAAGCTGGGAGGTAAAACCATTGTTCAGCCCGATTAACCGATTCCTGCAGCGGCTGGTGAAGCCAATCAAGGCCTTATTACATCCGCACAATGCGGTATATTGGTTCTTAAAACCCAATGGCTCCGCCATGTCCAACGTCTGTCACCACACAGACGCATCGAACTTCTCCTCAAAAGCTCTTATTGTTTATGTATTCCACGCCCTGGCCCACGTTCAAATGACAGAGAAAAAGCGAACCCCCAACAGTTATATAATTATTCATTATTTAGACGTCAAAGACGATTGACATATAAAGGGAAAGCGCAATGAGGTTACGAAGGCTGACGGCTCGGCCTCAGCCCCGGCCTCAGCCCCGGCCTCAGCCCCGGCCTCCGCCCCGGCCTCCGCCCCGGCCTCAGCCCCGGCCTCAGCCCCGGCCTCAGCCCCAGCCTCAGCCCTAGCCTCAGCCCCGGCCTCAGCGCCAGCTTCAGCCCCGGCCTCAGCTCCAACCCCCGGCCTCAGCCCCAGCCTCAGCCCCAGCCTCAGCCCCGGCCTCAGCCCCAACCCCCGGCTTCAGCCCCGACTTCAGCCCCGGCCTCAGCCCCGGCCTCAGCCCTAGCCCCGGCCTCAGCCCCAACCCCCGGCCTCAGCTCCTAGCAGCCCCGGCCTCAGCCCCGGCCTTAGCCTGAAAACAAGACGTTACAGTCGTAAGACAGTTAGGGGATGGGACGTCCCATCCCCTAACTGTCTTACGACTGTAACGTCTTGTTTTCGGGCTACCCCGGCCTCAGCTCCGGCCTCAGCCCCGGCCTCAGCCCCGGCCTCAGCCTCAGTCTCAGCCCTGGCCTCAGCCTCATACGACTTATTAAAGTACTGCTATGACGTCATTCTATTGTCTAAACTGTACATTAATTTTCACGAATGTACTATTTTAGCGAGCTGATAAATTGCGATTGACTCACGGATACCAACAAAACTTTCTGTTGAACAATCGTTCTTCTGTTACGAAATCGACAATCGCAGTCAATGCCAATCATGAGCAATAAGTGAGCTTGTCTGAAACAGGTCACAATCACCATGGATGATGAACTGGAAACTTGACGCCCGATGGAAAGCCCCAGCAAAAACAGATACACATTTCTCATCAAAACAAGCATAAATCACAAAATCCACTTTAAAAACTGAATTTGAGATCATATGTAATTCATATGTAAAATACATACCGACATTCCCTTATATCCTATAGTGACACTAGAAATCATTTTTCTTTCTCGTGAATCCCACAGAACTCGGTTGCAAAGCGTATCCTATCCATCAACAACACACTGGGTGTTACTTGTTTCAAACACCATGGCAATATCTCTGCGTATCATATCCTTTCAGTATCTAATAATTTGAACGATTGTATCATATTCCACATTCAAATGACCATTATCGTCTGTATAATGACACATAATCCATGCGAAGAGGCCTACGCGTCTTGATGCGAAACACGACTTCATTCTTACAATCTGAAGATGTACTAAACTGACTTGTGGCTGCAGCGTCCGACGTTCTTCCATGTCAGGGCGAACCACTGTTTCAGCTTAGCTCACGTATGACTCAAGTTTACCATTGCCACAACAATACATTTCGTGGATTCTCAGATAGAATATGAACAGACTTCAGTCAGCTATTTTATTGGTTTCGGAAGCGAGAGATGCAATGTGCATCTTAAAAGAACTCTTATTCACGCTACATGGACCAGGTGAGGCTCAGTGACCGTACTTTAAGTCAGAGAATACCCGTGTAACAGTTCATTCTTGAAAAGATATGTACGCGGCTTGCGTCTCGTACATTCTTTTTCAAGAATGTACTGTTACATGGGCATTCTCCTTACCTTAATGACGATTATCAACGACTTAATATTGACGAAAATCAAGTCAGTATTTGCAGGCGCCGTAGCAGACCGAATTCTTCCGCTTTGCTGACCAATCATGAGCCTATGGGAAAATATGGAAAGCTATATGATCAAACCGCTTAATAATGGACGTAGGTAGTCGGCATTTAAGCAGCTAACAATGACGCGCTCTAACCGGGAAAATAGCCAAAATAGACACCTAGTTTGGTTACTTTTTAACGGTTTTTTTCAGCGAATTTTGGAACGACATTTTGTCTTGAAAGTTCATTTTTACTCCACTGGAACTGCTCCAATACACACACACGTCACCGATTTCAAAATCCCTTACCCGTTTTACCGCCATAAATTGCCTACAGGCTGCAGGCGCCGGAAAATGGCATGTCCTGTGGGGTCCAGCTTCATCAGTAAGACGGGCGCGTTGCCTGTACCCCTAGCCCCATCTAATCGATGGAAGTAAGTCCTCAGCAGTCGGTATAGAGCGCCTACTCATGGGCATAATTGGCACTTCTCTCCATGTTAGGGGTGGTGATGGTTTACTGGCTCCGGGGTTGGACGCAGGATTTAGGTTCTGGAGGGGGGGGGGGGTCAGACGAGAGGGACCGTCCCTCCCACTAGAGAGAGACCCCCCAAGTGGAGGTAATGTGTACAGGGAGTAACAAGCCTCAGTCTAAGGGTGAGAGCGCTGTCTCCCGAACCAAGTCCGCTGTATACAGTATATAGTCGTGAAATCCCGAACGAAGCGCCCACTGATGGCGACCAACACGCTTAGGCGCCATTGGTATAGGCTGCCCGCTTACGACCCTGGCTTCTCGCGGCCGTGAAATCCAGTCATTGCAAACAAACATAACCCTAACCCTAACCCTAACCCTAACCCTAACCCTAACCTCTGCCAAACAATACTCCGATCCAGGCTGTCAATCATTCGCTGACGTCACTGTTGCTGTTATCCAAGCACGTGGTGAAAAACGGCTTTCGTGTACGTTATGTCCCACAAGCAAGTCGGACAAACGGAGCCCCATGTCACTTTCTTGTTAGTTTCAGAAATGAGTACTTCTCACTTGTACCTACCATCCGCTATGATTGTCAATTTCATACCCACGATTAAGGAACTCATGCGTGGGCGGGGGGCTTAGTCTCGGAGTAGCGATTGGTCTATTCTTCCGCCAGCCATCTGCTTTCGCGGCTCTTGCACCCTCCAACTACGGAATAAAGACCTCGATCCCGAAATGCGGTTCACGAGATAATATTAACCGAGGCATAAGAGATTCTACCGCCATTGTCAGTTGTGAGTCTTCTTAGCAATGGGAACTCCAAATAATATTGACAATATATAATATCGTGGGACCTGTTGGCTGGATAACATTCATTGGTGAGAAGCGTGAAATGTAGAGAGTGAGCGTGATAGCGAGAGGGGGGTAGGGGGAGGGGGCTTGGTCAACTTTTAGTATGTTATGTTGGTTGGTTGGTTGGTTGTATATTTAGGACGCTTTAACCACTTTTGATCAAATCGCGGCAATGGGAGAAGGAAGGAAGAGGGGAGTCATGTCTCGCCCATAACCCTAGGCTGTGTGGGCTGAAACACAGCCTAGTCGCATTGCATAGTAAAATTCTGCTCTGGAACAACCCCATTTCAGGGTTGTTTGATTCTGACCAAGTGTAGCTCTGATTCACCTTTGCCGTGGGAAAAGTTTTATAACAGAAACAACCCTTAATCCTTTTCTTATTAGTTCCTGACGAGTAATGACTAATCACATAAGTAACCTTTCTTGAAAGACAAAAATAGTCCAGTCGGTCACCAGAAATTCACATGAAAACATGTGTTTTCACTGACCCGATGACTGGGTCCCTGAACAATGAACCAATTAGCATGGCTTATAATATCATGTGATGACCTTGCACATGTGCAGTGAACAACTTCCTGTAAAAAAATGGTGGCATGTTATTGTCCATTTTTTTTTGCCAGGAGACAATTATAGCTCATTTTGAAGACTTTAACAACATGGGAAGAGTTCATACATCAGCAATTATATATAGAAAAGTACTATTACATTATTGAAACTATTTATGAAAGCTATACTTAAAGGGAACCGCTAGTCTGGCCTCTAACGCTGCTTTACCGATTCATATAATACCCAATTGTCTATCCTCCAAATTTTTTTGTACAGAATTTTGCGTCCTATCTATAGCTCACAATAAAACTTAGAAGTGACGCTGGGCACGATTTCGCCGCCTACTCGGGCGGCAGCCCTTTTTGGAGGTGTGTCCGTGATTGGCCAATCAGGAAGCGATATTCTAATTCATTCAAACCGGAAATTGCGCCTATTGTGTGAGCAAAAGTAGAGCGCGTGATCATCACTAATATAAATAGCTGCGATTCTAACTCCAATCATGGCATTGTTGCAGAGTTACTCGTCGCAAGACGTATATCAATTTGTTTGGAAGGTACTTTTCCATGAACCACTAAGATCATGGTCTACTGCGCGGCTTGAAACTGCCGCTGTTCATCTGTAAATCGCGGCCCTGATCTCTCTCTCCGCGAGTGATAACGTAAGGCGGTGCCACGTGAATAGTCACAATGCGCGTCACTGCTCCCGGCAAAATGGCGCTCTGCTTGACCTTGCTGGGGGCGGGTTGCCTTAGTTTTTTCCTCCTTACCAGTCCGCCAAAACGAAGCATTAACACTCGTCAATTTTATTTTAAGATGTTAACGTTCGGTGCAGGTCGCGATTAAATTAGGTTGGGCACCCGCTTTAAACAATTCAATTTGTGAAGTTGATTTTTCACTATAGAATGCTACATGGTTCTACTATTCTTCAACCATAGCCATGGATTCATGGCTAAGTCATGTCCAAAGGGGTAACCCCCTAACCTTTACGAAGAAGGATATGGGATCGTTATCGTGCGATAGACATGGCCACAGACATTGACCCCCGAATTCTGACACTGAGGGTCTTAAAAAGCGACAGCGACACAGATTTAAAAAAACGACACTAAACTTAGCCAAAAAGTGACACGGAACGTCATAAATAATTGACATTCGACACTAACAATTTTGAAAAATCGACACTGGATACTGGATCCCCCATTCCAGACCCATACACGGGAACCCCGTTGTGAGTGATGATGGCGACGTCAGACCCCCGCCCGGCGTGCTTCTGCCTTCACTGCTCCACAGCGTCCGTCTCTTCTCTCTCTCCCTGATGATGTTTCTGTCTTTGTAGCTAAATAGTTTACTGCTTATATGGAAACTGCGTTAATTTATGCAACTGGAGCAATGGTGATCGGGCGGCACCATATTCGTCCAGACCGGCTTGGACAATCAGTTAAAGTGTTCGTGCCACGCCAAAACAACTTTAGCTCATATTAATCTGCTGTGTTTCCACGCTTACATTATCGAGCTGCAAAGCCCCAAATAGTAGAAGGGCATACATTTTCCACTTGTTTTCGCACCTATCAATTTAACTTTTGCCAACGAGGAAAGTGACGTCAAAGGGGAATACAAACGCATGTGCTTTTATATTGAGACTCAGATTCTCTCTGCTCATTGGCTTGAACTCAACGAAACGCATTCAACCATAAAAACAATACACGCTCTCGACCACAGATCAAACGCACTGCATCAAAGCTCACATGTCAATCTTGTGACATCATTGGAGAAGTTTTAAATAACACTCAAATGCAATGCTCCCAGAAATAAACCCGCCGGATCTCACTTTTGATACTTTGACGAACGCGTTTATAGTGATATCGGAAATAAAAACAATGTAAACTCCCATTAAAACAAATTGTTATTTGGTTACATTCCCTAAACCAAGTTAACTCTGAGCAAGACGAAATCGTGGCACGAACGCTTTCAACTACAATAATCAAATGCCGTGCGACTGACCATGCGCGCCCACAGCAGCGATGCGAGGTTCAGGTGGCTCACCAGTAAATAACAATGGCACCAATACCTTACTGAAAAGGTTCTGGGTGTCCTATGTACCAGCGAGGTAGTTAGACGATATACGAGCTGACGATTAAAGGATTGAACTTAATTTGGCATGCAAGAAATATCGACATTTATTATCGATTTCCCGGCGGCTAGCGGCCGATCACAATATCTAAATATATTAGCTGGCGAAAACAACACCGTAACAGAAAGAAGAAAAAAGTAGAGGAAAGAGCGAGAGATAAAAACAGAGACGGATGAGATTGAAATGGTGACAGCGAATCAGAATGGGTGGTGAGGCTGAGCATTGATACATTTACCGCGAAGCAGATTAGGCGTGGACTGTATTACTGCGAGCGACTGACCACAAAAAGTAACTGTAACCGCCAGTCTTTCGATGTTAATAATATATACCATTCCCCATGAAACCTCCCCAGTTAATGCCACCGCTGCACGAACGATTCCTGCCTCCCGGCGGCGACACGCAGGGAAAGACTGAATGAAACGACTCGGTGCTTTCACCGTGTTCCCATTGATATTGGCTGAAATCGGGGGGCGGCATAGATTCATGTTCTATTCCAGCTCTGTGTACACATGGGCCATCCACGGGGAACAATGGGATAAAGGTCGAGAAGATGAGCAATAGGATGTGAATCTCTTGGTCTAAAGCTCAGCGTGCTATCGCAGGAGTTACGAGGGCTTCCATTTGGGGAGACAGCCGTGGGGGGAGGTTAGCATGGAACCTGTCCGATTTTTGCCCTTCCCACAGCCACATGACCAGGGCTACGAGGAGGTGGACTGCAGAGGATCGGAACCAGGGTGTGTGGAGTATGAGATTGAAATAAAATTACGATCTGTATGTAATCATCGAATGGAATGGGGACGGGGGGTGACAGGCACACAAAGCCGGAACTATTTACTGAAGAAATCAAGAATTGTTGAGGCAATACTGACATGCTAATATCATATTGGTGCATGATAAGCCATCCACAGACCTCCATAACCAACGCTGGAACCGACAAAAAATTACATATAAAAAGGCTAAAAAGTGTTAAAAAAAAGACAAGATAGATTCCTGCCGCGCCAGTCACGCCGTGACACAGCCACGTGCCACGGCTATGCGTCACCATCGTGTGGGGCCACCAATCAGTCTCAGTGCTGCCCCATGTTACATGTTTTTACCCAAGACATAACGAGAATACGACGTAATCGGTGAGATTTATACCGACACCCTAGCGCCATCTATGAGGCTGAGACTACACAGACAGACATGTGACTGCCGTAAACGTAAAGCCCGTAACGGCAGAAGCGAAAGTAAGTCGTAGGTTTTTAAGACCACACCGATGACAAGGTTTAGCACCTTCGTTACATAGACATGTGTTCGTGACGTCGGGTGGGACAAGTCCTAAAATGTTAAACCCATTTTGTCCGCCTACACACGTAAGTCAGGGATTGGATTGGTCAGTGGGTATCATCAGCTGGTGCGACCTTACGCCATTATTTAACCAGACGGTGAGATTGAGATGTATGGGACCACTGTGCCAGAGGAGCCCAGCCCTGTCAGCGAAGTGCCGTAAATGGTTGAGGTGGGCTAAGGGTGTCACTTCATGTCCCGAAATGTGTCACAAATCATCACGATTATATCCCGATTAATGTCAGGAATTGTGTCACGATTAATGTCAGGAGTTGTGTCACGATTAATGTCAGTAATTGTGTCACGATTCATGTCCGTAATTGTGTCCCGATTAATGTCAGGAATTGTGTCACGATTAATGTCAGGAATTGTGTCAGATTACTGTCAGGAATTGTGTCACGATTAATGTCAGTAATTGTGTCCCGATTAATGTCAGGAATTGTGTCACGATTACTGTCAGGAATTGTGTCACAATTAATGTCAGTAATTGTGTCCCGATTAATGTCAGAAATTGTGTCATGATTAATGTTAGGAATCATGTCACAAATAATGTCAGGAATCGTGTCACGATAAATCTTGAGGCTACCCTTTTTTAATCCTAAATATCATTTAAGGTGTGGCCCCTCCATTTTCCTCGCCTTAGGTTTTATCTGTTAAACAAAGTGGCCCCCAACAACGTTGAAAATCCTCGATCTGTCAAACCTTCACTGCTGGTCTCAAACTCTGTAAGCCAACATCCGGGATCCCTTAACAGTCAATCTCCATCATCGACATATCCCTTCGCTAGGCGTCGCTGTATGTATATCTGTATATCCGCTATCAATGCATTGTGAATTAAGCCCCGCCATTTTTATAACTGATTGCCGGAGGACCCACCTGAACAGAGCCTAGGAGCGGAGGTCCACCGTAACGTATGGGAGCTAGCCCACCAGTACGTCGGTATATAGGTGTATGACCGTATACAGCTGGCTGGAGAAGGACACTTTAATATCTAGCGAGGTCATGCGGTGTCAATGAACATGATGAATGACAGAGCATCGTGTCATGTCATGACCGCTGGAATGACGCCTACACTGGACGCAGAAAGACATGGAAGCTTAACAAACCGTGTGTGCTAACCACCGGGCGGTTTGGGAAACCTCGCGACGGTAGCTTCTTGCTCCCGCCCATCGACATCCGGTCACCAGAGGAGCCCTGGTCGTCAACGGTCAGGGCCACGTCGTGAAAACGTGGTCTGAAGGGGTAAATGACGGCTCGCGATGCGGGCATATTTGAAAAATCGACATTGACGCCCAAATTCCGACACTGAGGATCTGAAAGCGTCATCGACACAAGTAATGGCAATTTAGAAGAAAAAGAACGACACAAAATTGGGGACGCCGTATGGTGGTTTGGGAACGCCGTATTGTGACTTGGAGACGCCGTGTGGTGACTTGGGGACGCCGCATGGTGACTCGGGGACACCGTATGGTGACTTGGGGACGCCGTATGGTGACTTGGGGACGCCGTATGGTGACTTAGGGACGCCGTATGCTGATTTAGGGACGTCGTATGGTGACTTGGGGACGCCGTATGGTGACCTGGGCGCACCGTGTGGTAACTTGGAGACGCCATGTGGTGACTTGGGGAATCCGCATTGTGACTTGGGGACGCCGTATGGTGACTTGGGGACGCCGTATGGTGACTTAGGGACGTCGTATGGTGACTTGGGGACGCCGTATGGTGACTTATGGACGCCGTATGGTGACTTGGGGACACCGTATGGTGCCTTTGGGACGCCGTATGGTGACTAGGGGACGCCGTATGGTGACTTGGTGACGCCGTATGGTGCCTTGGGGACGCCGTTTGGTGACTCGGGGACGCTATATGGCGACTTAGGGACACCGTATGGTGCCTTTGAGACGCCGTATGGTGAATTGGGGACGCCGTATGGTATGTTGTGGACAAACATATATTTTGGCGAATGCAGGTTATATTTATTTTTAAAGTTTTGGCGCCCGTTTTGGACGTATTTATCGTGCGAAATAGAGATTACGTTATAAATCATTAGCCCTGTAAATCCCATCTGAACAATATTGGTGTTTTGCTTGCCACTTATCGACCTCATCATTGCTCATTTGACTTGATGTGTCGTCTTGCATACGGATATATGAAATATCTCATAATTTATTAGAAATCCCTACATCATCATATAAAGTTTATTAGAAATCCCTACATCATCATATAAAGTTTTTAGAGGGTCCCCCTTTTAAGGTTTCAAATGCATTAGCCGACAACTTCCAGCGTATAAAGGTCACGTTGCCGCCGCCTTGTCACTTCCGCCCCTGCCTGTCTGCCGGGTGTCAGCGCTTATCTACCTAGTTGCTGAGCAACAGCGACATCGTCTGGACTGGATAATGGAATATTACTTAGACCGTCATTTTCCGAAATCAAATGAAAGGTTGAATAGTTTGAAGAATAAATCAGTTTTTGGCATGTGATGTTACCGTAGGCAGCATGGTTTTAATGTAGGTAGCATGATGTTTCTGTAGGAATTATGGTGTTACCGTGGGCAACATGGTGTTACTGTAGGAACATTGTTTTACGGTAAGCACCATACGGTTACAGTGCTGTAAGCAGCAGTGCATCCGGCCAACCTATGTTATCTTCGTCGTCAATCTGGTGTCATTGTAATCAACCGTATTATCATTACGGTAACCATGGTGTCATTCTCCATGGTGTCATTTCAGTAACCATGGTGTCATTACAGTAATCGTGGTGTCCTTGCAGTAACCATGGTGTCATTTCAGTAACCATGGTGTCACTACGGTAACCATGGTGTCCTTGCAGTAATCATGGTGTTCTTTCAGTAACCATGATATAATTCCCCATGGTGCCACGCACCGTGTGGCCCCTCTGGCGCTCCGGGGAATGCCGTCAACGCTTCTCGTGGCTCGGCGGGCGAAGACGCCGCCGGTGGTACCAGCAAGAAGCGGCGGGTAGGAGGGGGGGGGGGCGTATAGCGGTGGCGCGGGCCAAGTCACCTGACACAATGTTGAAGCCTGAGATAATTGCCTAAATCTCCGGACACTGCATCGAAGCGTGCGTCGCCGAAGTTCGCATCGACCCTTCCACGGCAGAGAGATGGCGCGCAAGGGGCGTCGGGAAAAGCGACTTGTCGGCGTGTGAGATGAAAGTCAGCAGGAATTAGCACGGTTTATGCTTTCCCCGAACCCGTATCATCTATGGATGGCCGTGTCCTTGGCAACTCGCGACCAGTCCCTAACCCCCGGGGTTCACCCCGGACAGGTACACCGAAGCTGAAGGCGAATTGGGTTTTGAAGCCATCGACACTGAGAAGTTACCCCCAAGGACCGGAGTGGGGCGGAGGGTGGGGAAGGGGGGGGCGTGTGGGCGGAGGGAGGGGGTGGGGGGTGGCGGCATTCTGTGTCGCCTGCAAACCTTGACTAATTGCCAATCAGAGGCGCATTTTCAAAGGTTTTTGGAGGGTATCCCCTGGGGGCGTAGCTGAACAGTTGCAGAGCCAGGGTAAGTATTATGGGGAGTTAATCGGGACGGCCGTGACGATCGACAGATGAAGCCACTGGGGTGTGTGGGTCTCTCCTGTGGGTCTGACGATAGCATTGTCCATCAGCATGGTTGGTCCTGTGTCTAGCAACGGTAGACTCTTGGAACTCTTAGCACACTAAGCGGAACTAAGCATGTTTACGTGGAATTCTTACCCTGCTTCTCAATGGCAGGGTAGAAACTATCAAGTAGCTTCATCAAGACTGCGCATCACATGCAGGCCGCAAATTTCAAATGTGGAGATTTGATGTCACAACAGGGAAACAAAACAAATCCTGTTAGATATGATTTGCGCCAGCTTCAAGTATGCTAGGTTACGCACCCAAGTGTTTCTATGTAAATTCTGTATGTCACTGACATCAGTTCGATCACTGTCGGCTCTTTTAGGCCACTGTCGGTACTTCTCTGTCACTGTCGGCAGTCCTCGGCCACTGTCGGTACTCCTCGGTCACTGTCGGCTCTTTTAGGTAACTATCGGCTCTCCTCGGTCACTGTCGGCACCCCTCGGTCACTGTCGGTACTTCTCGGTCACTGTCGGCACTCCTCGGTCAGTGTCGGCACTACTCAGTCACTGTGGGCACTTTTCGGTCATTGTCGGCTCTTTTAGGTCACTATCGGCACTCCTCGGTCACTGTCGGCACTCCTCGACCACAATCAGCACTCCTCGGTCACTGTTGGCACTCCTAGACCACTGTCGGTACTCATCGGACATTATCGGCACTCCTCGGGCACTGTCGGCATTTTTCGGTCAGTGTCGGCACTCTTCGACCACTGTCGGCACTCCTCGGTCACTGTCGGCGCTCCTCGGACACTGTCGGCCCTTTATGGTCATTTTCGGCTCTGTTAGGTCACTGTCGGCACTCATCGGACACTATCGGCACTCATCGAACACTGTCGGCACTCCTCGGTCACTGTCGGCACTCCTCGGTTAATGCCAGCTCTTTTAGGTCACTATCGGCGCTTTTGGTCAGTGTCGGAACTCCTCGGGTAGTGTCGGCATATTAGAGGGAATATTCCTTGAACAAATTGCATCATGGCTATCCACGTTTTGCTCCTTTTTTTGCATTTGATCACTCGTCAACGTCACTGGTAGTTTGGCCAGTATTGAATGTTTTTGTAATGTTTGGACACAGGTAACTAAAGTTAAAAAAGAGACGACATTGCCCGATATAGCATACAAGCATATGATATTGATAGGTGCGACCCAAGAAATGCGAGCGTATATTTATTAATTCAGATATTCCGAGTGAGTACATCTAGATTAATATTCAAATTAATCTCACTTCGGCTTGCCATAACGCATATCCTTGGCGGGATGAAGTATACCGTGCACGTGCTTGTGAAATATCATGCGGTTGCTTAAGAACTCCCATTGTGACGTCATGTTTATAACATTTTGACGTCACAACTACTCAATATGCTCTGCTTGGAGCTTGGCATCAGACATTTAGCGCATCGCTTATAAATTAACTTTAATTTTAAATAGATACATCCATTGTTAACATTGAATAATTTGTTCGTTAATTTTTGTGGGGCAGCTGATTTAATTATTAAAGACATGACATAATATGCTTCGACCTCTCTTTGCTTGAATTTATGTATGTACCGCTGATATTTACTCCGAATCCGAAAACGTCTCACGGGGGCTGTTACGCGAAATGAAAGTCCTAAGCCTATGCTTGAAATGGACTTTGAATATGCATGCATGTCACCTTAAGAGCTCGCTTGCGCTCGCTATAAGGCATCTTGTAAAGAACACGACCGTACCAGTCAGGGCCATTAAGTTATTACTTCAAGAAACGCAAGGCCCAATTCCTTGAAGGCTATTTCTCGGTGGTAATGATGGCGGTGGTGGTGGTGGTGGTGGTGGTAGTGGAGGAGAGGGATTGGGGGTGTAGAATAGACGAGAAAAAAAAATGTCGGCAGGACGAAGTAAACACCTCTAATATGGCAACAGGTATTTATTTTCTCAGAAGAAAATAAAAACGTCTTTGCCTTGATGGTGTGCGATGCCTAATTATTACCAGTGACAAATGCCCCCCCCCCCCTCCCGCACCTCCACCCGCAGCCCCCCCCCCCTCCCCGTCCCCTCCTCAGACATCACTGGCAGCCGTGGTCGGGGGTCGTTGGAAGCCCTTGGGCGCTCTTCGCCTTGAACCCCTCCCGAGCGGCACTTGTGACGCGTCCGCTGTAAGTTCTGCAACAACCTCTTCCTCGCCTCTATCTCACTCATGTCACGTGCTCAACCCAGCCTTGGGAGACCATTCCGTAGGCTCTCTCTTCCAGCTAATATTTTGGATGGAGGTTTTCAAAAATAATAGGCTCATTTGAAGATCTTGATTTATCTGGCGGCACAGTGGGGTTGAAGAACACATTTTGGCACAGATCAGACGTTTAATGGAGCATCAGTGTGCAAAGCCGGCGCCATATTTGTCTGGAGAGTGCTGCATGGTGCCTGAGAAAGTAGCCTGGTTCTCAATAGAAGGCATTGCTGTTGTTCTTTGGCTTCTTCGTACTCCACGGGCAGCGCCCTCTACCGATGAACTGAGGGACAAAGTAGTGGGTATCCCGAGGTAAAATCAAACCATGCAAGTCGGGCTTCTATAAGGGTCAAGAAAAGTGTGACCAGTGACCGGTAAGTGAGGGTTCTTGGTCAAAGACAGATCAGTTTCGGCGTCTTACAGTTTTGAAGGTCGCACGCTGAAGCCACGTGAATTCCTCTTGATCACTAGTAAAATTGAAGTGAACATAAGGGTTCCGTGGGCAATACAAATAGTACAAATTTCGAGTACAAATACTTCGATTTTAGATTAGACGAATACAATTACAGTTATGTTAGGATTCACGAATACTAGCATATAATTGCAATAATAAAGCAATGTATTCTGTATCTTTTTTTACCAACCTCTTCTCCATGTCAAATAAATAAATTCTGCCTTAATTTAAATCCTGAAGCCCTTGGGCTATCCGGAGAGAAGCAGATTTTTTCACCGGAGCAGAAGTTGGTGGCCGGCTTTATATCCCTGCGCGCCTGTTCGCTGTACGATATGGTCATCAATAAAACGCGGAATACTGAGAAAAACTTCTTCGCAGGGGAAACTCCGAAGTTTTTCGCAGTATTCCGCATACTTGTGCAGGTATTCCGCGTTATATCGAGGCCCGTTCGGTATCCTCTGGGATGTCGACCGTGGCTCGCTAGGACGTGCGATATAAATAAACCGCGTAGTTTTATGTTGAAATTGTTGTTTTACAAACTCAAAGAGATAAATAATATATGCATCATAATTTTGAGATACTTTTATTATTGATTCTAAAATGTAACAAATCTAAGATGGCGCATGTAAGTATATTGCTTTAAAGAAAACTATTCGAATACGAATACTCGACCGGTTGTATTGGAATGTATTTGAATGCACAGCGAGATGAATGACAGAGATTGAGAGGGACACGGGTGCAGATGAACGAGTAATCAAGACAAAAAAAGAACAGAAACAGTCAGGAGAAGGCAAAGAGACAGATGCAGGGAATAGAACGTAATAGCCGTCCTATGTTGACGACCGGACAGAAGAGGAAAAAATTCCCATGCTACATAACAAGCCCGTTAGTATTAGAACTGGGACAACCATTGGTGCATGCAGGAGTCGTTTTTATCAGGCATCTTTTGTGGTGTCGAGGAGCGAGTATACGCATTCTATTCTGAAAGTCAAACGGGGCGCAAAAACAGCAGAATCATCATCCGAGAAAAGGACCTAAACCTAAACGCACCCCCGTTTGTGCAAACGTGTCGAAGAGCAATGCTACATTCAACTATAGACATACAGATGTATGATATGGGCAGGGCTGTTGCAAAAGAGACTTAAATCAAGCTCATTATCCAAGTTATCTATTTTTATGTCATATTTATTGATTCGCCGATACACATTTTAATCGATTTTATCCACATTGGCCACAGAGCCTAATTGCGTGCATGTTGCAACTAACAGCGCTTTCATGGGCTTTGAAAGAAGAGAAAGGTTGAAGCAAGTGAAATACGTGTTCCTAGGCCTAGCGTGCACACGAATGATCCTGACTTTTTGATGAAGTTTATTTTAGTTTATTTTAATTAGCCTGAAGTACGTCATATATAGCGACACTCCCTATCCGTGAGCGATGGCTCGCATTGCCCGCTACCTGACCCAGGCAGCAGAGGATCTCATGACAGCTGTCCACAGCTGCGTCAGTCGTGTGTGCGTCTCAAATCGATATCAAACACAGTATCAAAAGTTGACTATATTACACTTTGCCGGCAGTCAAACAAGTAGACACAAAAAGACAAAAGTCCGAGATATTTTAGGAATTAGTCTAGATCAGAATCGAGATTTGCTGGGAATGTCAATATCACCCGGAACGTATGGCGCGCGAATATCATTTACAGTCTTTACGTCTCTTCCCGGAAAACATCGATTTCAAGTTTATAGGCACGTCGGTTTTATCTCTACAATTGTGTCAATTACAACAGCATACGTGCGTGTTGGGGGGGGGGGGAGGCATGCTGGTCCTGTTAACCACAGGCACGCTCACGCACAGTTCATATAACAACCTACATTTCATATAATAAAAGTGTGACACCCTGCCCTTTGAAGTGCCGGTTCCGCCTGACCCCGCGCCTCCAGGGCCTACAATTCGCGCCCGGCATGCCATCCCCAGTCATCAGTTTAAGATCCAATAATACCCCATGGTTAATACTGACCTCGGTCCCATTAATTTAAACGTCACGTGACCTCTGTTATGGATCCTGTAGTCCCTGCCCCCCCCCCTTCCCCCCACGAGGGAGAAGTCGTCAGCAGATTGGGATGGCTTGTATACTGCGGGGCACGACACCAGTAACCCATCAGAACTACTACTTCCGGTCTGCCTCCAGCGCGAGAAATGAGGGTCGTGAGCCGAGGCAGGGGGTCCAACATATACAATAATATACAATAAAATGTCGCTGTATTACACGACCATTACAAGTCATGACGCGTGCACACGCAAATATATATATATATATATATATATATAGATCTATACATGCTACCTTAGGTCAACGCTACGTTGCCCTAAGACCATTTTATACACCATAGAGTTTTAGGACAACGCATATCGCGTTGTCCTAATATTCCACACTCTGACAAAAGGAGAAGGAGCAGTCCACGTCAGAGAGAGATGATCCAAATGATTAAACACGTTGTTCTGAAGAATGTAAACTTTAAATTATGGGGGGTCGACAATAATTACGAATTTTAGAGCCTTGTAAACATTCGACTTTCTCCGGATCATATATCTTGGGACGTGAATATAAACAACGTTATATTTTACAATTAACAGCGTATATCTGAACGCGCATTGCTTTATGCGATAACATTTGACAACCTGCAGAGTTTTTATCTAAAATTAAGGAGATTGTGCTTAAAATAAGAAATATATGAATATACGGTAAATTTCCTAACGCCTAACGATCTAACTGTTGGAGTGAGCTCTTTGGTGGCGCCATCTGGCGGCCAACAAATTTCCGACGTCAATAAGCGCGCTTCGACTTGGTGTGACCAGCAGACGACGTTTCGCTCCCCGGTAAGTAACCAGTAACATATTCTCTGTATTCTGTGATATCAAGTTTAACCTATGATTAATGGAGCAACTTGCATGGGCCCATTTCAACACTAAAAACGAGCGCCCCGCTTAAGCGGGAGGGGTGGGCCCACCTGCCAAAAAGTGCCTTCGCAAGTTTCGGAACCATCGCACTTTTATGATCAGTGTTGGCCGACAGTCCAGCTTAAAAAGTTTAAATGGAAACCCCAACGCATTAACCCAATAACCCCCATCAACGATGGCTAGCAAGGTGACCAAGGGAACTAGCCTCAGCGCTGGGAGAGTGATTGGGAGGGGGTGGTGCTTGTGGGGGGGGGGGAGGGCTGCTCCTGACCTGCTTCGACCCAGATTCTCTTTTATCGCTCATGCCCGGCAACGAGTTAGCTTTGACGTGTTTGATAGATTAACCCATTTCATTTGCTTGCAACTTGACAAAATTTAGTCTACAAAGCTTGTGATTGTGAGGCTACCAATTGATGAGTCTAATTTGACATAGTAGAGGTAAGACTTAGATATAGAGGTAAGAGGTAAGGGCTGTAAATAGCTAAAGTTCGTCCGTTTGGCGTTTCTGGCTAGACCGGTGTAGGCCTAACCAGAAACGCCACGGCAGCCAGTGGGCAGTAGCCTAGTAGTATCAAGTATCAGCACTGGCACCCAGTGACAGTGACAGTTGGCCTACATACAGGCTACACTAAAACAATAAAAGCTTCAGTACACAGATTTACATCTTACAAGCAGGGGTGGGGGTGGTTGGGGGGTGCAAGGAGTATTCACATTCCTAGGTACTCAGGAATAGGCTTTTCATGTCACTGTGAACTGGGAATTAGAAAAATAATTCTTCATGAACTGGGATTGAGATATTAGCTGACCGTCGTGATCAATGATTTTCATTAATTGTGAACTGAGAATTGAGAAATTGTCAATCTGTATTATCAGTTCCTTCTATTGTATGCTGTGAGTTCTCCATTTAATTCACTGTGACCTGGAAAAAAAAAAATCCTCATGATTTGGAAATGCGATCCCCCCTCCCCCTAGCCGCCTCCCCTCTCCCTTTCCTTCGCCCCCCTCCCCTCCTCCAACAATCCTACAGGGCTTGCTATTGCAATCTGGTCATGTCTAAGATCATCTAATTTTAATTCCATTAATAAGAAAATAGATTGTATCACTAATTTGACAAATAGGCTATACCATATACAGCCTGGCACATGCATTTAAAATTGTTGACAAATAACACCACAAGGGTTGAGCATCTAAGGGTGTTGTTTGTCAACAAATCTGAGTACCTGTCTGGGCTGTATTTCTTATGACATGTAATACAACAATTTGGAAAAATCAGTTAATAATTAAATTAAGACCTGAACTGAGCAGAGCTTGACATTAAACCTTATCCGTTTATCAAGTACAAGTGATATTGCCTGCCAGTATGATGGATATGTAAATACTAATAATTAAGTACTACGGTTTAATTAATCTGTCATTTTTAGGCCATTTAGGGTGGGTGATAAAGTAGCTAAACTGTCAGCTTTTAATATGAATTGACATAAAGTTGATTAAACTGATTGTAATATTGCAAGGGCATTTTTGTAGGTGACAATGCAATATATTTTATATATGACTAAGTTTTTATAGACAAACAATTGATTTGGCAGGCGTGAAATGACCAAATAGTACTGGGTATGCATTTATGCACTGGTAACAATATATTAAAAAAGATAGTATTGTATACTAATAAATACAAAATTATAATTGTAATGAGTATGTATCATAATACTTAGATCCTATATCAATATCATTTTACTGCAATTTAAAAACAAAATTATGCACTCCTGCAGTCATAATGGTATTCACATAAAGAATCTGAGATATAAATGGAAAGGACTCCCTTCAAAGGAATAATTAATGTCTTTTGCCTGTAGTGTGCAACTTAATTATAGGCATGTTGAAGTCCGAAAGCATGTGTAAGTTGTCTTGATGGCCAACATTGCTTTCTGTACCTGAACTAGACCAGAACAATTTTGTTGCAAATACCTAACCAAAAGAATCTCTTGTTCAGACCTAAAGGAGCACAATTATTTGGCTGTGTAGCCATATATTATTAATGTTATTAGGGTTATTGCAATTGCTATATATGATGTGCACTGGAACATCTTCTTTACAATTTGGTATTATTTACCATGTAGAAGTTTCATAACAATTTCCATTGAGAAATCATACAATCATACATCTCCTGTGAATGATATGGTATTAAAGATAAAGGATTAAATTACATGGATAAAGTAGACCAAGTAATAATAACCTGTATATAGGTTATGCAATATCAAGATATATATGACTTAATTTCTCATTGTTATTATTGCATATAGTTTGATTTATAGTTGCAGATATACAGTTTTCTTGAACACCTCTTATTCCCGAGTATTTTTGTAATATTGCAAACTTAAGCTCCTTTGTCATATTCGATCCACAGAATCATTTTATTTTTAAATTTAATTATCATGTTCATTGTATGTTCAAACAATTGTGGAACCAGTAGATCATGCAATTGTATTTTGGTTAGTATTATCTGTATAATACTTTACTGAAATATATACCTTATGTAATCAATTGTTATCAAGTTTATGGAACAAATGTAACAACCAGAACTATCATTTAAAAAATGTTGTGCTGCAATAAATCATAATGTTATCTCAATCATACATAATTAACCTATGTCCCGCAGGCACAACTGGTGACATATAAATTTAAAAACATGTAGAGCATTAACATATGTAATTGTCAACATTCTTATAACTGAACAAGCTATCACAAATTAACTGTGACTGTACCTAACAGGATGTACTGGTACTGCAAATACAGTAGCATTCTCTTAACAATTTACATACTGCACAAATTCCTGATCTGACTGATGATCCCTATGAGCTTTTTATTCATGTTTTAATCTCTTCCATTTGAGTATGCACCAGTTTGTGAATGCAGCAATTAATTTGTCATAATTAATCCCCACCTATAAATTGATGCCACTAATATTAAAAGTTAACTAATTATTGCACATAGGTTACATTCTAACTATATCTGTACTAATGTCGAAAAACTATAATTTATTGATTCATGGATTTGACCAATGACCTTCCCCCGAGCTCTACAAGTTACCCTGACAACCATCACTGTAAATTACAACTTGCACAAGTACTGACTTTTGTTGTGCATTAAGGTGCATTGTGGATTTCTATTATAGAAGAATATGTTTATTACATTGTCTTCACATAACAGTTATTCTTGCCATGCACAGATGGCTTAACACATTGACTGCAATGCAATATATATGTTAATATGAAGCAGTTGTTAAGAGTATACACATGATCAGGTTAAACTTTAGTGTTTAACCTGATCATGTGTTGCGAATGCACATATCAATTATAATTGATAACTATAAACAGAGATGCAATATATTCTACTTAATTTTCTTGGCCAATTAAAAAAAATTGTATTAAAATCGGCCACCTCTGTGGAATTTTTCTATTCATTCTGTTTGTACATATTCGTTGTGTTTAGCAATGGAGGATATTCATATGTATATTGATCAAACCTTAATCAAACGTTTTATATGGCATCGTGAAAACTTCATTCTGAAAGCTGGGAAGCGCTTGTGCAATTCAGCGTTTGAATTTTGTATAAGCTTATAAATGTTTTGGCAGCTTAAATTAAGTGCCTGAGGTGCTTATGTATACTGATATGATAGGTTTTAGACTAGGCTATACTGATGTAATAAACTAAAATGGCGAACTCGTATCTCGATCGTCATGAAAAGAACGTACGATGATAAGTATACCAATCAAACGGGCAGGAGGCAGTACTTAAATGAGGTGGAATCGAAGCTATGCTAATAAAATTGGTTTCTGTTAAAAATTAATCAGTCTCTATAGTTTTCGCCATGACGTTGGCACTTTTAATGTCCGTGCTCCTGATGTTCGGGTATTTTCTTTTGAAGGAGAGGGCATATACACCCGATGGTCGAAGATGCCGGGCGACGGATGGCGTTATTCGCGGCGCAATATATCTACAATATCAATATCAATCTGTATGCATGATGAATATATTTAATGTTTAAGGATGTATGCATACAGTCATATTTTGATTCCCTACACCTTTGATGTACATACTACGTGTTCCCCGTTAAAGTTCAAACTTATTCTGTTCATGGTATTTCTTATGATATATTGTCTGACCCAGTGGGCGTCCAGTGGTATATGTCCATCCGCCCGTGGTATCAGCAAGCAGGGATGCGTATCTTAGGCGTGAGAACCGGGGGGGGGGGGGCAGGAGTATATCTTAGGCGTGGGAACCGGGGATCCAAGAGGGAGGCGTATCTTAGGCGGGGCAACCAGGGGGCCAGGAGGCAGCAATATATCTTAGGCGTAGCTAGGAACCGGAGAGGCACGAGGCAGGAGGGACTTATAGGCGTGGAAACCGGGGGCCAGGAGGCAGGAGTATATCTTAAGTATAGAAATCGGTGGGCTATTGGGCAGGCGTATCTTATGCGTAGAACCCCGGGGGCCCAGGAGCCAGGGGTATCTTAGGCTTAGGAATCGGGGGACCAGGAGGCATGAGTGTCTTTGGCGTAGGAACTGGAGTCCGAGGAGGCAGGCGTATCTTAGGCGTAGGAACCGGGGACCAGGAGGTAGCAGTGTCTTTGGCGTAGAAACCGGAGGACCAAGAGGCATGAGTGTCTTTGGCGTAGGAACCGGGGGGCCAGCAGCCAGGGGTATCTTAGGCGTAGGAACCGGGGGTCCAGGAGGCAGGCGTATCTCAGGCATAGGTACCGGTGGGCCAGGAGGCATGAGTGTCTTTGGCGTAGGAACCGGGGGGCCAGGAGCTACGAGTATCTTAGGCATAGGAACCGGGGGGCCAGGAGGGAGGCGTATCTTAGGCGTGGGAACCGGGGGCCAGGAGGCAGGCGTATCTTCTGCATTGGAACCGGTGGGCCAGGAGGCATGAGTGTCTTTTGCGTAGGAACCGGGGGGCCAGGAGCTAGGGGTATCTTAGGCGTAGAAACTGGGAGGCCAGGAGGCAGGCGTATCTTAGGTGTAGGAACCGGGGGCCCATGAGGCAGGCGTATCTTAGGCGTAGTAACCGGGGGGCTAAGGGGCAGGAGTGTCGTTGGCGTAGAAACCGGGGGGGCAGGAGGCAAGTGTGTCTTTTAGGCGTGGGAACCGGGGGGCTAGGGGGCAAGAGTGTTTTTTGCGTGGAAACCAGGGGGCCAGGAGGCAGGCGTATCTTTGGCGTAGAAACCGGGGGCCAGGAGGCAAGTGTGTCTTTTAGGCGTGGGAACCGGGGGGCCAGGAGGCAGGAGTGTCTTAGGCTTAGGAACCGGGGGCCAGGAGGCAGGAGTGTCTTACACTTAGGAACCGGGGGCCCAGGCGACAGGGGTATCTTAGGCGTAGAAACCGGGGGGCCAGGAGGCATGAATATCTTAGGCGTAGGAACCGGGGGTCTATGATACAGGGGTATCTTATGCGTAGGAATCGGGAGGCCAGGAGCCAGGGGTACCTTAGGCTTAGAAACCGGGGGCCAGGAGGCAGGAGTGGCTTATAGGCGTTTGAACGGGGGATGGGGTGGAGGGGGGGGGGGGGGCAGAAGCAGGCATACGAATCGGCGGAGCCGGAGGGCCTGGGAGGGTGAAGCGGGGGGGGGGGGTGGAAGGACAAGTATGATAGGCTAAGAATCGAGAGGGTTCCAGGAAGCCGGAGTATCTTAGGCGTAAGAACCAGGAACTGGTTTGGGGGGGCGGGGGGGTAGGAAGCTGGAGTATTTTAGGCGTAGGGACCGGGGGCGGGGGACGGTAGGACGCAGGAGTGTTTTAGGCGAAGGAATGGGGGACAGGAGACAGGAGTACATTTGGCGTAGGAAGCGGTGGCGGGTGCAGGGGGGTGGGGGCAGCAGGCAGGAATACCTTAGGCGTACGAACCGGGGTATTCGATCATCCCGCTTCCGTATTCTCGAACTCACGATACGCTATAATGCTATATTATCTTCTATCATGTTAATTGCATTATTTCCATATTCTGGAACAGGAAGAAATAAAAGTTTCAATTTCTAATACTCTAATCCATGTATTGTTGTATCTGCTTGCCCTCAGATTTATTACCTCACTGCCGTGAACCTCACATTTCAGACAATGATCAAAATTTGATAAATACATCTTGTTGATGCATCATAATTGTTTTTGCTATAGTATTCGGATTTATAATGCGCAGTCTCTTACATAATTCTGACGTACAAGACTTACACGATAGTCGTATCAATTGTCTCCCCGGCTTGGGCCTGGTATAAAGATTATAATCAATGATTAAAATCGTGTTAATTTAGATCATAATTCTATATGGTATTAAGGCAACCCGAAACTTATACCGTAGTAAGGCAACGCGAAATATATGCTAGGCAATGCGAAATCTGTAGTATTAACGCAACTCGAAACATTACGGTATTAACGCAACGCGAAATATAGGCGGTATTAAGGCAATGCGAAACCTGTAGTATTACCGCAACTCGAAACATCTACGGTATCAAGGCAATGCGAAACGTAGTATTATTGCAACTCTAAATATATACGGTATTAAGGCAACGCGAAATATATACGGTATTAAGACAACGCGAAACATATATGGTATTAAGTCAACCTGTTGACCTAATGTCGTCTGTGTTGTAGAACACTTTTGACATTAGGACAACAGTTTTAGGTCAACGGTCTTAGGACAACGCTCGACCATATATCTTTTAATATGCAACAGAAATGAATAATAATTGGCCTGAGAGTTAATTACGCCCAAATGAATACATTAATAAAAAAAAAAGTCACAAAAACGATGGCTGAGTGGGATATATAGCGCCGTTGACCTAATACCCTCCGGTTGACCTAATTCCAGCCGTTGTCCTAATGTCGTCTATATTGTTATATATATATATATATATATATATATATTTGTATAGAGCAGAGGTAAATCTCGTTTTGTGTTGGACGTTGAATACAAATGTTAGCGATAAAGCGCGAACAATTGGTAAAATATCCTGCCAGCTTTCTTGGCTTTCCAGATATTGATCGACTCGTCATGCCGGTCTGTTGTGCTTGCCAAGCCGACAACAAACCGCCAATCCCCATCCCGCCCCACCCACCCTCGTTAGTATTTTGGACATGGACCACCCACATCACCTCTGCGCCCATTCCTACATTGTGGTGGAGTCTCATAACGACCTAAGTTAACCGTGACAATGGCACATCCGAAACACACGTGACAATGCCAGACAACTGCGTTTGCGAGCCACAGATGTAATTTCGAGGTACCAACCATATAACCAATCAAAGGGAAATATTTCAGATATGCTGACATCCTTTCGATGTGCTATCGGAATCGAATCAGTAGGGAAACGTAACTTCATGTCAGACTATGTCTACGCAAAATTTCACAAACTGGGAGGTAAAACCATTGTTCAACCCGATTAACCGATTCCTGCAGCGGCTGGTGAAGCCAATGAAGGCCTTATTACATCCGCACCATGCGGTATATTGGTTCTTAAAACCCAATGGCTCCGCCATGTCCAACGTCTGTCACCCCACAGACGCATCGAACTTCCCCTCAAAAGCTCTTATTGTTCATGTAGTCCACGCCCTGGCTCAGGGTGCGCCACGGTCAAAGGACAGAGAAAAAGCGAACCACCAACAGTTATATAATTATTCATTATTTAGACGTCCAAGACGATCGAGATATAAAGGGAAAGCGCAATGAGGTTACGAAGGCTGACGGCTCGGCTTCAGCTCCGGCCTCAGCCCCGGCCTCAGCCCCGGCCTCAGCCCCGGCCTCAGCCCCGGCCTCAGCCCAGGCCTCACCACACCCCGGCCTCAGCCCCGGCCTCAGCCCCGGCCTCAGCCCCGGCCTCAGCCCCGGCCTTAGCCCCGGCCTCAGCCCCGGCCTCAGCCCCGGCCTCAGCCCCGGCCTCAACCCCAGCCCCGGCTTCAGCCCCAAACCCCGGCCTCAGCTCCCAGCAGCCCCGGCAGCCCCGGCCTCAGCCCCGGCCTCAGCCCCGGCCTCATCCTCGCCCTCAGTCTTGGCCTCAGCCCCGGTCTCAGCCCCGGCCTCAGCCCCGGCCTCAGCCCCGGCCTCAGCCCCTGCCTCAGACCCGGCCTCAGACCCGGCCTCAGCCCCGGCCTCAGCCCCGGCCTCAGCCCCGGCCTCAGCCCCAGCCCCGGCCTCAGCACCAACCCCCGGCCTAGCTCCCAGCAGCCCCGGCCTCAGCCCCGGCCTCAGCCTTGGCCTCAGACCGGGCCTCAGCCCCGGCCTCAGCCCCGGCCTCAGACCCGGCCTCAGCCCCACCCATCGGCCTCAGCCCCACCCACCGGCCTCAGCTCCGGCCTCAGCTCCCAGCCGCCCCGGCAGCCCCGGCCTCAGCACCGGCTTCAGCCCCCCCGGCCTCAGCCTCGGCCTAAGTCTCGGCCTCAGCCTCGGCCTAAGCCTCGGCCTCAGCCCCGGCAGCCCCGGCCTCAGCCCCGGCCTCAGCCCCGGCCTCAGCTTCGGCCTAAGCGTCGTCCTCAGCCCCGGCCTCAACCCGGCCTCAGCCCCGACCTCTGCCTCGGCCTCAGCCTTGGCCTCTGCCCCGGCCTCAGCCCCAGCCCCGGCCTCAGCCCCAACCCCCGGCCTCAGCTCCCAGTAGCCCCGGCCTCAGCCCCGGGCTCAGCCTCAGCCCCAAGCCCCGGCCTCAGCTGCCAGCAGCCCCGGCCTCAGCCCCGGCCTCAGCCCCGGCCTCAGCCCCGGCCTCAGCCCCGGCCTCAGCCCAGGCCTCACCACACCCCGGCCTCAGCCCCGGCCTCAGCCCCGGCCTCAGCCCCGGCCTCAGCCCCGGCCTCAGCCCCGGCCTCAACCCCAGCCCCGGCTTCAGCCCCAAACCCCGGCCTCAGCTCCCAGCAGCCCCGGCAGCCCCGGCCTCAGCCCCGGCCTCAGCCCCGGCCTCATCCTCGCCCTCAGTCTTGGCCTCAGCCCCGGTCTCAGCCCCGGCCTCAGCCCCGGCCTCAGCCCCGGCCTCAGCCCCTGCCTCAGACCCGGCCTCAGACCCGGCCTCAGCCCCGGCCTCAGCCCCGGCCTCAGCCCCGGCCTCAGCCCCAGCCCCAGCCTCAGCACCAACCCCCGGCCTAGCTCCCAGCAGCCCCGGCCTCAGCCCCGGCCTCAGCCTTGGCCTCAGACCGGGCCTCAGCCCCGGCCTCAGCCCCGGCCTCAGACCCGGCCTCAGCCCCACCCATCGGCCTCAGCCCCACCCACCGGCCTCAGCTCCGGCCTCAGCTCCCAGCCGCCCCGGCAGCCCCGGCCTCAGCACCGGCTTCAGCCCCCCCGGCCTCAGCCTCGGCCTAAGTCTCGGCCTCAGCCTCGGCCTAAGCCTCGGCCTCAGCCCCGGCAGCCCCGGCCTCAGCCCCGGCCTCAGCCCCGGCCTCAGCTTCGGCCTAAGCGTCGTCCTCAGCCCCGGCCTCAACCCGGCCTCAGCCCCGACCTCTGCCTCGGCCTCAGCCTTGGCCTCTGCCCCGGCCTCAGCCCCAGCCCCGGCCTCAGCCCCAACCCCCGGCCTCAGCTCCCAGTAGCCCCGGCCTCAGCCCCGGGCTCAGCCTCAGCCCCAAGCCCCGGCCTCAGCTGCCAGCAGCCCCGGCCTCAGCCCCGGCCTCAGCCCCGGCCTCAGCCCCGGCCTCAGCCTCTGCCTCAGCCCGGACCCCGGCCTCAGCTGCCAGCAGCCCCGGCCTTAGCCCCGGCCTCAGCCCTTACCCCCGGCCTCAGCTGCCAGCAGCCCCGGCCGCAGCCCCGGCCTCAGCCCCGGCCTCAGCCCCGGCCTCAGCCCCGGCCTCAGCCCCGGCCTCAGCCCTGGCATCAGCCCCGGCCTCAGCCCTTACCCCCGGCCTCAGCTGCCAGCAGCCCCGGCCTCAGCTGCCAGCAGCCCCGGCCTCAGCCCCGGCCTCAGCCCCGGCCTCAGCCCCGGCCTCAGCCCCGGCCTTAGCCTCAGCCTCAGCCCCGGCCTCAGCCTCGGCCTCAGCCCCGGCCTCAGCCCCAGCCCCGGCCTCAGCCCCAACCCCCGGGCTCAGCTCCCAGCAGTCCCGGCCTCAGCCCCGGGCTCAGCCTCAGCCCCAACCCCCGGCCTCAGCTGCCAGCAGCCCCAGCCTCAGCCCCGGCCTCAGCCCCGGCCTCAGCCCCTGCCTCAGCCCTGGCCTCAGCCTCAGTCCCGGCCTCAGCCTCAGCCTCAGCCCCGGCCTCAGCCCCAACCCCCGGCCTCAGCTGCCAGCAGCCCCGGCCTCAGCCCCGGCCTCAGCCCCGGCCTCAGCCCCTGCCTCAGCCCCGGCCTCAGCCTCAGTCCCGGCCTCAGCCTCAGCCTCAGCCCCGGCCTCAGCCCCAACCCCCGGCCTCAGCTCCAGCCTCAGCCCCAACCCCCGGCCTCAGCCCCGGCCTCGGCCCCAACCCCCGGCCTCAGCCCCGGCCTCAGCCTCAGCCGCAGCCCTGGCCACAGCCCTGGCCTCAGTGCTGATATCAGTCATGTTTCCATCCCCGGATTTCACCCCCACCACCCGCCCCCCCCCCCGCGTTGTAAGCCAGACACGGCGCTTGCCTGAAACCATCTCCGCACCGCCTTCCCGATGTCGCGATGTTCTGAATCTCTTGGTCTAAAGGAATCATCAAATGGAGCGGGGACGGGGCATGACTTGCACACAAAGCCGGAACTATTTACTGCAAAAATCAAGTATGGTTGAGGCAATAATGACATGCTGACAACGTATTGGTCCACGACAAACCATTTACAGACCCCCACAACCAACGCTGGAACCGACAGAAAATTACATACAAAAATGCTAAAAAGTGTTTAAAAAACTCCGGACAAGATAGATTCCAGGCGCCAGTCACGCCGTGACACAGTCACGTGACTCAATCACGTGCCACGGCTATGCGTCACAATCGCGTGGCGTCACCAATCAGTCTCAGTGATGCCCAATGCTACAAGTTGTTACCCAAGAGATAACAAAAACACGACCCAATCGATGAGATTTATACCGACACCCTAGCGCCATCTATATGGCTGAGACTACACAGACAGACGTGTGACTGCCGTATGCGACCTTACGTCATTATTTAACCAGACGGTGAGATGGAGATTCATGAACCCACTGTGCCAGGTGAACCCAGCGCTTTCAGTGAAGTGTCGTCAATGGCTGAGGTGGGCTAAGAGTGTCACTTCAATGTGTCACAAACTTATTACGCAATGTAAATCGCCACGTGATATAGATGATGTCACGATTAATGTCATGAACCGTGTCACGATTAATATCAGGAATTGTGTCACGATTAATGTCAAGAATTGTGTCACGATTAATGTCACGAATCATGTTACAATGAATGTTAGGATTCTTGTCACGATAAATGTCGCTGCCCTTTTCAATACCAAATGTCATCTTCCTCTTTCTCGCCTTAGGTTTCATGGAAGTCCTCCTGTTACCCAAAGTGGCCCCTAACATAATTGAAAATTCTGGATCTGTCTTAGCTTCACCCGCTGGTCTCCAACGCGTGCGTTCCCGTAAGCCAACATCCGGTTTCCTTTCCTTAACAACAGTCAATCTCCATACTTGACCCATTCCACCGCTAGGCGTCGCGGTATGTATATCTGTTTTCGTACATTTCCTCTATCAATACATTGAGAATCTAGCCCGCCATTTTGATAAATGATTGCTCGGGGACCCAGCTGAGCTGCGCGGAGGATCGAGAGGAGGTTCACCGTAATGAATGGGAGCTTGCCCACCACTACGGCGGTATGTAAGTATATGGCGGCATGCAGCTGGTTGGGGAAGGATATTTGATATCTAGCAAGGTCATGCGGCGTCAATGAAGATGATGAATGATAGAGCATCGTGTCATGTCATGACCCCTGGGATGACGCCTACGCTGGTCGCAGAAAGACCTGGGCCCGTAAGTTCGAAACGCCAGGGGCAAAATATTTCGCCCTAGAATAGGACAATTGCATGGAGCGGGGCGAAATATTTGGCCCCCGCCGTTCGAACTTACGGGCCCTGGAAGCTTAACAAACCGTGTGTGCTAACCATCACTGAGCATCGTGTCATGTCGTGACCCCTGGGATGACGCCTACACTGGTCGCAGAAAGACATGGAAGCTTAACAAACCGTGTGTGCTAACCATCACAGAGCATTGTGTCATGTCTTGTCCCCTGGGATGACGCCTACACTGGTCGCAGAAAGACATGGAAGCATTAACAAACTGTGTGTGCTAACCATCACTGAGCATCGTGTCATGTCGTGACCCCTGGGATGACGCCTACACTGGTCGCAGAAAGACCTGGAAGCTTAACAAACCGTGTGTGCTAACCATCACAGAGCATTGTGTCATGTCTTGTCCCCTGGGATGACGCCTACACTGGTCGCAGAAAGACATGGAAGCATTAACAAACTGTGTGTGCTAACCATCACAGAGCATCGTGTCATGTGTTGACCAATGGGATGACGCCTACACTGGTCGCAGAAAGACATGGAAGCTTAACAAACTGTGTGTGCTAACCACCGGGCCATCCGGCGAACCCCGCGACGGTAGCTTCTTGCTCCCGCCCATTGACGTCCGGTCACCAGAGGAGCCCGGTCGTCAACGCCCCCACCCCTCCCGATAAACACCCCCCAATCGCTATCCAACGACTACCCTCTCAACTATACCGAGGCGAAGTGTGACTGTGTGCGCCTCACAGTCCTAATGTCGATTGCGCAGCTTACAGATCCTATGTACTGAGCCCTCATCGTGAGAAACATGATGCACGTTGGGCTGCAACTACAGCAAATGGTAAGGTTAACGGGATACTGTACCTGGCACACAGCTCGACCCCAGACGCCTCCATAGGTCCATACACATCTTCAGCTACCAGTGGACCGGTCAGCCAAGCTGTGATAACGCCACAGACGGACAATGACCCTCCCTCCATCCAGCGTCTGTCTGGGAAATACCGGTCACGTCGTGAAAAAGGGGTCTGAAGGGGCAAATGGCGACACGCGACACGGGGGCATATTTGAAAAATCGACTTTGACCCCCAAATTCCGACACTGAGGATCTGAAAAGCGTCATGGACACAAATAGTGGCATTTTAGAGAACAACGGCACTGAACTTAGTCAAAAATGGCGACGGCATGTGGTGAAAAATCGACATTCGATACTGTGAATTGTAAAAATCGACATTGACCCCCAAAATCCGACACTGAGGGTCTGAAAAGCGTCATGGACACAAAGAGTGGCAACAACAAAAAGCGGGCCGGCATGTGGTGAAAAATCGACATTCGACATTGTGAATTTAAAAAATAGACACTGGACCCGCTGGACCCGCACCCACGCCCCCCGCCCTTCCAGACCACTGAGTATGGAGTTACACGCACGTGGTTGTGGACAAGCGGTCACTCACAGGTCAACATCCTTATAGTTTGTCACCCTCTCTGTTGAGCTCAGTGCCCAACGTTCGGATCAACTCCTACCATGATCCGCTTACACACGCGGTATAACTGGAAAATATAGAATTATGTTTATTTCATGTGAAGCACACAGCTCTTTAGGTCGTCAGAAGGTATGAACACCCTTTGTGAGATACAGTCACACCTAAAGGTAGGGGGAGGTACATGATGCCGCTGATATCAGCGAGACACTTTGCACTTAAAATGTCAAGCAGACGTCTTCTGGATTCAGCGACAGCGAAGAACTGTCTGTTTCCGGCGAACAGGACGATATGAAATGTAATCCTGTTATGTCATATAATAGAGGTCACAGCGGGCAGTAAGTAGGCTTTTTTTGCCGCGATAAGAGTTTTACAAAATCTATTTCTTTGTCCATGTTCAGGGCTTTATATGGATGGATTTCATCTGTGCATCATCCTCTTACCACGGAAGGTAATAATTGGCACCAACGGGCTTCAGTACGTATCTTTGTTGCCATATGCGGCTTATGGTGCCACTACCGCCGGGTTTGGGGTGGTGGTGGTGGTGGTGGGAGGGGGGGGGGTGGTCGCCAAGTGAACGGCTCAGGAAACCGACCAATGGGCGGTAGACGCCAAGAGGGAGGGGGTGGGGGGGGGGGGGGGTCGAAAGAACGAGAAGACACTATGTGGACAATTATTATTTTCCCTCCCCAACTTCCTACTCCTGTTTTACGTGTCACACATTGTGGTCGCTAATTACATCGTGCTTCCATCATAAGGATTGCTTCCATGACACCACTATAAAACACGTGATAAGCCAGTGAAGGCCTTGACCATTGTCAAGCAGCCGATGTGGTAGCCTAGATCCCGAGGCAATGACAATTACGCCATAAAGGTGGCGCATGAATATTGTGTGAAGGGAATAAGATTGCTGATCATTGTGACAACTCGTCCGCCCACCGCGATGGCGCTGGGAAGCGTCGTCTGACGTAGGAACCCGTATGTGGTGTGACTGGATGTATCCAAAGCAGATTCCACAGCCGGACGAGAATTTGCGCCGTATGGTGACTTGGGGACGCCGTATGGTGGTTTGGGAACGCCGCATGGTGACTTGGGGACGCCGTGTGGTGACTTGGGGAAGCCGTATGGTGACTTCGGGACACCGTATGGTGACTTCGGGACACCGTATGGTGACTTGGGGACGCCGTATTGGGACTTGGGGACACCATATGGTGACTTGGGGACACCGTATGGTGACTTGGGGACACCGTATGGTGACTTGGGGAAACCGTATGGTGACTTGAGGACACCATATGGTGACTTGGGGACACCGTATGGTGACTTGGGGACACCGTATGGTGACTTGGGGAAACCGTATGGTGACTTGAGGACACCATATGGTGACTTGGGGACACCGTATGGTGACTTGGGGACACCGTATGGTGACTTGGGGACACCGTATGGTGACTTGGGGAAACCGTATGGTGGCTTGGGGACACCGTATGGTGGCTTGGGGACGCCGTATGGTGACTTGGGGACGCCGTATGGTGACTTGGGGACGCCGTATGATATGTTGTGGACGAACAAATGTTTTTGCGAATGCAGGTTATATTTATTTTGGCGCCCGCTTTGGCCGTATTTATCGTGCGAAATAGTTCTACTGCGGTGAGTTTCACATTGTAGAGATTACGTTATAATTCATCAGCCCTGTAAATCCCACCAATGACTTAATGTTAATACGGGTATTAACTAGCCCTGTATATCCCATCTGAACAACATTGGTGTTTTGCTTGTCTTTTATCACTGAGGTCGACCTCCTCATCATTGCTCATTTGACTTGATATGTCGTCTTGCATACGGATATATTAAATATCTCATAATTTATTAGAAATCCCAACATCATCATATAAATGTTTTTTAGAGGGTCCCCCTTTTAAGGTTTCAAATGCATTAGCCAACAACCTCCAACGTGTAAAGGTCATGTTGCCGCCGCCATGTCACTTCCGCCTCTCCCTGTCTGCCGGGTGTCAGCGCTTATCCACTTCGTGGCTGAGCAACAGCGACATCTGGACTGGATAATGGAATATTTCTTTGACCGTCATTTTCCGAAATCAAATGACGGGTTGAATAATTTGCAAATCCGGCCGACCTATGTTATCTGCGTCGTCAATCTGGTGTCATTGTAGTCAGCCGTGTTATCATTACGGTAACCATGGTGTCATTCTCCATGGTGTCATTACAGTAACCACGATATTATTCTCCATGGTGTCCTTACGGTAACCACGGTGTCCTTGCAGTAACCATGGCGTCATTACGGTAACCATGATATAATTCTCCATGGTTTCTTTACGTTAACCATGGTGTCATTACGGCAACCACGGTGTCTTTGCAATAACCATGGTGTCATTACAGTAACCATGATACTATTCTCCATGGTGTCATTACGGTAACCATGGTGTTATTACGGTAACCAGGATATAATTCTCCATGGTGTCCTTACGGTAACCACGGTGTCCTTGCAGTTACCATGGTGTCATTTCAGTAACCATGGTGTCATTACGGTAACCATGATATAATTCTCCATGGTGTCCTTACGGTAACCACGGTGTCCTTGCAGTTACCATGGTGTCATTTCATTAACCATGGTGTCATTACGATAACCACGGCGTCCTTGCAGTAACCATGGCGTCCCTTCAGTAACCATGATATGATTCTCCATGGTGCCAAGCACCGTGTGGCTCCTCTGGCGGTCCGGGGAATGCCGTCAACGCTTCTCGTGGCTCGGCGGGCGGAGACGCCGTCGGTGGTACGAGCAAAAAGCGGCGGGCAGGAGGGGGGTGGGGTGTGGTGGTGGGATGGGGGGATGGGTGTGTATAGCGGTGGCGCGGGCCAAGTCACCTGACACGCTGTTGAAGCCTGAGATAATTGCCTAAATCTCCGGACACTGCGTCGAAGCGTGCGTCGCGGAAGGTCGCATCGACCCCTCCACGGCAGAGAGATGGCGCGCAAGGGCGACGGGAGAAGCGACTTGTCGGCGTATGGGATGAAAGTCAGCAGGAATTAATACGGTTTATGCTTCCCCCGAACCCATATTACCTTTGGATGGCCGTGTCCTTGGCAACTCGCGACTAGTCCCTAACCCCCGGGGGACACCCCGGACAGGTAAACCGAACCTGAAGGCAAATTGGGTTTTGAAGCCACCGACACTGAGAAGTTGCCCCCAAGGACCGGAGTGGGGCGGCGGGGGGGGGGGGCAGAGGGAGGGGGTGGAGGGTGGCGGCATTCTGTGTCGCCTGCAAACCTTGAGTAATTGCCAATCAGAGGCGCGTTTTCAAAGGTTTTTGGAGGGTATCCCCTGGGGGCGTAGCTGAACAGTTGCAGAGCCAGGGTAAGTATTATGGGGAGTTACTCGGGACGGCCGTGACGACCGACAGATAGAGCCACTGGGGTGTGTGTGTCTCTCCTGTGGATCTGACGATAGCATTGTCCATCAGCATGGTTGGTCCTGTGTCTAGCAACGGTAGGCTCTTGGAACTCTTAGCACATTAAGCGGAACTAAGCATGTTTACGTGGAATTCTTACCCTGCTTCTCAATGGCAGGGTAGAAACTATCAAGTAGCTTCATCAAGACTGCGCATCACATGCAGGCCGCATATTTCAAATGTGGAGATTTGATGTCACAACAGGGAAACAAAACAAATCCTGTTAGATATGATTTGCGCTAGCTTCAAGTATGCTAGGTTACGCACCCAAGTGTTTCTATGTAAATGCTGTATGTCACTGACATCAGTTCGGTCACTGTCGGCTCTTTTAGGCCACTATCGGTACTTCTCTGTCACTGTCGGCAGTCCTCGGCCACTGTCGGTGCTCCTCGGTCACTGTCGGCTCTTTTAGGTCACTATCGGCTCTCCTCGGTCACTGTCGGCACTCCTCGGTCACTGTCGGCTCTTTTAGGTCACTATCGGCTCTCCTCGGTCACTGCCGGCACTCCTCGGTCACTGTCGGCTCTTTTAGGCCACTGTCGGTACTTCTCGGTCCGTGTCGGCTCTTTTAGGTCACTATCGGTACTTCTCTGTCACTGTCGGCAGTCCTCGGCCACTGTCGGTACTCCTCGGTCACTGTCGGCTTTCCTCGGTCACTGTCGGCACTCCTCGGTCACTGTCGGTACTACTCGGTCACTGTCGGCACTGTTCGGTCATTGTCGGCTCTGTTAGGTCACTAGCGGCACTCCTCGGTCACTGTCGGCACTCCTCGACCACTATTAGCACTCCTCGGTCACTGTCGGCACTCCTCGACCACTATCAGCACTCCTCGGTCACTGTTGGCACTCCTAGACCACTATCGGCACTCATCGGACACTATCGGCACTCCTCGGGCACTGTCGGCATTTTTCGGTCAGTGTCGGCACTCTTCGACCACTGTCGGCACTCCTCTGTCACTGTCGGCGCTCCTCGAACACTGTCGGCCCTTTATGGTCATTTTTGGCTCTGTTGGGTCACTGTCGGCACTCATCGGACACTATCGGCACTCATCGGACACTGTCGGCACTCCTCGGTCACTGTCGGCACTCCTCGGTTAATGCCAGCTCTTTTAGGTCACTATCGGCACTTTTGGTCAGTGTCGGAACTCCTCAGGTAGTGTCGGCATATTAGAGGAAAAATTCCTTGAACAAATTGCATCGTGGCTATCCACGTTTTCCTCCTTTTTTTGCATTTGATCACTCGTCAACGTCACCGAGTGGGTACATCTAGATTAATATTCAAAATTAATCTCACTTCGGCTTGCCATAACGCATATCTTTGGCGGGATGAAGTATTCCGTGCACGTGCTTGTGACATATCATTCGGTTGCTTAGGAACTCCCATTGTGACGTCATGTTTATAACATTTTGACGTCACAACTACTCAATATGCTCTGCTTGGAGATTGGCAACAGACATTTAGCGCATCGCTTATAAATTAAGTTTAATTTTAAATATACATCCATTGTTAACATTGAATAATTTGTTCGTTAATTTTGTGGGGCAGCTGATTTAATTATTAAAGACATGACATAATATACTTCCACCTCTCTTTGCTTGAATATATATATGTACAGCTGATATTTACTCCGAATCCGAAAACGTCTCATGGGCGCTGTTACACGAAATGAAATTCCTAAGCCTATGCTTGAAATGGACTTTGAATATGCATGCATGTTCCCTTAAGAGCTCGCTTGCGCTCGCTATGAGGCATCTTGTAAAGAACACGACCGTACCAGTCAGGGCCATTAAGTTATTTCAAGAAACGCAAGGCCCAATTCCTTGAAGGCTATTTCTCGGTGGTAATGATGGCGGTGGTGGTGGTGGTGGTGGTGGTAGTGGAGGAGAGGGATTGGGGGTGTAGAATAGACTAGAAAAACAAACGTCGGCAGGACGAAGTAAACACCTCTAGTATGGCAACAGGTATTTATTTTCTCAGAAGAAAATAAAAACGTCTTTGCCTTGATGGTGTGCTATGCCTAATTATTACCAGTGACAAATGCCCCCCCCCCTCTCCCGCACCTCCACCCGCAGCCCCCCCCCCGTCCCCTCCTCAGACATCACTGGCAGCCGTGGTCGGGGGTCGTTGGAGGCCCTTGTGAGCTGTTCGCCTTGAACCTCTCCCGAGCGGGCACTTGTGACGCGTCCGCTGTAAGTTCCGCGAGAACCTCTTCCTCGCCTCTATCTCACTCATGTCACATGCTCAACCCAGCCTCGGGAGACCATTCCGTATGGTCCCTCTTCCAGCCAATACTTTGGATGGAGGTTTTCAAAAATAAAAGGCTAATTTGAAAATCTTGATTTATCTGGCGGCACAGTGGGGTTGAAGAACATATTTTTGTATAGATCAAACGTTTTATGGAGCATCAGTGTGCAAAGCCGGCGCCATATTTGTCTGGAGGGTGCTGCATGGTGCCTGAGAAAGTAGCCTGGTTCTCAACAGAAGGCATTGCTGTTGTAGTTTGGCTTCTTCGTACTCCACAGGCAGCGCCCTCTACCGATGAACTGAGACCAGTGACCGGTGGGTGAGGTGGGTGACCGGTGGGTTCTTGGTCAAAGACAGATCAGTTTCGGCGTCTTACAGTTTTGAAGGTCGCATGCTGAAGCCACCTGGATTCCTTTGATCATTAGTAAGATTGAAGTGAACATAAGGTTACCCGTAAGCAGTACAAATAGTACAAATTTCGAGTACAAATACTTCGATTTTAGATTAGACGAATACAAATACTTTGATCTTAGATTAGACGAATACAAATACGAATAACGAATACAGTTATGTTAGGATTCACGAATAATAATATATATTTGCAATAATAAAGCAATATATTTTGTAATTTGTTACCAACATCTTCTCCATGTCAAATAAATGAATTCTGCCTTATTTTAAATCCTGAAAGCCATTGGGCTATCCGGAGAGAAGCAGATTTGCTCACCAGAACAGAAGTTGGTGGCCGGCTTTATATCCCTGCGCGCCTGTTCGCGGAATACTGCGAAAAACTTTGGAAAACTTCTTCGCAGCGGAAACCCCGTTTTCCGCAGTATTCCGCATACTTGCGCAGGTATTCCGCGTGATATCGAGGCCCGTTCGGTATTCTCTGTGATGTCGACCGTGGCTCGCTAGGACGTCCGCACGATATAAATAAGCCGCGTAGTGTCATGTTAAAATTGTTGTTTTACAAACTCAAAGAGATAAATAATTTATGCATCATAATTTTGAGATACTTTTATTATTGATTCTAAAATGTAACAAATCTAAGACGGAGCATATAATGATATTGCTTTAAAGAAAACTATTCGAATACGAATACTCGACCGGTTGTATTGGAATGTATTCGTATGCACAGCGAGATGACCGACAGAGATTGAGAGGGACACGGGTGCAGATGACCGAGTAATCAAGACAAAAAAAGAACAGAAACAGTCAGGAGAAGGCAAAGAGGCAGATGAAGGGAATAGAACCTAATAACCGTGCTATGTTGACGACCGGACAGAAGATGAAAAAATTCCCATGCTACATAACAAGCCCGTTAGTATTAGAGCTGGGACAACCATTGGTGCATGCAGGAGTCGTTTTCATCAGGCATCTTTCGTGGTGTCGAGGAGCGAGTATACGCACTCTATTCTGAAAGTCAAACGGGGTGCAAAAACAGCTGAATCATCATCCGAGAAAAGGACTTTACCTAAACGCACCTTCGTTTGTGCAAACGTGTCAAAGAGGCTTGTAATGCTACATACAACTGTTAGACATACAGATGTATGATATGGGCAGGGCTGTTGCAAAAGACACTTAAATCAAGCTCATTATCCAAGTTATCTATTTTTATGTCATATTTATTGAATCGCCGATACACATTTTAATCGATTTATCCACATTGGCCACAGAGCCTAATTACGTGCATGTTGCAACTAACAGCGCTGTCATGGGCTTTGAAAGAAGAGAAAGGTTGAAGCAAGTGAAATACGTGTTCCTAGGCCTAGCGTGCACACGAATGATCCTGACTTTCTGTTGAAGTTGCTTTTAGTTTATTTTAATTAGCCTGAAGTACGTCATATATAGCGACACTCCCTCTCCGTGAACGATGGCTCGCATTGCCCGCTACCTGACCCAGGCAGCAGAGGATCTCATGACAGCTGTCCACAGCTGCGTCAGTCGTGTGTGCGTTTCAAATCGATATCAAACACAGTATCAAAAGTTGACTATTGTGCACTTTGCCGGCAGTGAAACAAGTAGACACAAAAAACAAAAGTCCGAGACATTTCAGTAGTTAACCTAGATCGAGATTTGCTGGGAATGTCATCCAGGGGGCCATTTAACTGAGATATCAAAATGTTTGGTCGACTTTAACCTGTACTGACGTCCCGGAGAGGAGAGAAAAAACCTAATTAAATCGATGATAATTTTTTGGAAATATAAATATAAATAATACTGGCTGGACACCAACTGCATGAAGTTGGCTCACCGCTGTACAAGGATTATTGTTGTTGTACGCACATTTACGATCACCCGTTGCATCAGCGTGCAGGGGGGAGGCAGGGTGGGGGAGGGGGGGGGGCACGTATGGCGCGCGAATATCATGTACAGTCTTTACGTCTCTTCCCGGAAAACATCGTTTTCGAGTTCATAGGCACGTCGGTTTTATCTCAATTGTGTCAATTACGTCAGCATACGTGTGTGTTGGTGGGGGGGGGGGAGGGGGGGGCATGCTCGTCCTGTTAACCACAGGCACGCTCACGTCACGCACAGTTCATATAACAACCTACATTTCATATAATAAAAGTGTGACACCCTGCCCTTTGATGTGCCGGTTCCGCCTGACCCCGCGCCTCCAGGGCCTACAATTCGCGCCCGGCATGCCATCCCCAGTCATCAGTTACATATCCAATAATACCCCATGCTTTGCTTACCTCGGGCCAATCAATTAAAACGTCACGTGACCTCTGTTATGGATCCTGTGGTCCCTGCCCCCCCCCCCCCCCCACCCTCCTCCCACGACGGAGAATTCGTCAGCAGATTGGGATGGCTTGTATACTGCGGGGCACGACACCAGTAGCCCATCAGAACTACTACTTCCGGTCTGCCTGCAGGGCGAGAAATGAGGGTCGTGAGCCGAGGCAAGGGGTCCAACCCCGCCCACATCTACACGGGTACTTAGACCAACCAACCGGTTGACCTCACCGCAAGGAGAGGTACCGATAGCCATGGTAAAACCTCATTAAGGACTCCAAAGTGCCAAATAAGCTGGTTCTCAGCTTGACAAAGTACGGAGCATGCGCTTCGGGCTGAGTGGCCACGCGTTGAAAGGTCAAGGCCACCGGCGTTATGATCCTGTATGAAAGGTAGCACAACGTATGGGGAAGTATGGGTCCTTGTTAGGCTGGGTCCGTGTTAAGCTGGGTCCCCGTTAGGCTGGGTCCCTGTTAGGCTGGGTCCCTGTTAGGCTGGGTCCCTGTTGGTCTGGGTCCCCTTTAGGCTGGTTCTCCGTTAGGCTGGCTTCCCCGTTAGGCTGGTTCCGCGTTAGGCTGGTTTCCCCGTTAGGTTAATTGGTTCATGGTGAGTGGGATCCAAGGTCACTGTCAGCCAACTGTCGACAAGGTCACCGTAATCGCGGTATTAGAGGATGTCAAATCTAAGGCAAGTGCGAGGTCCACAAAATGTTCGACCAGATGGTCTTCTGCTTCCAGTTAGAATAAAGACGTACTTCCAAATAGTGAAGAAGATGCTTAAATAAAGTAAATCGTAGCATATTTTGAGGGCTTCGGGGTTTTAAATGATGAAAACTATGCATTAATGAGAGAGTTAATTTTTCGTTAGCCATTGTTTATTCGATTCATGTAGGAATATAACATTTTTAAGTTTCAATAATTCCGCATTCAAGGCAGTTAGCCGATATTCAATGGCTTACATCAATAAAGGAATTTAGTTGAGTTCTTTTCATTTCAGTTGCATATATCCTTTCCATGTTAAAAAACATCTTCAAGAAACCAGTCTTTCAATTGCAATGATAAATTGTACCTACCCCCTTTATTTATTATAATTGCCCCGCTGGCAGAACAGACAGACGGTTAACCATACATGATGGCGCCAGTCGATTGCAGCACGTAACGTTTCGGAAAAGCGAAAACTGCTTCAGAATTTGTCTATGTTCACTATTTTGCAAACGTAATTGTTATCCATTATCTTGTAATATCGCTCAATTCCTAATATAGGTTGAATATCTGGAACCATGTCACGTGTAGCTGAAGGCATAAGCCCGGTTCAATTTTGCAGCCAAGCACCAGGTGCTGTAGTGAAATGTTAGGCCAACACTTATTATGTGTAGGTGAATGTCCAAGGAACACTACATTACTAGATAAAAACGGAGACCGAGGGCGAAGCCCGAGAGAACCCATTATTATCCGGTAATGTCGTTTTCAGAGGACGTTAACTTATGCAAACCCCCCGTCCTTATGACTCAAACAAACTATATATTACAGAAAAATAACGTCGTGAGAGAGCAATTGAGTGACAACACAAATCACATAGCAATAAATCAATTCATCATTTGCGCAAATATTTACACATATGTGCAATTATTAAGAGATATGTTGAACTACATTTATGTTATGTGTAAATATGTGGACCGCATTTATTTAGAGATGCCGGTATGTTGAAATGCAAAAATAATATGTGCAGATATTTAGAGATATGTCCCTTATGAAACGGTCAAGTTGATCAGTAGCGTAGTGAAATATAGTATATTGAAACGAAATGGTCGTGCTTTAGGCCACTTTTGTACACTTTGTACACTTTTGTACTGAAACAATGGTTTGGCCTTACATAGAAGAACGACCCTAAATAAGGCAAAGAAAAAAAATGAACGCGGTTTCGATAAAACGCGCTTCAGTTGTTCTGTTGATCTGTAGCGCCACCTAGCTACCAACTGTGCTAGAAGACTCTCCCCACCATGCCATTAGAAAACAACAGAACCGTTTCTGTAGTTATTGGTCAGTTACATCTTGGGGTCCAGAGAACCGATTAAACTGTCCTCAGACGCAAGCATGGACAGTCATAGATAGCTATTCATTATCACGAACGATTCAGATAGTGAAAGGTGTAGGCTCCAACACGCCACCTTGTGTCTGAAGTCAGCTCTGGTTCAGATTAATGTTCTGAGTTGTAATTACCCCCCCCCCTCCCCCCTGGAGATGGTGATTACCGCATTGTAACGCGGTTACCGGGTAGTTCGCACACCACCTGCTGCGCGCTGAGTTATCGTGTCTCTGGCATCTGATCCTGTTGTTACGTAGATCCAATCGAGAAACAAACCGATACACACATTAGTTATTGTCACTACGTTCTCCCCATGTCGGTCAGCCCAACAAGAGTAAGTGAGTACGGCCCGATCGGTAGGCCTACCCACCCTATACTGGCCGGCTGAAAATTCGCCTCGTGTCCCACTTGCTTTCTAAGCGAACCGGGGTGTTCCTGCATAAATTGACCGCATTCGCAATGTCAAAAAACGAAAAAAGATTGCCCAGGGTATTTGCCGTTTTCGAAGAAAATCTACCGCTGCTATATATATAACGAAGGTGTCTCCTGCTGTATTTTTTAAATGCTGGTTCCCCTGACTCGTGTGGCACGTAAAAAGGGAACCAGTTTTTACTGATTGCAGCCGGCGCCAGCAAATAGAATCCGGTTACCGGTTAACTTCCGGTTAGCGACATATCCTCTGACGGAATCAGGATATATAGATCAAAAGATTTTGCCTGATTCACGTCGCCAAATGAAAATAAAATAGTAGACAGTATAAATAAAAAGTAGGTTAATGTATCTTGTTTCCTTTTGCTAGATGTCAAATTAAAAGAAATGAAAATTTGTTCATATCATGTTAGAATGTTTACACATGAGCAATATTTGATATTGAAGGCGATATGCAATTATCTGAAATAAATATACAGCCAACGACGACCATAGCAGTCACACGACAATGAAAAAAACCCAGGCAATAATCCATGAAAAAACGTCAATATTTTTCAAGCTGTTCGCGAACACATCGTAGCGGATCATGTTATGGAGGTGCATATGTTTAGGTATTCGATAACTAACAAATTATATAAGCGTCTAAATGTTAGGGACATCTGTGCATGTGCCTGTTTTTCTAAACTTTCATTCAACAGGAATTGGAGCAGGCGATTGCCTGTTATTTTTCAACTGCAATTATAGCAAAACCTGAGTACAATTCATCTGAAACGGGGATGGTTGGATCGAGGGGTCGGGTAATTAAAACCATCGCCATTGTTGCAGGCTGTGTCATGTCTCTTTATGGGCTATAAAGACCAGGGCCTGCATAGTTAGTATACACAGACTTGACTCGCCTGCACCAAGTGACGCCGTGCAGTTGACAATATATTATAGCGTTTTTGTCGTGAATGGGGCTTCCCTCCGCCAGACATGTAACAGCCACAGTATAGATATATATATAACATCATATGTCTATTACTGGTATATATATATATAAATATGTTTTATATGCCTATATATAAATGTATAGTATTCATATATATATATATATATCCATCGGGTCGAGGGGTGTGAGATATAACCCACAAAATAAATAAAAAAATAAAATCGACCCGACCCGACGGCAGGGATTCACAGTTTAGAAGTTTATTCTGAAAGAAGGCAGCACAGGATTACAAAATTATACTAACCAGTTGATACAACCTATAATTAATCCGGCCAGTAAACCACATGGCCATTGCCATTATTAACCCTGTGATCTTAAATTATAAGTTAGCCGTCTAAATTAAGTTCTTCGTATTCACAGCTCCTATAAGCAAGTAAGCCCTTTATGTGACACTGCATGTAATTCTACATTAACATAATAGCTATAGGGATAAACAATTTATATTCATGACACCACGTATGTGAGAAAATTAGGTGTCTAGACATGTAAGAAAAGATAAGATACGATAAAGTTTCATTTAACGTCGGTATGTAAAAGTCAACAATAAACATTAGCACACATCCTATTGACCGACAATGATAAAATGACATGAGCGGATGAGATATATGTACATATGACAATGAATATATAACAACCATTGCACCACATAAAACCTCACCCATTAGTTATGCTGCATAATGTGCACTAATTACAGTGACACGAGAACACGTCCGAGGTTGACAGCGTTGTTTTAAATTCCTTGGCAGATTTGGCTAACTTAGTTTCGTTGTTGAACATGTTCCATAGCTTGCTACCTTGATACTTCACTGAATTATGGCCATAAGCTCTTGTCTTAACGCGTGGCATATATATATTTGGCCCATTTTTTAAATGTAATTACTTTCCTTCACGTTATACGTGTCATGAAGATAACTGGGCCCAATCTTGTTGATACTCTTGTAAACTTTTAATGCTATGCAGCGCAATCGTTCAACATGTAGCAATGGTCTACCGGCTCTCTTCCTCAACTCTGCGTATTCTGATCTAAAGTCATTAAACACATCCCTAAATGCTCGCTCCTGTATCCTTTCAATCTTACACATGTTTTTCATATCACAAAAATGCCATACAACGGGACAATAATTAAAATGTGATTTGATAAAAGAATGAAATAAGTTTGCTATCAATATCCATTGATTTAGAAACATTGAGAATGTTTCCAGTCTTTTTGCATAAACTTGATATATGGTCGCCGAAAGTTAACCTAGCGTCCAGTTGAATACCTAGTAATGTTCCTTTCTGTTCTGCTGCCAGTTCTGTTCCTGAAATCGAAAGAGATCTGTGCTGACCTACTTCGTTTCTCTTTTCAAACACGATTGCCTGGTACTTACTTGGGTTCGCTTTCATGTAATTATCGGTGAGCAACGTTGTTATCTCCGATAATGCCTTTTCTAGAGTTACCTTAGCGTTGTTAAACTCCTTACCTTGAGCCGTCAAAGTGTTATCATCAACATAACTATACTTATCGATTTCCCGTGTGGTGGATACTAGCAGGTCATTCGTAAATACATAATACAGACGTGGACCAAAAACAGATCCCTGTGGTTCTCCTTTCTTGAGAGAAAGCCACTCGCTCCGATTATGTCCTAGCTTCACCCTCTGTTCGCGGTTGGTAAGATAGCTTGCAACTAGCGTACATGATTTCTTTCTTATGCCATAAGCGTTCATCTTGGCAATTAGTAATCTGTGTGGAAGACAATCGAATGCTTCGAAGAGATCCATTAGTATAGCTCCCATAACTTGATTATTTTCTAATGGATTTCTGGAGTCTTCAACAAAGCGCATCAGTAGGCTTTGTCAGCCCTGTCCCTTTCTAAACCCAGATGGTCTGGGTGATAACGTGGGTTCTATAAAGGACATAAACTGGTCACACAATATGTTTTGATATATCTTGGAAATACAGTCGAGAACACTTACCGGCCTGTAGTTTTCCTGATTTTAGTTGTCCTTCTTTGGTGTGACTTCAGCGTATTTTAAGTCTTTTGGGTACGTATTATAATTAATCGTCATATTTAACACATACCTTAATGGCTCATACAGGATGGCAGCTCCCAGCTTGATAAGCTTCGAAGGTATCTTGTCGTAGCCACTAGCCTTCGACACGTTAAGGCCTTTAAATGCAGTGTATACATGATTTCGTGGCTACTTACTGCCCGAAAGTTAAAAGTTTCCGTTATGCCTTGGTTACATTCCCTTATAGTCATGACTGATTTATGGTCTTTGGGATAAAGAAGGCTTTCGTCTATTGGTTGATCACCGTTTCAGCTGCTTGCGTTTCTTCTTGATTTCAGAGGTTTTACAACTTTCCAGAATTCCTTCCCGTTAGTCGTGGTTTCACTACATTTCCCCTTTATGTACTTTTGCATGCTTACTTTTCGTAGACGTCCCATGGTATGCCTTTGCTTTCTGTATCTTCCCAATTTTCTTGGCTACTCAATTGCTCGTACTTCCCTCTCAGGAGATTTTTTACGTCTATGGCTTTGCGAAGATGGCTATTCATGCAGGTCCTCCGCTTCAGCTCCTCCATGGGAGGGTACGAGTGGGGCGCAGTGGAGGCAGCCCACACCCCCCGAAAGACGACAGCAAAGAGGACACAAACCTTGCAACAGTGGCTTAAATACTAAAGTCTACGGCTCCCACAATGCAATATAAAGCAAGGTCAAGGACGCTGAACACTTCCGGCAGACATGTGCGCGATTCAAAGCAAAAGACAGCACAACTGTCAGATAATAGTTAAACTGCAAGTTAGGAAGAGACTAACAGTGGAAATTTAACAGATACCAAGGTAGGAAAACGTATAAAGTAAACTTGGAATACACACAGTCCCTATTCTGTCAAAATCGATTCCGTGACATAATATATTATGTATATGCATTGTATAGTTATATATAGCATTATAACTACCGGCCACAAATGTCGCTCAATAGACCGTTCCAGGGGAAATTCTGGCAGGCCCGTGTTTCGGGTAACTCCAGCTCGCTCTGCGCTGCATAACATGCAAAAGGCGGGTAGCTGCATAATTTTCAACATTTTATGATAGGATAACAAAAAAACAAAAACCCACTTTGTACAGATAAACATATGGACTATCAAATAATTTAATTTTAAGGACAGGATGGGGGCATAAAAGCAGAGAGAACAGCCGATATAAATGCCAACCGGCGAATGTAATGACTATCACTACGCTGCGCGCGGCAGGAAGGCGGCCATATTCTCGGTTTGCTGCTGTTCTTCAGTGCCAAAATAATGATCATTTTGGCCTCTATCTTGTATAGATATATTACAAACCTGATTCAGGAGTATGTTATACAGAATACTAAACTTGGTACGAGATGTGTACCGATTATAACTTGTTATAAAACGATTATATGGACCGGTATACACGGACTTTTCAATACAAATCTGAGTGCACTCGAGTGGTCTTGTTGCTTAGCAACCAGGAATGTCGAACGGGGAGCCTAACAGTTGGGACTGTTAAACTGTTGTTAATATTGTGAAATATAAGCTGTGATTCCATTATATAATATAATACTCACAGAAAAATGTATAGAGACATCTTGTGTGTTTGTTCTGCGAATAATAATGCCATAGAACCAACCTACCCCTGACAAAAGAAACATTGAAGCCGGGCATATTAATGACAATGGATGTCGCCTGGGGTATCTCGTACGGCCTCGATTTCCGATTCTCATTTTAGTTATCCTCATCTACAAGTGACTGTCATTCCATCCCATCATATCATTTTTCATGGATGACTATTGCGTTCTACCATGACGGTTGTGGATAACATATTAATAACCGTTGTCAATCAGCACTGATTCAACTGTTAGCAGGATTCCATGCTGCCTCGTCCCCTGTTCGGTATGTGCGCTGCACCTATGCTGGTTCCACAGTCAGCTGCGTTCCCTGGTTCTACGTCACGTTATCCGTGTGTGAACTGCACCGGGATTTTGGTTTCCCAGCAAACGAGCTGAGGTTGTGGTGAGATTAAACATGTTGTTTATTTTGGGATTCTGAAGCTTGCAGCGCCTAAGGAGCACATACAACTGAAATATAGTCCCCGGATCCTCTGAACTAAATGAAATTTAACCACAAATGAACAGCGAACCCGTTCATTAGGGAGGTTCCCCCTGCCTCATTTCTCCACACAGATGTTTGTGCGAAGCTCCCAGTTCAAAGAAACCCCCCAACCCCCCACGCCTCCACGCCCTATCTCCATACCCCATCTCCTCCTTGGATATTGCCTCTCCGAACTGTTGTTTGTCAGCCCCCTGGGATGGCAATATCTCATGGTAACATGGGATCTCAATCCGACGCGGCACTCACCAAATGCAGAGTACGGAAGCCTTTTAGAGAACCGATTGTATTGGCGGGTGAAAAAAAATACTGTTTTCAAATACCCCTGACACTAAAGTGCTTCCGTAGGACAGAGACCAAAACGACGAAGAAGCACGGCGCCATGTCTCCAGAATGTCGTTCAGAATGGAAAGACATTGACGTGACCGAGCGGCGTGTCGACCTTCATTAAGGAAAGTCTGTTCTGATTGCAAAGGAAACACGAGCGAGGTGGACAAACTAACAGCTTAAGCACACCATCTAGATGTCCAATTACCTTACAAGTAATTTGGGTCATCTAAGATCCTGAGCTCGTACCATTGTAATTAGTGGCGAGGGGTACTATATTTCATCGTCTAATGGTACATTTAATGATAATAAATACCATCAAAAAACGTGTGTTTCAATACACACTATATATAAATTTTGGTCATTAACATGTATATAAATAAAGGCATGCTATGGAATATTTCTTCAGTAGACAAACGATGCGAATGCGTTATTTTCGTCGCCTCAAACCGTTCATCTTCCATGTCAGAGAAAACATACCCGATATAATGCCGTTTGAGTTTTTTTTTTATCCCTGGAACTGTTCCAGTACAAGAACAAAGTACTCGCATTTATTACCGGTGGAACATGTGCATGGAATGTGAAATTGGCCAAAGTTAAACATAAGCTAGGTCGTAAATGGGAGGGCGACCGGTCATAACAGATTTCAATTAGACCCACCGAGGAACATTTTAGGACGAAGACGCAGTGGAATGAGTCAACTGGTTTGACCCGCAGCAGAACAATATCAGCCAGGGGATACCGGTGTTGCTAAGGCGGTGTGTGACGTCACGTTGTAATTAATCTCTCCACGGTTACATAACTGTCTTGGTTTGAGTGTTGTTGTTACTAAGGAACTCTATGAGGCACGCAGCAAAAATCTCTGACGCAACCCATGAAAAGCCGACAACATTTATGCGGCAAAACCGGTTTCCTTGTTCTAAAACACGGCCCCCATGTTTGAACGGCCTTGCACCTTGGCTGAAACAGTGTAAAGCAACTGTATGCGTGTATGGGACATTTCGCAGTAAGTCAGATTTAGCCAGGTACGTCCACCATTGCGTCTTGGGCCTCAGATGAAGCAATGCTCTATAGGGATAACTTTAATACTTTACGTGTTCGCCGTCACATCGTCCGCAAAAGCGCCATCAATGACAGGCCCAGCAGGTGGCTCAGGGTCTAATCAGATTTTATTTTTGCCATTCCCGCCCGCCCTCATCACCCACATAGTACCACAAATCATTAATAACCAGGATCTAACGCCATAAGCCGCTAATATCGGCCACATAACACCACAAGCAACAAGCATCTAACACCACAAACCTATAGCATGACATGACCCACGCCACAAAGCCAAAGCCCATCTTTCACCATACATCGCCCAAAACACACCGCCACCCACCCTCCTTCATACACGGACCATGCAGGCATTCTCCAGCACACCCTACTACCCATCCACCATTACCCACCGCCCACCGTCTGCCACCCGCCACCCACCGTCTACAGTTTGCCACCCACCACCCACCGCCCACCGTCTGCCACCCACTAAGCACCGTCTGACACCCAACCACCACCACCCACTTTACCCACCGCCCACCGTCTGCCACCCACCACCCACCGCCCACCGTCGGCCACCCGCCACCCACCGTCTACAGTTTGCCACCCACCACCCACCGTCTGCCACCCACCACTAACCTTCCACCACCCACCACCCACCACGCACCACGCACCACCCATTACCCACCCATAAATTTCGGGGTGGGATTATCAATGCTATAAAGTGCTACGAAGCCTGCGAAAACCCACAAGACAAGATCATCTGCAGACAGAAACATGTTCGCTTCGAACTTTCCCTGAATATCGTTGTAGTTGTTGTGTCTCCGCTGCCCCTAGCATCGCCCATAAAGCTATATTCGCACAACAAAACTACACGCCACAAATTGATGCCACGGCAACAGCTGGTCCGTATATGCACAAAGGAAACATATAAAAAATAAGTGAATTATGCCATTTCTAAAAATAAATAACATAACCATAACACAAGACAACACCACACGTTTCATGTCCCGAAACAAAAATTTAGGCCAGACATACTTTCATCCATCGCCTAAACGCACCTCCGCATACGATAAGCGAAGCAAACACACATTCACTGGGAGCTTATGCGTCTCGGATATTTAGGTTTATTTATTAAACAGTTATTATGAAGACCAATATTGTTATATTTGTCACGTACGTGTGGGACAGTAACCTAGCATTAGTTGCTTTGAGCCCTTTGTGTGTTTTTTGCGTATTATTTCTCTTTCTTTCTCATACAACATTTGCTGTTACCGTATTAATATACTATTGTTTGCTTTTATTTGTTAAATTTGTTAAGGTCCCAGCGCTGCCCAGCAGTGTTAATAAGAGTGTCGTCGGCGCAGCAACCCATTCTACTATCCTCCTGTTTGAACCTTACAATAGGGTGCCTTTTCTTGTTTCTGTTTGTTCTGATTCTGATTCTTTGTCGTCGTTTAAAGGAACATGTGTATGTCACTGTGACGTACTGCACACCATTTAATATCTATATATTCATCTTAATATACCTTTGAATCAACATATTTTTTGAAAGCCACCAACATGGCTACGTGCGATAAACTTCGGAGGAACCAAATACACGATATGTAGTAACATATACCGTGTTTCCGTTGCACAACCAAGGCTTATGTTTGTCTCATCACGGGATAAGTCGTCCCTACGTGTGAATACACAACGGCTATATGTGGGCATCGTAGTCAAGGTGCTAGCCATGCCATTAGGCAAGAACTGGGTAAAAAAGGCTAATCCTGGAGTTCTAAGATATATACGCCTCTTCCAATTCATCGCAGCGTCGTTCTAAAATCTGTGTTTGAAAGAACCCGGTTTTCTTAGTGTTTGGTAGTTATGAGTAAAACTTGGAAAGTTGATCTTCTTATGTGTGCCTGCTGCACTGGTTAGCAATGCATGAGAAAGCCAGTTACTTTGCGGAATTGATCAAGGGGCAAGTAGTAACACTCACCGCTCCCTTACTAAACACTTTTTTGCAGCGACCGCTTCACCACCCACCCGCCATTTACTCAAGTTTTGCCTATTCCACCCGCAGCTACCCAGGTCGAAACCTATTAAAGCGACACATCGCAAGCACTTTGGGCAATTTTGCAAATCGTACCTGTTTATGCTTTTAGTGGAAAATTACTTCTACGTAGATTGTGATGTACGTCTAGACTACAAAGGTCACCTTCTCCTAGACTACATAGCCCACCTCCTTCTAGACTACATAGCCCACCCTCCTCCTAGACTACATAGCCCACCCTCCTCCTAGACTACATAGCCCCCATCATCCTAGACTACATAGCTCACCCTCCTCCTAGACTACATAGCCCACCCTCCTAGATTACAAAGCTCACCTCCTCCTTGACTACATAGCCCACCCTCCTCCTAGACTACATAGCCCACCCTCCTAGATTACAAAGCTCACCTCCTCCTAGACTACATAGCCCACCCTCCTTCTAGACTACATAGCCCAGCCTCCCCCTAGACTACATAGCCCCCCCTCCTTCCAGACTACATAGCCCACCCTCGTAGATTACAAAGCTCACCTCCTCCTAGACTACATAGCCCACTCTCCTTCTAGACTACATAGCCAACCCTCCTTCTAGATTACATAGCCAACCCTCCTTCTAGATTACATAGCCTCCCTCCTCCTAGACTACATAGCCCCTTCATCATCCTAGACTACATAGCCCACCCTCCTCCTAGACTACATAGCCAACCCTCCTTTTAGATTACATAGCCCACCTTCCTCCTAGACTACATAGCCAACCCTCCTTCTAGATTACATAGCCTCCCTGATCCTAGACTACATAGCCCCTTCATCATCCTAGACTACATAGCCCACCCTTCTTCTAGACTACATAGCCCACCCTCCTTCTAGATTACATAGCCCACCCTCCTCCTAAGACTACATAGCTTCCCCATCCTCTAAGACTACATAGCCCCTCCATACGCCTAGACTACATAGCTCACCCTCCTCCTAGACTACATAGCCCAGCTCCTAGATTACATAGCTCACCCTCCTCCTAAACTACATAGCCCAACTCCTAGATTACATAGCTCACCCTCCTCCTAGACTATATAGCTCCCCCATCCGCCAAGACTACAAAGCCCCTCGATCCTCCTAGATTACATAGCCTACGCTCCTCCTAGACTACATAGCCCACCCTCCTCCTAGACTACCTAGACTGCCTAGACTGATAATATGTTGTATGGAATTAAATATCCCTTCGTTATCCCATCACCATAATTTATCTTTTTGCGGTCTCACATACCACCCTTGGCGGTATAAGGCGATACGGGGCTAATTAACAGGTTGTCAATTCCAGGTAAAGTAAAATATGGAATCCTGAGGTTTTTATTGTGCCTGGCAAAGGACATGATGAGAACCAGACACTGAACTAATCAGCGAGCGAAAGAGAAAACAAAAAGGAGAAAGTGAGAGATTTAGTTTGCAGATTGGTCGGTGTTCCAGGAGTGACAAAGATTCATGTGTACCTGAACAATGTAAAGGGAAACATCTGCGTTTTTGCCTATTTGGCGGCCTTCTATAACACGTTGTCGCTTTGTTATTAAACAGGCCATCCGACCGGCATGGTACTATTATATCACGTGATAAACCAAATAAGCCGTTATGTATGTGTAACAGGACGAGACAGTCACAGGGAGACAGTACGGCGATACAATACACAACCATCCTTATTCTATTCATCATCGTCATTCCTTTTTTGTTTGTTTTATATATCTTTTTTATTATTTCTAATATTTCATTACAGGACAGTACAGAACAACGCCACAATGACGGCACATTTGGAAAAAAAATGAAAAAAAATCACATAGAACAGTCATGACGTCACAAGGACAAAAAAAACTAAAAAAAAAAGGGAAAAAACTAGGAAAACTAAGAAAATAGACAGAAACAAAAACATGTCCACAGAAAACACGTACACAGAGGGGTATGCTCTCTGCTCAGCTGAAGCCTTTCTACCTCTCGATATGGAATTTTAATGTTCGTCGTTGTTTTGCCACTATAAATTCTATATTCTTAAAATAATATACATATTTAACACAGCCTGAAATGGTTATGATGTTACCCTTATTTCTGCATGAGTGCACATTTTGCTTGGCTAACATATTAGAATATTGCTTACTTCTGAAACCTGTTTTACTTACTTACTGAAAATACCATTTTCTTGTCTGTTTATCTCTAAATTATGATCTCGAATGTACAAACTAAAATCCGACCAGAACTGTTGAATGTATTTGCATTCCCAAACAACATGTTTTTGAGTTTCACTGTAGCTTTTACACCAAATGCAATGATCATTCGACTCAATATTCCATTTCTTTAACCAGTATTTGTTGACTAAAATATTATTGAGAAACTTGTATTGGAAGATGCGTGACTTAACGTCAGTGAATAAACTAAACGGTAACAGATAAGCACTCTTATAATATTCTGAATCTAATGCACCAAATGGTGTCCAAATCTTTGGTTTATGTATCTTTATCAACTAAGCTGGTTCTCATGCAGTTATATATCACCTTATATCACCATCGTCCTTCCATACTTTCAATCTCCGACAGGTTTTCTCTTTGCATTGGTCATTTCATATTCATGAGGTGTGTGTGGGGTGGAGGGGGGGATCATTCATCGTTCATTGGTCATTTATACATCATACGAGTGGCTTCTACCCCGCAGTCTGATATTACTGTCTCGCTAACTGTCACCGTCAACGGTGCATCTATATATCCACTTACCTCTCTGTTCTTATCATCATTATATATATATACCATTAACAACGGCCTTGAGGGACGCAGTTGTGCTTTTCATTTCTCTTGACGGTGGCCAACCTTCATACATTCGTGATTCACGGGGACAACGGATGCATCTTTTCGTTCATCTCCGCGACAAACAAAAGAAAGTTGAAGGCACGCTGCCAAGAAGAAGCCAATATGGTAAAGGAGCGATATGCTTGTAGTGATGCAAGGGTTACGCCCCAGGGCACTGACTTTCATGTGTAGCCAAGGTCATTGGAGCCTCATTACCCTCGTATGTTAAGATACAGACCCCCGAGTAACGATGGCAACTAACCGGAAGCCCACGTGTGACCGGGGACACGCCAGGGAAAGGCAGACAATTCTAGTTGTGCTTGATCGAACACATTTTTGTTATAATGGTTTAAAAATTAACAAACCTCGACACCTATTGCTTGCAGATCTTTACCCCGGGTGTTAATGATATCCATCCTGGATCAGAAGGGATGCTGGTTATAATCATCATGTTAACCCTATTCATGAGAGAGATAAATATATGCCTTGGGGTGACGGTTGTATACCATGTTAACCTGTTATTCTAAGGCCTGAATGTCACGAAACAAATCTAAAAATGCATATCAGACCTTCCATTGTTCGCCATAAAATTTGTCTTACGACGACTTGATGAGTTCGTTCACATAAACGAAAACACATGTCGTGTGTTGTATAATGCAAGAAACCATACTGTGGGCTTACTCTATACAACCATTGTCACGGCGACCAGAGACACCACATATTGGATTGAGTGTCACACAAATACAATTTGCTGCGAGGATGTCGGGTTATTGAGAGTGAGACACGGCCCGACACCCCACGCCCCACGCCAGAACTTGTTCGATATTGTTCAGCAGCAGGAAGTCGATTTTCAGCGACTGGTCTAGATTGACCGGATGTAGCTCCGTCGCATAATTGTTTGCCGCGGAGTCAGCGCGTTGGTCTGTTGGACTCAGTAATCTGTGGGCATGCTAGTGGGGAATCAATAGTGTACCCACGCCGATTGTCCTGCTAAATAATTGCTAACATGTCGCGCTTAAAGCTATTTAAATAGATATATGCCGCCAATTAAAAAAATAAAAGATCTACATAGCACACTAATTGAAAAGTTGGCATTCACAATTAACACAACTGTAACATTTGCTTAAAATTGTCATGGTAAATCCGCCAATAGGCCATGTTTGCATGACAGCCTACCGAAAGTCTGGAGCTGCATGCACTACGTCACAGATTATGTGTATTTTCCCGGTTTATCACACCACTTTAGGGATATTGAGCGGGCTCCAGCCAAAGAAGTTCAGGGATAATTCTTGAACTAAGCAGGTCATAATATGTAACGATTTTAAATGTTGACATGGTTTGACGGGAAGCAACTGTTTGAATAGCTTTAAGAGAAGACCGACCGATATCTTACAGTGGGGAAAAGGAAGAAACAACTGTCGGTCCGTATTACAGGACACATATTGCTGTTATACGATAATTTTTTTTTTTTTAAACATCATTTATTTCTGGAGGTTTGCAATAGCGAATACACATATTAATGCTCACCTCAACATAAAAAAAGAAAAATTAAATTGGACGTACAGCAAAGGACGGTAATAAGTAATACTATAAATATAGTAATGTCAACAAATGAAGTGCATGAATATAAGCTCAGATAAATACCAAATACATAATTAAATGAGTTTGCCATGACCCTTAACTAGAAAACCTGGCTGAGGGGCTACCAAACAGCAACAATTCACAAAGGATATTAAATTCATGCCTGCTTTCTGGATATATATTGATACCATACAATTTTAAAAACGATAGATCTGACATTAGGATTTCGCGATGCATCTCATACTCTGGACATTTTAACAGATAGTGAAGTTCGTCTTCAGATTTCCCGTTACATTTACTACAAGTAGAATCCTTAATAAAACCGTATCTTTTGCGAGGTCCATTAAGTGCGCTCAGGCCTAAGCGGAGTCTGGTGTGGTAAACAGCCTCAGGATTGTTAAAATAGTTATACAATTCGTTGCCGGGGTAAAAAAATGACTTCCTTTACAGTGACTTAAAAAGTGATAATGACGTTGCTAGTTTAACACACTGAGGCAAGGAGTTCCACTCTCTGATTGAGTTCCAAACGAATGAATTCTTGTAATAGTTTTTTCTTATATGCGGGACTCTTATGTCAGTCGAGTTCCGAAGTGAGTATACTGATGACTGGGAAACCAAATCAGGTAATAGAGAAGACATATACATCGGAGAGAGACTATTAACCATTTTATACAAAATGCACAGACTTAGGTATTTACGTCTGAGAGCGAGTGGTTCAATGCCAACTTCTTTCAGCAGTTTGGTATGTGACATACTCTTGTATGCCCCAGTAACAGACAAAAGGGCTTGCCGCTGTACACTTTCCAACCTCTCTGATTGGGTTTTGGTAAGATTGCCATGAAAGACAGCAGTACAGTATTCCATTTTAGGTCGAACATATGTTTTATAAACATTTAATTTAGTTCTGCGTCCTACCTGTTTAGGAAGACGCCTTAGTAGAGCAACAGATTTCTCGGCCTTAATAATAGTGTTATTTATGTGCAGGTCCCAGCACATTGAGTCTGATAGGGTTACACCAAGGTGACAGTGATTTCTTACTTGTCGGAGTTTCGAATTGTCCAGATATAGATCGAGCTCATTTGGTCGCGATAACTTTTTGCTAAATACCATGTATTCAGTTTTATCAGGATTGAAGTTACCCGCCACTGTTTGGCCCACTGAGATAGTCGTTCTAGATCACGATTAATGATTTTGACATCGTTATTAAAATCTAGTACAAAAAATAGAGACGTGTCATCTGCAAATAAATATGCCTCGCATTCAAGGCCCTCGACAATATCGTTAACGAAAATGAGAAACAGGAGCGGCCCCAGTATAGAGCCCTGAGGCACTCCGGCATTTATATATTTCCACTCCGAGGTGCAACCCTCTATGACCACTCTCTGTCGCCTACAATATAGGTAACTTTTGAGCCACCTCAACAGATCTCCTTTAATACCCAATGATTCGACTTTATGCAATAAACCCTCGTGGTACACCTTATCAAATGCTTTTGACACATCAAGAAAAGCCATAACTGAATTGCGATTGTGCTCTAACGATTCGTAAATTTGATGAGTAATATATATCAGCTGATTTGTAGTGGAATCTAGCTTTTTAAAGCCGGCATTACGCCATGTCAGGAGATTATTACTGAGGCAAAACTCATATAACTCGTTATAAACTACCCGTTCCATAACCTTACCCACGCATGAGAGCAGAGATATGGGGCGATAATTTTCTATTCGTTGCTTGTCCTTTTTCTTAAAAACTGGCGTAACATTGGCATCTTTCCATTGAGCAGGAAATGTAAAATCACACATGCTTTTGTAAAACAGGTTGGAGAGCGACTCAGATATAACTTCCGCGGTCTCCTTTAACATCCTATTGCTAATATTGTCAGGGCCATTTGCTTTGTTTGGATCAAGCTGTCTCAAGACACCGAAAATTTTGACAGGAGTAGAGCTTATGGTGCATAAGGTGGGCATTCTACTCAAGTTGAGTGGGGGAAGTGCGAAACCCTCTTCAACACTCGGGAGCGTGGAATTTGACGCAAAATACTCATTAAAGACATTTGCCTTTGATGGTGCGTCCGCATGGCTCACCCCGTCATGGATGATAGATGGTATGCCTTTATCTACCTTACCAGAGAAAAAACACTTCACAATTTTGTGATATTCTTTGCTTACCGTTGCGGGATCCTGCAGTCGCTCAGTGAGCCTACGGAAATATTGTTGTTTGGCTTTGTCGATTTCCAAATGAGCTTCACGCCTGATTAACAAATACCGATTGTGTGCCAATTCTGTTTTAGACTTAGCATAGCGTTTAAACAGCCTGTTTCTTTTATGGATAAGGCGCTTGATATTTGCCGTCATCCAAGGTTTGTCTCTCGAATTAATAACTATTTCCTTACTCGGAATAAAACACTCAGTTGCTTCTCCGTAAAGAGCGTACCAGTAAGTGACACAATCTTCAACGTCATCAAATACCTCTTGACCAACATGCCATGGTGCATGTGTTAGCTGTGATCTTAAGCCTTCGAAATCTGCTCTTTTGTAGTTATAAATTTTCCGCTTTATGGCGAGTCTTGGCGTTACCACATTAGATATCTCACAGTATATGATACTATGATCTAAGTTACAGATGGGAGGGAGCACGCCACTGGACGACACGCGGGCTGGGGAGTCAGTGGTAACCAGGTCCAATAGCGATTCAGAGTATTTGGTTATTCTCGTTGGCTCATTTATCAACTGATATAGTTCATTGTTTTCCACAAACTCCACAAGACGATATTTTAAATCACTGTCGTCATGAGACTCAGAAAACACCTTACATTTATCATTAAAATCACCTCATCAAAAGAATCACGTTAGAGTTATTGGCGGAAGCAAGACAATATGATTCATGAAGATTATCCATAAATGTGTTAACCGCATCAGACTGCTTGTTTGGAGGTCTGTAGTATCCTCCTATTAATATTCGTTCCTTGTCAAGGCTAATCTCTAGCCATAAGCGTGATAAATGTGATAAACTCGTAGGCTCCCAGCGCGGGGCCTGCATTCTAAATGAGAATCACCGGGATACAAGAGGGTATGACAAATGCGGTGAACCAAACCAGAGTGGAATTACATTTTTAGCAGTTGGCCAATTTGCGAGCTTTATCTCAGTTATACATGAATGACAATCAGACAGGCACTTCCTGAATATAAATACCAAACCAGTGCTGCATGTATTCTTACAAAAAAAATGAAACGCAATTAACACAAACAGGTGAAATAAACAAAAGAAAAGAAGAAGAGCAAAGGAAGAATGTGATAACCGGAACATAAAAAGAATGGATAGACACATAATGAAGTGGTGGGGGGTTAATGGGCAGCGGTTGATGGGTGGGGGTAGAAGGGATGAGTGAATAATGAGTTAAAAGGAGGGTGGATGAGTGGGCCCGGCGCTAGAAGCTATTAGCCTAATACCCTTGTACAATGAGAAGAGGGAAAGAAAGAAGGACAGAAAAACACCCAAATATGTGAAGGCATGACCATGGAATTACTCCTGGAGAAATTAGCGTAACCGACGTGATGAGCCGTATTTGACGTAATGAAACGCTGTGGTTTTCAGCTCGCGGCTCATAAACCTGGCTTTCCGTCTTGGTTCACATGACAGCATACAGTCCCGTTGTGAGCTAATCAATTACTGTACGTTATGAACACGAAGAACATAGCACGAGAAAAGGTTTACACAGCCATGAACATGGAGAAAAGACTCAGGCACTGCTTCCATCTTGAGAGATCAAAACATTGTCATGGAATACATCTGGAAAATATATGGACAATAGTTACTGACAAATCGTCATATGGATTATCACAAATGTCAAGAAACGGCCTTTGATGCCTGCAGTGCCGCATCCAATGCTTCTTCCATTAGCTGGAAACGTTTGAAGCCTATTCGCGATCCTGCGGAGACACACGTGATGAATACCGCCGATTGTACGATAATATAGTGAATTGGTGTCTTATGGCCGCTTTTGTGTACACAAGGGCTAAACAGGGCCAAGGAACGTCCCGGGACGATGAAGGATGAAGGGATGACACATGACCCAGCTGAAGTGTCGAGTATTATCTGAGGTCCAACGATGAGAAAGTGACGATAAAATCATAATGTGGTAACCATAATATTACGATAATATAACATAGTACTACTTCATGGGTCGGCGGTTCTGTCAGTTACTGACAGCAAAGTTTTATATGGTCATGTTCAATATTATATAATGAGGGATTTCATTTTCCTGTTGTACGTTTTACAACATTTTTCTGGTCAGGAGTTTCTTGCATAGTATACGTCCTATTTATAATTAATGTTTTCACGTGTTTGTTCGTTCCATTACGTCTGGGTGTATACAATGTGATGTTGCTCGATTGCATCCCTTTTATGGGAAACTAAGACAAGGAATAATATGTAAAATTAACAAGATAATACCCCTACTGGACATATAGCACACCTGTTGCCTCGCGGCTACATGGCACAATGCCAACCCTTCCCGGTCAAGTCGCCCTTGGAGGGCCAGTATCTATTCCCGGGTAAAAATGCTAAATGTAGAGCCAGAGAATGATACCCTCCGGCGGCTTAGAGTATTGTCGTCCGATCCCACACACTGTCTCTTTCACCCGAGCGCCTCTGGTGGTCAGGGATCACACCATGTCCTGGCCGGATGTCCGCCATTACAGGGCTATTATATGTGTTTACCGCAAACATTTGCGGCCGCTGGTCACGTGATCACGTTCAGCGAGACCCATCTCGGGCACGGCAACCCCCTGGGAAGGGAGGGAGGTGGGAGGCGCGGGGGGGGGGGGGGGGGTGGTATAGGCCGGCTATAGACCTGTTATAGACCTGTTATATATAGACGGGCTATAGACCTGTTATGGTTATATATCGCTGGCAACATGTGGTAATTTATGCCGCATGAAGACATCAAGACGGTTTTCTCCTACGAGTCAAACTAGAAATATTCCATGTTTTAGGCCACTTTTGTGCCCATGAAGGCTGAATAATTATTGGCCCAGAACAGCTTTCGGGACAATGACAACAGAAGGCCGTTACGCCATAAGGAAACAAATGGTATTTTGTCCTCTCGAGAAAAATATATTTATCATATTGGTAATAGAGAATCAATCAGGTTAAAATAAACTTTAATTAACACCAACGTTGATGACCCCGAGTATTTAAATAGAGGGGGTGGGGGGTACCTTTTCCGATCTCAGATGGCAGTCTGTGAATTCCTCGGTATTCGCGATTTCATCATTAAGGCGTTTGTTTTCGCGCCAAGCTTTAAAATATCCTAATCTTGGAGATTCGATATTGCTCTCCCAAATGCTTGGGGATTCGCGATTCAGAGGGGGTATATCACCCCCCCCCCCCCTCGCCCCCCCAAAAGGCGTAAAATATGAATGTCCTATTTCTGGATGCGTAGGACGTGATGACGTCACTTGGCGTGATCAGCCCTCATCCGGGTATTAGCAAGTGCCCATTATGTCCACCCCAGGACCCACCCACCCACGCCTCTTCCTCCCCTTAGCAATCGGTTCCTGGGGATTGTCTCCGGCCCAGGGTATTCCCCCTGACTACTCCACAATCCATACACATCCATCACCTTCCTTTGATGCTAGGCCCTCTCCAAGAAACAGGCCGAAAGTGAAAACTGACATTGGGCGGAGTAATAAATATCGAACCGCCCGTCCTCCCATATCCCAAGTAATGTCCCTCATCCGACAGAAAGCTGTCAGCAGGCTTTTCGTTCTCCGCCAGCGGCGCGACTTCGCGGGCATCACAGATGGCTTTGGCTGAGTGCTGGGTCGTCTCGACCGTCACAAGGAAGGGAGGTGGAGGGGGGGGGGGGGCATTGCCGTACTGTGGTGGCCGTCACCAGGTGGGAGGGGGAGTCATGGCCGTACTGTGGTGGCCGTCACCAGGTGGGAGGGGGAGTCATGGCCTTCCCCTGGTGGCCGTCACCAGGGGGGGTGGGGGAGTCATGGCCTCCCCTGGTGGCTGTCACCAGGTGGGAGGGGGAGTCAGGGCCTCCCTTTGGTGGCCGTCACCAGAGGGGGTGGAGTGCATAGCCTCCCCTGGTGGCTGTCACCAGGTGGGAGGGGGAGTCATGGCCTTCCCCTGGTGGCCGTCACCAGGGGGGGTGGGGGAGTCATGGCCTTCCCCTGGTGGCTGTCACCAGGTGGACGGGGGAGTCATGGCCTCCCTTTGGTGGCCGTCACCAGAGGGGGTGGAGTGCATGGCCTCCCCTGGTGGCTGTCACCAGGTGGGAGGGGGAGTCATGGCCTTCCCCTGGTGGCTGTCACCAGGTGGGAGGGGGAGTCATGGCCTTCCCCTGGTAGCTGTCACCAGGTGGGAGGGGGAGTCATGGCCTCCCCCTGGTGGCTGTCACCAGGTGGGAGGGGGAGTCATGGCCGTACCGCGGTGGCCGTCACCAGGTGGGAGGGGGAGTCATGGCCGTACTGTGGTGGCCGTCACCAGGTGGGAGGGGGAGTCATGGCCTTCCCCTGGTGGCCGTCACCAGGGGGGGTGGGGGAGTCATGGCCTCCCCTGGTGGCTGTCACCAGGTGGGAGGGGGAGTCAGGGCCTCCCTTTGGTGGCCGTCACCAGAGGGGGTGGAGTGCATGGCCTCCCCTGGTGGCTGTCACCAGGTGGGAGGCGGAGTCATGGCCTTCCCCTGGTGGCCGTCACCAGGGGGGGTGGGGGAGTCATGGCCTTCCCCCCGTGGCTGTCACCAGGTGGACGGGGGAGTCATGGCCTCCCTTTGGTGGCCGTCACCAGAGGGGGTGGAGTGCATGGCCTCCCCTGGTGGCTGTCACCAGGTGGGAGGGGGAGTCATGGCCTTCCCCTGGTGGCTGTCACCAGGTGGGAGGGGGAGTCATGGCCTTCCCCTGGTAGCTGTCACCAGGTGGGAGGGGGAGTCATGGCCTCCCCCTGGTGGCTGTCACCAGGTGGGAGGGGGAGTCATGGCCGTACCGCGGTGGCCGTCACCAGGTGGGAAGGGGAGTCATGGCCGTACCGTGGTGGCCGTCACCAGGTGGGAGGGGGAGTCATGGCCTTCCCCTGGTGGCCGTCACCAGGTGGGAGGGGGAGTCATGGCATTTCCTTGGTGGCCGTCACCAGGTGGGAGGGGGAGTCATGGCCGTACCGTGGTGGCCGTCGGGGGAGTCATGGCCTTCCCCTGGGGGCTGTCACCAGGTGGGAGGGGAAGTCATGGCCTTCCCTTGGTGGCCGTCACCAGGTGGGAGGGGGAGTCATGGCCTCCCCTGGTGGCCGTCACCAGGTGGGAGGGGGAGTCATGGCCTCCCCCTGGGGGCCGTCACCAGGTGGGAGGGGAAGTCATGGCCTTCCCCTGGTGGCCGTCACCAGGGGGGTGGGGGTTATGGCCTTTCCTGGTGGCCGTCACCAGGTGGGAGGGAAATTCGTGTCCTTCCCCTCGTGGCCGTCACCAGGTGGGAGGGGAAGTCATGGCCATCCCCCCTGGTGGCCGTCACCAGGTGGTATGGGGAGTCATGGCCATCCCCCCTGGTGGCCGTCACCAGGTGGGATGGGGAGTCATGGCCTTCCCCTGGTGGCCGTCATCAGGAGGAGGGCGGGGTGCGTGGGGGTGGGGAGGGTGCGTGGCGGGGGGGGGGGTGGGGGGGCTTGGGCCTCCTCTGGTGGCCGTCAGCAGTGTGGGGGAGCATGGCAAAGCGCTCGCTACCTACATGTCTGTCCTGTTCACCAACGGTGAGTTCGGGTATGCGAGCGGAGTAATCTGAGAACCTGGGGCGCTTATAACCGAATGCAGAGGTTGTGGTCCGATAGCCAGGTCACGTGGTGCAGCTTACTTCCTGAGCTTTACCCTCCCCCACCCCTCACACCCACACCCCCACCCAGAAGAGGATCACGACGATTTCTAAGATGGCGTCCAGCCTTCTTAGCTCCACAAAGTTGCGGTTAGCCCGGTCATTGCTTCACTCGTGTTATCCATGTCGTCGATGAAACAGCAGACGTATATACCACTTTATATTTATATTATATTTTTATTTTTATAAATCTCTTCATTGGCACAACAGTATTGTATTCGATCAAGCGTAGCCTATCCTTGCGTTAAATGCAGATAAGCCTAATATTTCGACTATGAATAAATATTTACATAATATTAAAGAGAATAAATATTTACATAATATTAAAGCGAATAAATATTTACATTATATCAAAGCGAATAAATATTTATATAATATTAAAGCGAATAAATATTTACATAATACTATAGCGAATAAATATTTACATAATATTAAAGATAATACATATTCACATAATATTGAAGATAATACATATTTACATAATATTAAAGAGAATACATATTTACATAATATTAAAGAGAATAAATATTTACATAATATTAAAAACAATAAATAAATAACACGAAAGTTATCGTTGATTTTTTATGCTATGATATATTTTTTCAGTTCAACCTGTACATCATTTAGCGGAAGACGAATTTTGCGTTCGCCTTGATCCATATAGCAACGGATTGTATTCATTGAGTGCGCAGGGGCGAAATATCACCACGATTACCGCTCGTATATTCATTAGATTGCCAGCTGTACCATCCCGGCGCATGTTTCAGGAGCGCCGGTCTCGCCCCGGCGTGTCACGTGGTGGCGGTGCCTGGGCGCGAGACTCACTGACAGGGTGTCGTCTGCTCTGCGGCCGTGGGCGGGAAACTAGGGACCGAGGTGCTGGAACGTCCGTAGGCGGCAGAAGGGAGACAGCGGGGCAGGGACACGGCCGACCCCTATTAGCACGGCGCCTTTCAGGACCTTCTCGAGGCGTGTCTGGGCACGCCCAGCATACGGTGGTTGGGTGGGGGGGGGGGGGGGTCACAGGATGGAGGATGTGACAGGAGTAGATTGGGGGCGGGAGGAGGGGGGAGGAAGGAGAGGAAGACTTAGAGATAGTGAGAGAGACAGGAATACAGAGACATCTAAAGAGGAATAAAGCGAGAGGGAGAGAGAAGAAGAGAAGGTCAGAGAAGGAGAAGGTAAGAGAAGAAAAGGTAAGAGAGAAGAAGAGAAGGTGAGAGAGAAGAGAAGAAGAGAAGGCGAGAGAGAAGAAGATAAGAGAAGGTGAGAGAGGAAGAGAAGGTAAGAAAGAAGAAGAGAAGGAGAGGAGGCCAGAGAGAAGGAGACGAGGTAGGAAGAGAAGAAGAGAAGGTAATAGAGAAGAAGAGAAGGTAAGAGAGAAAAAGAGAAGGTGAGAGAGAAGAAGAGAACGTGAGAGAAGAAGAGAAGGTAAGAGAGAAGAAGAGAATTATGAGAGGGAAGAAGAGAAGAAGAGAAGTTAAGAGAGAAGAAGAGACGGGAAGAGAGAAGAAGAGAAGGCGAGAGAGCAGAAGAGAAGGTAAGAAAGAAGAAGAGCAGAAGAGAAGGTGAGAGAGAAGCAGAGAAGGCAAGAGAGAAGAAAAGAAGAAGAGAAGGTAAGAGAGAAGAAGAGAAGGTAAGAGAGAAGAAGAGAAGGTGAGAGAAGAAGACGAGAGTGATTGCGACAGACATTGGGGAGACGGAGGGTGAGACATGGGGCGACAAAGAGAACACGAAAGGAAAGAAGAGGCTGAGCTACTGAAATAAATAGAGAGAGAGGCAGATAGACAGAGGGACATAGAGAACGGGAGAAGAATACCCAAATATGAAAAGATATGTGGAATGGACCTGACGCGTTGAGAAGTCACAGCCAGAACAGGGGACAACATATTGACTGGTCGATTCATTACAACATGTATTGTAAAGCTGTCATCTGGTTCCCTTTAAAGCTGCTCATGCATTAATATGAGTCCACATATTGAATTTCATCAAATATATGATACCAATAATCATACACACATGCTGTGATTTGATTATTGTTAATGAAATGAAATGTACGCATGGTCTAAAACGAGGTTTTTATTATTTTGCTACTCACACAGCATTTTTCTAATCTGCAAATATCTCTAAAACCATATCACCTTTTGTCTTGTACAATATATAATTCTCTCCGTGAAAAAGATACCCCAATAAATAATTTCCAGCGGAGAAATTCAACCCCATGTGTCAGGGTAAAAAAAAACCGGTCTTGTATGAGCAGCTTTAACAGGTTGGGTCCTGCAGAAGATGACATGCCCCCCGTGGTTAAGTGGAGGGCCCCCCATTAACGGCGTCTGGTGGTTGTGACAGCGGCCGCTGGCGACATCTCCCCAGCCCACAATTATCCCAGACTTCAGTCGGCCCTTCTGTAAGAGTCCCCGGATGTACGGCCAATATCGCGCCTAGTCATTCTGCAGACGAAAGATTTTGCCCCCGGGGAGAAATTGTTTGATTATCTAATTTGGGCGGGGCACTCACTGGTCGAGAGCCTTGGGGAACATTATGTGGCAAAATCACGACATTATAGTGCACTGATGATAGACATAGCAAGACATAGCTCAACACTGGGGATAGCTGAACACCCCACCCCCAACCCTGCCTCCCCATATCCTCTCAACCCGTTCAATACCCACTTATTAGCATGGCCATGTGGACAGAAGTTTTCTACAGCAGTCTTCATTCATCTCTGTGAAGCGTCGGTGACTTCCTGTCGCCGAGACGACCCCTTGTCGACGAGACGACTCCCTGTCGACCCCCTGTCGACGAGACGACACCCTGTCGACCCCCTGTCGACGAGACGACTGCCTGTCGACCCCCTGTCGACGAGACGACACCCTGTCGACCCCCTGTCGACGAGACGACTGCCTGTCGACCCACTTTCGACGAGACGACTCCTTGTCGACCCCCTGTCGACCCCCTGTCGACGAAAAGACCCCCTGTCGACCCCCTGTCGACGAGACGACTGCCTGTCGACCCACTGTCGACGAGACGACTCCTTGTCGACCCCCTGTCGACCCCCTGTCGACGAGACGACACCCTGTCGACCCCCTGTCGACGAAAAGACCCCCTGTCGACCCCCTGTCGACGGGACGACTGCCTGTCGACCCACTGTCGACGAGACGACTCCCTGTCGATCCCCTGTCGACGAGACAACTGCCTGTCGACCCCCTGTCGACGAGACGACTGCCTGTCGACACCCTGTCGACGAGACGACTGCCTGTCGACCCACTGTCGACGAGACGACCCCCTGTCGACCCACTGTCGACGAGACGACCCCCTGTCGACCCCCTGTCGACGAGACGACCCCCTGTCGACCCCCTGTCGACGAGACGACCCTCTGTCGACCCCCTGTCGACGAGACGACTGCCTGTCGACGAGACGACCCCCTGTCGACCCCCTGTCGACGAGACGACCCTCTGTCGACCCCCTGTCGACGAGACGACTGCCTGTCGACGAGACGACCCCCTGTCGACCCCCTGTCGACGAGACGACCCTCTGTCGACCCCCTGTCGACGAGACGACTGCCTGTCGACGAGACGACCCCCTGTCGACCCCCTGTCGACGAGACGACCCCTTTGTCAATGAGAAAACCCCCACGGGAGTGGTAGTCAGTGAGTGGGACATGCTTACTGTGGTCACACGTAGACCAGACATAACCCACGGGATTGGTAGTCAGTGAGTGGGACATGCCTACTGTGGTCACTCGTAGACCAGAAATAACCCATGGGAGTGGTAGTCAGTGAGTGGGACATGCTTACTGTGGTCACTCGTAGACCAGAAATAACCCATGGGATTGGTAGTCAGTGAGTGGGACATGCTTACTGTGGTCACACGTAGACCAGAAATAACCCATGGGATTGGTAGTCAGTGAGTGGGACATGCTTACTGTGGTCACACGTAGACCAGAAATAACCCATGGGAGTGGTAGTCAGTGAGTGGGACATGCTTACTGTGGTCACTCGTCGACCAGACATAACCCATGGGATTGGTAGTCAGTGAGTGGGACATGCTCAATGTGGTCACACGTGGACCAGAAGTAACCCATGGGTTTGGTAGTCAGTGAGTGGGACATGCTTACTGTGGTCACACGTAGACCAGAAATAACCCATGGGATTGGTAGTCAGTGAGTGGGACATGCTTACTGTGGTCACACATAGACCAGAAATAACCCATGGGATTGGTAGTCAGTGAGTGGGACATGCTTACTGTGGTCACACGTAGACCAGAAATAACCCATGGGAGTGGTAGTCAGTGAGTGGGACATGCTTACTGTCGTCACTCGTAGACCAGAAATAACCCATGGGAGTGGTAGTCAGTGAGTGGGACATGCTTACTGTGGTCACTCGTAGACCAGAAATAACCCATGGGATTGGTAGTCAGTGAGTGGGACATGCTTACTGTGGTCACACGTAGACCAGAAATAACCCATGGGATTGGTAGTCAGTGAGTGGGACATGCTTACTGTGGTCACACGTAGACCAGAAATAACCCATGGGAGTGGTAGTCAGTGAGTGGGACATGCTTACTGTGGTCACTCGTCGACCAGACATAACCCATGGGATTGGTAGTCAGTGAGTGGGACATGCTCAATGTGGTCACACGTGGACCAGAAGTAACCCATGGGTTTGGTAGTCAGTGAGTGGGACATGCTTACTGTGGTCACACGTAGACCAGAAATAACCCATGGGATTGGTAGTCAGTGAGTGGGACATGCTTACTGTGGTCACTCGTAGACCAGAAATAACCCATGGGATTGGTAGTCAGTGAGTGGGACATGCTTACTGTGGTCACACGTAGACCAGAAATAACCCATGGGATTGGTAGTCAGTGAGTGGGACATGCTTACTGTGGTCACACGTAGACCAGAAATAACCCATGGGAGTGGTAGTCAGTGAGTGGGACATGCTTACTGTGGTCACTCGTCGACCAGACATAACCCATGGGATTGGTAGTCAGTGAGTGGGACATGCTCAATGTGGTCACACGTGGACCAGAAGTAACCCATGGGTTTGGTAGTCAGTGAGTGGGACATGCTTACTGTGGTCACACGTAGACCAGAAATAACCCATGGGATTGGTAGTCAGTGAGTGGGACATGCTTACTGTGGTCACACGTAGACCAGAAATAACCCATGGGATTGGTAGTCAGTGAGTGGGACATGCTTACTGTGGTCACACGTAGACCAGAAATAACCCATGGGAGTGGTAGTCAGTGAGTGGGACATGCTTACTGTGGTCACTCGTAGACCAGAAATAACCCATGGGAGTGGTAGTCAGTGAGTGGGACATGCTTACTGTGGTCACTCGTAGACCAGAAATAACCCATGGGATTGGTAGTCAGTGAGTGGGACATGCTTACTGTGGTCACACGTAGACCAGAAATAACCCATGGGATTGGTAGTCAGTGAGTGGGACATGCTTACTGTGGTCACACGTAGACCAGAAATAACCCATGGGAGTGGTAGTCAGTGAGTGGGACATGCTTACTGTGGTCACTCGTCGACCAGACATAACCCATGGGATTGGTAGTCAGTGAGGGGGACATGCTCAATGTGGTCACACGTGGACCAGAAGTAACCCATGGGTTTGGTAGTCAGTGAGTGGGACATGCTTACTGTGGTCACACGTAGACCAGAAATAACCCATGGGATTGGTAGTCAGTGAGTGGGACATGCTTACTGTGGTCACACGTAGACCAGAAATAACCCATGGGATTGGTAGTCAGTGAGTGGGACATGCTTACTGTGGTCACACGTAGACCAGAAATAACCCATGGGAGTGGTAGTCAGTGAGTGGGACATGCTTACTGTGGTCACCCGTCGACCAGACATAACCCATGGGATTGGTAGTCAGTGAGTGGGACATGCTCAATGTGGTCACACGTGGACCAGAAGTAATCCATGGGTTTGGTAGTGAGTGAGTGGGACATGCTTACTGTGGTCACACGTAGACCAGAAATAACCCATGGGATTGGTAGTCAGTGAGTGGGACATGCTTACTGTGGTCACACGTAGACCAGAAATAACCCATGGGATTGGTAGTCAGTGAGTGGGACATGCTTACTGTGGTCACTCGTCGACCAGACATAACCCATGGGATTGGTAGTCAGTGAGTGGGACATGCTTACTGTGGTCACACGTAGACCAGACATAACCCACGGGAGTGGTAGTCAGTGAGTGGGAAATGCTTACTGTGGTCACACGTGGACCAGAAGTAACCCATGGGTTTGGTAGTCAGTGAGTGGGACATGCTTACTGTGGTCACACGTAGACCAGAAATAACCCATGGGATTGGTAGTCAGTGAGTGGGACATGCTTACTGTGGTCACACGTAGACCAGAAATAACCCATGGGATTGGTAGTCAGTGAGTGGGACATGCTTACTGTGGTCACTCGTCGACCAGACATAACCCATGGGATTGGTAGTCAGTGAGTGGGACATGCTTACTGTGGTCACTCGTAGACCAGACATAACCCATAGAGATTGGTAGTCAGTGAGTGGAACATGCTTAATGTGGTCACACGTAGACCAGAAATAACCCATGGGATTGGTAGTCAGTGAGTGGGACATGCTTACTGTGGTCACACGTAGACCAGAAATAACCCATGGGAGTGGTAGTCAGTGAGTGGGACATGCTTACTGTGGTCACTCGTCGACCAGACATAACCCATGGGATTGGTAGTCAGTGAGTGGGACATGCTCAATGTGGTCACACGTGGACCAGAAGTAACCCATGGGTTTGGTAGTCAGTGAGTGGGACATGCTTACTGTGGTCACACGTAGACCAGAAATAACCCATGGGATTGGTAGTCAGTGAGTGGGACATGCTTACTGTGGTCACACGTAGACCAGAAATAACCCATGGGATTGGTAGTCAGTGAGTGGGACATGCTTACTGTGGTCACTCGTCGACCAGACATAACCCATGGGATTGGTAGTCAGTGAGTGGGACATGCTTACTGTGGTCACACGTAGACCAGACATAACCTACGGGAGTGGTAGTCAGTGAGTGGGACATGCTTACTGTGGTCACACGTGGACCAGAAGTAACCCATGGGTTTGGTAGTCAGTGAGTGGGACATGCTTACTGTGGTCACACGTAGACCAGAAATAACCCATGGGATTGGTAGTCAGTGAGTGGGACATGCTTACTGTGGTCACACGTAGACCAGAAATAACCCATGGGATTGGTAGTCAGTGAGTGGGACATGCTTACTGTGGTCACTCGTCGACCAGACATAACCCATGGGATTGGTAGTCAGTGAGTGGGACATGCTTACTGTGGTCACACGTAGACCAGACATAACACACGGGAGTGGTAGTCAGTGAGTGGGACATGCTTACTGTGGTCACACGTGGACCAGAAGTAACCCATGGGTTTGGTAGTCAGTGAGTGGGACATGCTTACTGTGGTCACACGTAGACCAGAAATAACCCATGGGAGTGGTAGTCAGTGAGTGGGACATGCTTACTGTGGTCACACGTAGACCAGAAATAACCCATGGGATTGGTAGTCAGTGAGTGGGACATGCTTACTGTGGTCACTCGTCGACCAGACATAACCCATGGGATTGGTAGTCAGTGAGTGGGACATGCTTACTGTGGTCACACGTAGACCAGACATAACCCACGGGAGTGGTAGTCAGTGAGTGGGACATGCTTACTGTGGTCACTCGTAGACCAGAAATAACCCATGGGATTGGTAGTCAGTGAGTGGGACATGCTTACTGTGGTCACACGTAGACCAGAAATAACCCACGGGAGTGGTAGTCAGTGAGTGGGACATGCTTACTGTGGTCACACGTAGACCAGAAATAACCCATGGGATTGGTAGTCAGTGAGTGGGACATGCTTACTGTGGTCACACGTAGACCAGACATAACCCACGGGAGTGGTAGTCAGTGAGTGGGACATGCTTACTGTGGTCACACGTGGACCAGAAGTACCCCATGGGTTTGGTAGTCAGTGAGTGGGACATGCTTACTGTGGTCACACGTAGACCAGAAATAACCCATGGGATTGGTAGTCAGTGAGTGGGACATGCTTACTGTGGTCACACGTAGACCAGAAATAACCCATGGGATTGGTAGTCAGTGAGTGGGACATGCTTACTGTGGTCACTCGTCGACCAGACATAACCCATGGGATTGGTAGTCAGTGAGTGGGACATGCTTACTGTGGTCACACGTAGACCAGAAATAACCCATGGGAGTGGTAGTCAGTGAGTGGGACATGCTTACTGTGGTCACACGTAGACCAGACATAACCCACGGGATTGGTAGTCAGTGAGTGGGACATGCTTACTGTGGTCACACGTAGACCAGACATAACCCACGGGAGTGGTAGTCAGTGAGTGGGACATGCTTACTGTGGTCACACGTAGACCAGACATAACCCATGGGAGTGGTAGTCAGTGGATGGGACATGCTTACTGTGTTCACACGTAGACCAGAAATAACCCATGGGATTGGGAGTCAGTGAGTGGGACATGCTTACTGTGGTCACACGTAGACCAGACATAACCCACGGGAGTGGTAGTCAGTGAGTGGGACATGCTTACTGTGGTCACACGTAGACCAGAAATAACCCACGGGATTGGTAGTCAGTGAGTGGGACATGCTTACTGTGGTCACACGTAGACCAGACACAACCCACGGGATTGGTAGTCAGTGAGTGGGACATGCTTACTGTGGTCACACGTAGACCAGACATAACCCACGGGAGTGGTAGTCAGTGAGTGGGACATGCTTACTGTGGTCACTCGTAGACCAGAAATAACCCATGGGAGTGGTAGTCAGTGAGTGGGACATGCTTACTGTGGTCACTCGTAGACCAGAAATAACCCATGGGATTGGTAGTCAGTGAGTGGGACATGCTTACTGTGGTCACTCGTAGACCAGAAATAACCCATGGGATTGGTAGTCAGTGAGTGGGACATGCCTACTGTGGTCACTCGTAGACCAGACATAACCCATGGGATTGGTAGCCAGTGAGTGGGACATGCTTACTGTGGTCACACGCAGACCAGACATAACCCATGGGATTGGTAGTCAGTGAGTGGGACATGCTTACTGTGGTCACACGTAGACCAGAAATAACCCAGGGGATTGGTAGTCAGTGGGTGGGACATGCTTACTGTGTTCACACGTAGACCAGAAATAACCCGCGGGAGTGGTAGTCAGTGAGTGGGACATGCTTACTGTGGTCACACGTAGACCAGAAATAACCCATGGGATTGGTAGTCAGTGAGTGGGACATGCTTACTGTGGTCACACGTACACCAGACATAACCCATGGGATTGGTAGTCAGTGGGTGGGACATGCTTACTGTGTTCACACGTAGACCAGAAATAACCCGCGGGAGTGGTAGTCAGTGAGTGGGACATGCTTACTGTGATCACACGTAGACCAGACATAACCCATGGGATTGGTAGTCAGTGAGTGGGACATGCTTATTGTGGTCACACGTACACCAGAAATAACCCATGGGAGTGGTAGTCAGTGCGTGGGACATGCTTACTGTGGTCACACGTACACCAGACATAACCCATGGGATTGGTAGTCAGTGGGTGGGACATGCTTACTGTGGTCACACGTAGACCAGAAATAACCCGCCGGAGTGGTAGTCAGTGAGTGGGACATGCTCAATGTGGTCACACGTAGACCAGAAATAACCCATGGGAGTGGTAGTCAGTGGGTGGGACATGCTTACTGTGTTCACACGTAGACCAGAAATAACCCGCGGGAGTGGTAGTCAGTGAGTGGGACATGCTCAATGTGGTCACACGTAGACCAGAAATAACCCATGGGAGTGGTAGTCAGTGAGTGGGACATGCTTACTGTGTTCACACGTAGACCAGAAATAACCCATGGGATTGGTAGTCAGTGGGTGGGACATGCTTACTGTGGTCACACGTACACCAGACATAACCCATGGGATTGGTAGTCAGTGGGTGGGACATGCTTACTGTGGTCACACGTAGACCAGAAATAACCCGCGGGAGTGGTAGTCAGTGAGTGGGACATGCTTACTGTGGTCACACGTAGACCAGACATAACCCGCCGGATTGGTAATCAGTGAGTGGGACATGCTCAATGTGGTCACACGTAGACCAGAAATAACCCATGGGAGTGGTAGTCAGTGGGTGGGACATGCTTACTGTGTTCACACGTAGACCAGAAATAACCCGCGGGAGTGGTAGTCAGTGAGTGGGACATGCTCAATGTGGTCACACGTAGACCAGAAATAACCCATGGGAGTGGTAGTCAGTGAGTGGGACATGCTTACTGTGTTCACACGTAGACCAGAAATAACCCATGGGATTGGTAGTCAGTGAGTGGGACATGCTTGCTGTGGTCACACGTAGACCAGAAATAACCCACGGGAGTGGTAGTCAGTGAGTGGGACATGCTTACTGTGTTCACACGTAGACCAGAAATAACCCGCCGGAGTGGTAGTCAGTGAGTGGGACATGCTTACTGTGGTCACACGTAGACCAGAAATAACCCATGGGATTGGTAGTCAGTGAGTGGGACATGCTTGCTGTGGTCACACGTAGACCAGAAATAACCCACGGGAGTGGTAGTCAGTGAGTGGGACATGCTTACTGTGGTCACACGTAGACCAGAAATAACCCGCCGGAGTGGTAGTCAGTGAGTGGGACATGCTTACTGTGGTCACACGTAGACCAGAAATAACCCATGGGATTGGTAGTCAGTGAGTGGGACATGCTTACTGTGGTCACACGTAGACCAGACATAACCCACGGGAGTGGTAGTCAGTGAGTGGGACATGCTTACTGTGGTCACACGTGGACCAGAAGTACCCCATGGGTTTGGTAGTCAGTGAGTGGGACATGCTTACTGTGGTCACACGTAGACCAGAAATAACCCATGGGATTGGTAGTCAGTGAGTGGGACATGCTTACTGTGGTCACACGTAGACCAGAAATAACCCATGGGATTGGTAGTCAGTGAGTGGGACATGCTTACTGTGGTCACTCGTCGACCAGACATAACCCATGGGATTGGTAGTCAGTGAGTGGGACATGCTTACTGTGTTCACAAGTAGACCAGAGATAACCCATGGGAGTGGTAGTCAGTGAGTGGGACATGCTTACTGTGGTCACACGTAGACCAGACATAACCCACGGGATTGGTAGTCAGTGAGTGGGACATGCTTACTGTGGTCACACGTAGACCAGACATAACCCACGGGAGTGGTAGTCAGTGAGTGGGACATGCTTACTGTGGTCACACGTAGACCAGACATAACCCATGGGAGTGGTAGTCAGTGGATGGGACATGCTTACTGTGTTCACACGTAGACCAGAAATAACCCATGGGATTGGTAGTCAGTGAGTGGGACATGCTTACTGTGGTCACACGTAGACCAGACATAACCCACGGGAGTGGTAGTCAGTGAGTGGGACATGCTTACTGTGGTCACACGTAGACCAGAAATAACCCACGGGATTGGTAGTCAGTGAGTGGGACATGCTTACTGTGGTCACACGTAGACCAGACACAACCCACGGGATTGGTAGTCAGTGAGTGGGACATGCTTACTGTGGTCACACGTAGACCAGACATAACCCACGGGAGTGGTAGTCAGTGAGTGGGACATGCTTACTGTGGTCACTCGTAGACCAGAAATAACCCACGGGATTGGTAGTCAGTGAGTGGGACATGCTTACTGTGGTCACACGTAGACCAGACATAACCCATGGGATTGGTAGTCAGTGAGTGGGACATGCTTACTGTGTTCACACGTAGACCAGAAATAACCCGCGGGAGTGGTAGTCAGTGAGTGGGACATGCTTACTGTGGTCACACGTAGACCAGAAATAACCCATGGGAGTGGTAGTCAGTGAGTGGGACATGCTTACTGTGGTCACTCGTAGACCAGAAATAACCCACGGGATTGGTAGTCAGTGAGTGGGACATGCTTACTGTGGTCACACGTAGACCAGAAATAACCCATGGGAGTGGTAGTCAGTGAGTGGGACATGCTTACTGTGGTCACTCGTAGACCAGAAATAACCCACGGGATTGGTAGTCAGTGAGTGGGACATGCTTACTGTGGTCACACGTAGACCAGACATAACCCATGGGATTGGTAGTCAGTGAGTGGGACATGCTTACTGTGGTCACACGTAGACCAGAAATAACGCACGGGATTGGTAGTCAGTGGGTGGGACATGCTTACTGTGTTCACACGTAGACCAGAAATAACCCGCGGGAGTGGTAGTCAGTGAGTGGGACATGCTTACCTTGGTCACACGTAGACCAGAAATAACCCATGGGATTGGTAGTCAGTGAGTGGGACATGCTTACTGTGGTCACACGTAGACCAGAAATAACCCATGGGAGTGGTAGTCAGTGAGTGGGACATGCTTACTGTGGTCACTCGTCGACCAGACATAACCCATGGGATTGGTAGTCAGTGAGTGGGACATGCTCAATGTGGTCACACGTGGACCAGAAGTAACCCATGGGTTTGGTAGTCAGTGAGTGGGACATGCTTACTGTGGTCACACGTAGACCAGAAATAACCCATGGGATTGGTAGTCAGTGAGTGGGACATGCTTACTGTGGTCACACGTAGACCAGAAATAACCCATGGGATTGGTAGTCAGTGAGTGGGACATGCTTACTGTGGTCACACGTAGACCAGAAATAACCCATGGGAGTGGTAGTCAGTGAGTGGGACATGCTTACTGTGGTCACTCGTAGACCAGAAATAACCCATGGGAGTGGTAGTCAGTGAGTGGGACATGCTTACTGTGGTCACTCGTAGACCAGAAATAACCCATGGGATTGGTAGTCAGTGAGTGGGACATGCTTACTGTGGTCACACGTAGACCAGAAATAACCCATGGGATTGGTAGTCAGTGAGTGGGACATGCTTACTGTGGTCACACGTAGACCAGAAATAACCCATGGGAGTGGTAGTCAGTGAGTGGGACATGCTTACTGTGGTCACTCGTCGACCAGACATAACCCATGGGATTGGTAGTCAGTGAGGGGGACATGCTCAATGTGGTCACACGTGGACCAGAAGTAACCCATGGGTTTGGTAGTCAGTGAGTGGGACATGCTTACTGTGGTCACACGTAGACCAGAAATAACCCATGGGATTGGTAGTCAGTGAGTGGGACATGCTTACTGTGGTCACACGTAGACCAGAAATAACCCATGGGATTGGTAGTCAGTGAGTGGGACATGCTTACTGTGGTCACACGTAGACCAGAAATAACCCATGGGAGTGGTAGTCAGTGAGTGGGACATGCTTACTGTGGTCACCCGTCGACCAGACATAACCCATGGGATTGGTAGTCAGTGAGTGGGACATGCTCAATGTGGTCACACGTGGACCAGAAGTAATCCATGGGTTTGGTAGTGAGTGAGTGGGACATGCTTACTGTGGTCACACGTAGACCAGAAATAACCCATGGGATTGGTAGTCAGTGAGTGGGACATGCTTACTGTGGTCACACGTAGACCAGAAATAACCCATGGGATTGGTAGTCAGTGAGTGGGACATGCTTACTGTGGTCACTCGTCGACCAGACATAACCCATGGGATTGGTAGTCAGTGAGTGGGACATGCTTACTGTGGTCACACGTAGACCAGACATAACCCACGGGAGTGGTAGTCAGTGAGTGGGAAATGCTTACTGTGGTCACACGTGGACCAGAAGTAACCCATGGGTTTGGTAGTCAGTGAGTGGGACATGCTTACTGTGGTCACACGTAGACCAGAAATAACCCATGGGATTGGTAGTCAGTGAGTGGGACATGCTTACTGTGGTCACACGTAGACCAGAAATAACCCATGGGATTGGTAGTCAGTGAGTGGGACATGCTTACTGTGGTCACTCGTCGACCAGACATAACCCATGGGATTGGTAGTCAGTGAGTGGGACATGCTTACTGTGGTCACTCGTAGACCAGACATAACCCATAGGGATTGGTAGTCAGTGAGTGGAACATGCTTAATGTGGTCACACGTAGACCAGAAATAACCCATGGGATTGGTAGTCAGTGAGTGGGACATGCTTACTGTGGTCACACGTAGACCAGAAATAACCCATGGGAGTGGTAGTCAGTGAGTGGGACATGCTTACTGTGGTCACTCGTCGACCAGACATAACCCATGGGATTGGTAGTCAGTGAGTGGGACATGCTCAATGTGGTCACACGTGGACCAGAAGTAACCCATGGGTTTGGTAGTCAGTGAGTGGGACATGCTTACTGTGGTCACACGTAGACCAGAAATAACCCATGGGATTGGTAGTCAGTGAGTGGGACATGCTTACTGTGGTCACACGTAGACCAGAAATAACCCATGGGATTGGTAGTCAGTGAGTGGGACATGCTTACTGTGGTCACTCGTCGACCAGACATAACCCATGGGATTGGTAGTCAGTGAGTGGGACATGCTTACTGTGGTCACACGTAGACCAGACATAACCTACGGGAGTGGTAGTCAGTGAGTGGGACATGCTTACTGTGGTCACACGTGGACCAGAAGTAACCCATGGGTTTGGTAGTCAGTGAGTGGGACATGCTTACTGTGGTCACACGTAGACCAGAAATAACCCATGGGATTGGTAGTCAGTGAGTGGGACATGCTTACTGTGGTCACACGTAGACCAGAAATAACCCATGGGATTGGTAGTCAGTGAGTGGGACATGCTTACTGTGGTCACTCGTCGACCAGACATAACCCATGGGATTGGTAGTCAGTGAGTGGGACATGCTTACTGTGGTCACACGTAGACCAGACATAACACACGGGAGTGGTAGTCAGTGAGTGGGACATGCTTACTGTGGTCACACGTGGACCAGAAGTAACCCATGGGTTTGGTAGTCAGTGAGTGGGACATGCTTACTGTGGTCACACGTAGACCAGAAATAACCCATGGGAGTGGTAGTCAGTGAGTGGGACATGCTTACTGTGGTCACACGTAGACCAGAAATAACCCATGGGATTGGTAGTCAGTGAGTGGGACATGCTTACTGTGGTCACTCGTCGACCAGACATAACCCATGGGATTGGTAGTCAGTGAGTGGGACATGCTTACTGTGGTCACACGTAGACCAGACATAACCCACGGGAGTGGTAGTCAGTGAGTGGGACATGCTTACTGTGGTCACTCGTAGACCAGAAATAACCCATGGGATTGGTAGTCAGTGAGTGGGACATGCTTACTGTGGTCACACGTAGACCAGAAATAACCCACGGGAGTGGTAGTCAGTGAGTGGGACATGCTTACTGTGGTCACACGTAGACCAGAAATAACCCATGGGATTGGTAGTCAGTGAGTGGGACATGCTTACTGTGGTCACACGTAGACCAGACATAACCCACGGGAGTGGTAGTCAGTGAGTGGGACATGCTTACTGTGGTCACACGTGGACCAGAAGTACCCCATGGGTTTGGTAGTCAGTGAGTGGGACATGCTTACTGTGGTCACACGTAGACCAGAAATAACCCATGGGATTGGTAGTCAGTGAGTGGGACATGCTTACTGTGGTCACACGTAGACCAGAAATAACCCATGGGATTGGTAGTCAGTGAGTGGGACATGCTTACTGTGGTCACTCGTCGACCAGACATAACCCATGGGATTGGTAGTCAGTGAGTGGGACATGCTTACTGTGGTCACACGTAGACCAGAAATAACCCATGGGAGTGGTAGTCAGTGAGTGGGACATGCTTACTGTGGTCACACGTAGACCAGACATAACCCACGGGATTGGTAGTCAGTGAGTGGGACATGCTTACTGTGGTCACACGTAGACCAGACATAACCCACGGGAGTGGTAGTCAGTGAGTGGGACATGCTTACTGTGGTCACACGTAGACCAGACATAACCCATGGGAGTGGTAGTCAGTGGATGGGACATGCTTACTGTGTTCACACGTAGACCAGAAATAACCCATGGGATTGGGAGTCAGTGAGTGGGACATGCTTACTGTGGTCACACGTAGACCAGACATAACCCACGGGAGTGGTAGTCAGTGAGTGGGACATGCTTACTGTGGTCACACGTAGACCAGAAATAACCCACGGGATTGGTAGTCAGTGAGTGGGACATGCTTACTGTGGTCACACGTAGACCAGACACAACCCACGGGATTGGTAGTCAGTGAGTGGGACATGCTTACTGTGGTCACACGTAGACCAGACATAACCCACGGGAGTGGTAGTCAGTGAGTGGGACATGCTTACTGTGGTCACTCGTAGACCAGAAATAACCCATGGGAGTGGTAGTCAGTGAGTGGGACATGCTTACTGTGGTCACTCGTAGACCAGAAATAACCCATGGGATTGGTAGTCAGTGAGTGGGACATGCTTACTGTGGTCACTCGTAGACCAGAAATAACCCATGGGATTGGTAGTCAGTGAGTGGGACATGCCTACTGTGGTCACTCGTAGACCAGACATAACCCATGGGATTGGTAGCCAGTGAGTGGGACATGCTTACTGTGGTCACACGCAGACCAGACATAACCCATGGGATTGGTAGTCAGTGAGTGGGACATGCTTACTGTGGTCACACGTAGACCAGAAATAACCCAGGGGATTGGTAGTCAGTGGGTGGGACATGCTTACTGTGTTCACACGTAGACCAGAAATAACCCGCGGGAGTGGTAGTCAGTGAGTGGGACATGCTTACTGTGGTCACACGTAGACCAGAAATAACCCATGGGATTGGTAGTCAGTGAGTGGGACATGCTTACTGTGGTCACACGTACACCAGACATAACCCATGGGATTGGTAGTCAGTGGGTGGGACATGCTTACTGTGTTCACACGTAGACCAGAAATAACCCGCGGGAGTGGTAGTCAGTGAGTGGGACATGCTTACTGTGATCACACGTAGACCAGACATAACCCATGGGATTGGTAGTCAGTGAGTGGGACATGCTTATTGTGGTCACACGTACACCAGAAATAACCCATGGGAGTGGTAGTCAGTGCGTGGGACATGCTTACTGTGGTCACACGTACACCAGACATAACCCATGGGATTGGTAGTCAGTGGGTGGGACATGCTTACTGTGGTCACACGTAGACCAGAAATAACCCGCCGGAGTGGTAGTCAGTGAGTGGGACATGCTCAATGTGGTCACACGTAGACCAGAAATAACCCATGGGAGTGGTAGTCAGTGGGTGGGACATGCTTACTGTGTTCACACGTAGACCAGAAATAACCCGCGGGAGTGGTAGTCAGTGAGTGGGACATGCTCAATGTGGTCACACGTAGACCAGAAATAACCCATGGGAGTGGTAGTCAGTGAGTGGGACATGCTTACTGTGTTCACACGTAGACCAGAAATAACCCATGGGATTGGTAGTCAGTGGGTGGGACATGCTTACTGTGGTCACACGTACACCAGACATAACCCATGGGATTGGTAGTCAGTGGGTGGGACATGCTTACTGTGGTCACACGTAGACCAGAAATAACCCGCGGGAGTGGTAGTCAGTGAGTGGGACATGCTTACTGTGGTCACACGTAGACCAGACATAACCCGCCGGAGTGGTAGTCAGTGAGTGGGACATGCTCAATGTGGTCACACGTAGACCAGAAATAACCCATGGGAGTGGTAGTCAGTGGGTGGGACATGCTTACTGTGTTCACACGTAGACCAGAAATAACCCGCGGGAGTGGTAGTCAGTGAGTGGGACATGCTCAATGTGGTCACACGTAGACCAGAAATAACCCATGGGAGTGGTAGTCAGTGAGTGGGACATGCTTACTGTGTTCACACGTAGACCAGAAATAACCCATGGGATTGGTAGTCAGTGAGTGGGACATGCTTGCTGTGGTCACACGTAGACCAGAAATAACCCACGGGAGTGGTAGTCAGTGAGTGGGACATGCTTACTGTGTTCACACGTAGACCAGAAATAACCCGCCGGAGTGGTAGTCAGTGAGTGGGACATGCTTACTGTGGTCACACGTAGACCAGAAATAACCCATGGGATTGGTAGTCAGTGAGTGGGACATGCTTGCTGTGGTCACACGTAGACCAGAAATAACCCACGGGAGTGGTAGTCAGTGAGTGGGACATGCTTACTGTGGTCACACGTAGACCAGAAATAACCCGCCGGAGTGGTAGTCAGTGAGTGGGACATGCTTACTGTGGTCACACGTAGACCAGAAATAACCCATGGGATTGGTAGTCAGTGAGTGGGACATGCTTACTGTGGTCACACGTAGACCAGACATAACCCACGGGAGTGGTAGTCAGTGAGTGGGACATGCTTACTGTGGTCACACGTGGACCAGAAGTACCCCATGGGTTTGGTAGTCAGTGAGTGGGACATGCTTACTGTGGTCACACGTAGACCAGAAATAACCCATGGGATTGGTAGTCAGTGAGTGGGACATGCTTACTGTGGTCACACGTAGACCAGAAATAACCCATGGGATTGGTAGTCAGTGAGTGGGACATGCTTACTGTGGTCACTCGTCGACCAGACATAACCCATGGGATTGGTAGTCAGTGAGTGGGACATGCTTACTGTGTTCACACGTAGACCAGAGATAACCCATGGGAGTGGTAGTCAGTGAGTGGGACATGCTTACTGTGGTCACACGTAGACCAGACATAACCCACGGGATTGGTAGTCAGTGAGTGGGACATGCTTACTGTGGTCACACGTAGACCAGACATAACCCACGGGAGTGGTAGTCAGTGAGTGGGACATGCTTACTGTGGTCACACGTAGACCAGACATAACCCATGGGAGTGGTAGTCAGTGGATGGGACATGCTTACTGTGTTCACACGTAGACCAGAAATAACCCATGGGATTGGTAGTCAGTGAGTGGGACATGCTTACTGTGGTCACACGTAGACCAGACATAACCCACGGGAGTGGTAGTCAGTGAGTGGGACATGCTTACTGTGGTCACACGTAGACCAGAAATAACCCACGGGATTGGTAGTCAGTGAGTGGGACATGCTTACTGTGGTCACACGTAGACCAGACACAACCCACGGGATTGGTAGTCAGTGAGTGGGACATGCTTACTGTGGTCACACGTAGACCAGACATAACCCACGGGAGTGGTAGTCAGTGAGTGGGACATGCTTACTGTGGTCACTCGTAGACCAGAAATAACCCACGGGATTGGTAGTCAGTGAGTGGGACATGCTTACTGTGGTCACACGTAGACCAGACATAACCCATGGGATTGGTAGTCAGTGAGTGGGACATGCTTACTGTGTTCACACGTAGACCAGAAATAACCCGCGGGAGTGGTAGTCAGTGAGTGGGACATGCTTACTGTGGTCACACGTAGACCAGAAATAACCCATGGGAGTGGTAGTCAGTGAGTGGGACATGCTTACTGTGGTCACTCGTAGACCAGAAATAACCCACGGGATTGGTAGTCAGTGAGTGGGACATGCTTACTGTGGTCACACGTAGACCAGAAATAACCCATGGGAGTGGTAGTCAGTGAGTGGGACATGCTTACTGTGGTCACTCGTAGACCAGAAATAACCCACGGGATTGGTAGTCAGTGAGTGGGACATGCTTACTGTGGTCACACGTAGACCAGACATAACCCATGGGATTGGTAGTCAGTGAGTGGGACATGCTTACTGTGGTCACACGTAGACCAGAAATAACGCACGGGATTGGTAGTCAGTGGGTGGGACATGCTTACTGTGTTCACACGTAGACCAGAAATAACCCGCGGGAGTGGTAGTCAGTGAGTGGGACATGCTTACCTTGGTCACACGTAGACCAGAAATAACCCATGGGATTGGTAGTCAGTGAGTGGGACATGCTTACTGTGGTCACACGTACACCAGACATAACCCATGGGATTGGTAGTCAGTGGGTGGGACATGCTTACTGTGGTCACACGTAGACCAGAAATAACCCGCGGGAGTGGTAGTCAGTGAGTGGGACATGCTTACTGTGGTCACACGTAGACCAGACATAACCCGCCGGAGTGGTAGTCAGTGAGTGGGACATGCTCAATGTGGTCACACGTAGACCAGAAATAACCCATGGGATTGGTAGTCAGTGAGTGGGACATGCTTACTGTGGTCACACGTAGACCAGAAATAACCCATGGGATTGGTAGTCAGTGAGTGGGACATGCTTACTGTGGTCACACGTAGACCAGAAATAACCGATGGGAGTGGTAGTCAGTGGGTGGGACATGCTTACTGTGTTCACACGTAGACCAGAAATAACCCGCGGGAGTGGTAGTCAGTGAGTGGGACATGCTTACTGTGTTCACACGTAGACCAGAAATAACCCATGGGATTGGTAGTCAGTGAGTGGGACATGCTTGCTGTGGTCACACGTAGACCAGAAATAACCCACGGGAGTGGTAGTCAGTGAGTGGGACATGCTTACTGTGTTCACACGTAGACCAGAAATAACCCGCCGGAGTGGTAGTCAGTGAGTGGGACATGCTTACTGTGGTCACACGTAGACCAGAAATAACCCATGGGATTGGTAGTCAGTGAGTGGGACATGCTTGCTGTGGTCACACGTAGACCAGAAATAACCCACGGGAGTGGTAGTCAGTGAGTGGGACATGCTTACTGTGGTCACACGTAGACCAGAAATAACCCGCCGGAGTGGTAGTCAGTGAGTGGGACATGCTTACTGTGGTCACACGTAAACCAGAAATAACCCATGGGATTGGTAGTCAGTGAGTGGGACATGCTTACTGTGGTCACACGTAGACCAGAAATAACCCGCCGGAGTGGTAGTCAGTGACTGGGACATGCTTACTGTGGTCACACGTAGACCAGAAATAACCCATGGGAGTGGTAGTCAGTGAGTGGGACATGCTTACTGTGGTCACACGTAGACCAGAAATAACCCACGGGAGTGGTAGTCAGTGAGTGGGACATGCTTACTGTGGTCACACGTAGACCAGACATAACCCATGGGATTGGTAGTCAGTGAGTGGGACATGCTTGCTGTGGTCACACGTAGACCAGAAATAACCCATGGGAGTGGTAGTCAGTGAGTGGGACATGCTTACTGTGGTCACACGTAGACCAGAAATAACCCATGGGATTGGTAGTCAGTGAGTGGGACATGCTTGCTGTGGTCACACGTAGACCAGAAATAACCCATGGGATTGGTAGTCAGTGAGTGGGACATGCTTACTGTGGTCACACGTAGACCAGAAATAACCCATGGGATTGGTAGTCAGTGGATGGGACATGCTTACTGTGGTCACACGTAGACCAGAAATAACCCATGGGATTGGTAGTCAGTGAGTGGGACATGCTTACTGTGGTCACACGTAGACCAGACATAACCCATGGGATTGGTAGTCAGTGAGTGGGACATGCTTACTGTGGTCACACGTAGACCAGAAATAACCCATGGGATTGGTAGTCAGTGAGTGGGACATGCTTACTGTGGTCACACGTAGACCAGACATAACCCATGGGATTGGTAGTCAGTGAGTGGGACATGCTTACTGTGGTCACACGTAGACCAGAAATAACCCGCCGGAGTGGTAGTCAGTGACTGGGACATGCTTACTGTGGTCACACGTAGACCAGAAATAACCCATGGGAGTGGTAGTCAGTGAGTGGGACATGCTTACTGTGGTCACACGTAGACCAGAAATAACCCATGGGAGTGGTAGTCAGTGAGTGGGACATGCTTACTGTGGTCACACGTAGACCAGAAATAACCCGCCGGAGTGGTAGTCAGTGAGTGGGACATGCTTACTGTGTTCACACGTAGACCAGAAATAACCCATGGGATTGGTAGTCAGTGAGTGGGACATGCTTGCTGTGGTCACACGTTTTCATTGTCGAGGCTAATAATGATTTTCGTAAAATCCCTAGAATAAAAATAAGACATCATGTCATATTTATACCTGGTATGAGCATGTTCATTTAATACAATGTACTTTCTAAATCTGCAGCTTATCGGATGCCAAGAAGATAGATCTGAAAACGATAACAATCTGTAATAATTGTGTACGCGTTGTTAGTTTCGGACTGATTTATTGGCGTCCAGTAACATCCGCTGATATATTAGGCCCCTGGAGTCCTAGTCCCGCTCCCCTCCCTCCAGTCAAACCTCCCCGCCCCAACCCTCGCACCTGCCAGCCCCGCTTCCCCCACCCCCACAGCCACTCGACCGGTTCTATTCTCACTGCCTTCTAATGATGCCTGTTGCCGGTATAACATGCTACACCATCCTCGCGTCTGATTTGTACGCCATGGCAGGAATCCCGTGCTTCGTTAAGGCTAAATTGATGCGTTTCCGTGTCTGAACCGTCCGTACAAAGGTGAAATTACCGGCGATAGTCTTCGCTGATGGACGGATTCTCACCGCCGGAAATTCGATCAGGCGGAAGGATCGGCAACAGGGTGATGCGGCGAGAAAATAGGTCGCCGACCAGTTACAACCTTGCCGAATGAAGTCAAGGTCACGCAAGGACCTGCCGTGAACGGCTAATGAGAGCGATGCAGCAAGAGCGAGGAGGAGGGGTGGAGGGAGGAGGGGGGGGGGGTGTTGGGGACAGGCACGATACAGTCCCAGGGAGAGAGAGGGGAGCCTTGGCGGGGCCAGGCATGGTACATCCCACGGAGGAGGGGGGCCTTGGTGGGGACAGGCAGGGTACATCCCAGGGAGGAGAGGGGCCTTGGTGGGGACAGCCAATGTACATCCCAGGGAGGAGGGGGGCCTTGGTGGGGACAGGCATGGTACATCCCAGGGAGGAGGGGGACCTTGGTGGGGACAGCCAATGTACATCCCAGGGAGGAGGGGGGCCTTGGTGGGGACAGGCATGGTACATCCCAGGGAGGAGGGGGACCTTGGTGGGGACAGCCAATGTACATCCCAGGGAGGAGGGGGGCCTTGGTGGGGACAGGCATGGTACATCCCAGGGAGGAGGGGGGCCTTGGTGGGGACAGCCAATGTACATCCCAGGAAGGAGGGGGGCCTTGGCGGGGACAGGCAGAGTACATCCCAGGGAGGAGGGGGGCCTTGGTGGGGACAGCCAATGTAAATCCCAGCGAGGAGGCGGGCCTTGGTGGGGACAGGCATGGTACATCCCAGGGAGGAGGGAGGCCTTGGCGGGGACAGGCAGGGTACATCCCAGGGAGGAGGGAGGCCTTGGTGGGGACAGCCAATGTATATCCCAGGAAGGAGGGGGGCCTTGGTGGGGACAGCCAATGTACATCCCAGGGAGGAGGGGGGCCTTGGTGGGGACAGCCAATGTACATCCCAGGAAGGAGGGGGGCCTTGGTGGGGACAGGCAAGGTACATCCCAGGGAGGAGGGGAGCCTTGGTGGGGACCGGCAGGGCACATCCCAGGGAGAAGGGGGGCCTTGGCGGGGACAGGCAGGGTACATCCCAGGGAGGAGGGGAGCCTTGGTGGGGACAGGCAGGGTACATCCCAGGGAGGACGGGGGCCCTGGTGGGGACAGCCAATGTACATCCCAGGGAGGAGGGGGGCCTTGGTGGGGACAGCCAATGTACATCCCCGGAAGGAGGGGGGCCTTGGTGGGGACAGGCAGAGTACATCCCAGGGAGGAGGGGGGCCTTGGTGGGGACAGCCAATGTACATCCCAGGAGGGAGGGGGGCCTTGGTGGGGACAGGCAGAGTACATCCCAGGGAGGAGGGGGGCCTTGGTGGGGACAGCCAATGTACATCCCAAGGAGGAGGGGGGCCTTGGTGGGGACAGCCAATGTACATCCCAGGAAGGAGGGGGGCCTTGGTGGGGACAGCCAATGTACATCCCAGGAAGGAGGGAGGCCTTGGTGGGGACAGGCAGAGTACATCCCAGGGCGGAGGGGGGCCTTGGTGGGGACAGCCAATGTACATCCCAGGAAGGAGGGGGGCCTTGGTGGGGACAGCCAATGTACATCCCAGGAAGGAGGGGGGCCTTGGTGGGGACAGGCAGAGTACATCCCAGGGAGGAGGGGGGCCTTGGTGGGGACAGCCAATGTACATCCCAGGAAGGAGGGGGGCCTTGGTGGGGACAGCCAATGTACATCCCAGGGAGGAGGGGAGCCTTGGCGGGGACAGCCAATGTACATCCCAGGGAGGAGGGGAGCCTTGGTGGGGACAGGCAGGGTACATCCCAGGGAGGAGGGGAGCCTTGGTGGGGACAGCCAATGTACATCCCAGGGAGGAGGGGAGCCTTGGCGGGGACAGGCAGGGTACATCCCAGGGAGGAGGGGAGCTTTGGTGGGGACAGGCAGGGTACATCCCAGGGAGGAGGGGGGCCTTGGTGGGGACAGGCAGGCTACATCCCAGAGAGGAGGGGGCCCTTGGCGGGGACAGGCAGGGTACATCCCAGGGAGGAGGGGAGCCTTGGTGGGGACAGGCAGGGTACATCCCAGGGAGGAGGGGGGTCTTGGCGGGGACAGGCAGGGTACATCCCAGGTAGGAGGGGAGCCTTGGCGGGGACAGGCAGGGTACATCCCAGGGAGGAGGGAGGCCTTGGTGGGGACAGGCAGGGTACATCCCAGGAAGGAGGGGGGCCTTGGCGGGGACAGGCAGGGTACATCCCAGGGAGGAGGGGGACCTTGGTGGGGACAGCCAATGTACATCCCAGGGATGAGGGGGGCCTTGGTGGGGACAGGCAAGGTACATCCCAGGGAGGAGGGGGGCCTTGGTCGGAACAGGCAGGGTACATCCCAGGAAGGAGGGGGGCCTTGGCGGGGACAGGCAGGGTACGTCCTAGGGAGGAGGGGGACCTTGGTGGGGACAGCCAATGTACATCCCAGGGAGGAGGGAGGGCCTTGGTGGGGACAGGCAGGGTACATTCTAGGGAGGAGGGGGGCCTTGGTGGGGACAGCCAATGTACATCCCAGGGAGGAGGGGGGCCTTGGTGGGGACAGGCAGGGTACATCCCAGGAAGGAGGGGGGTGGCTTGGTGGGGACAGGCAGGGTACATCCTAGGGAGAAGGGGGGTGGCTTGGTGGGGACAGGCAGGGTACATCCTAGGGAGGAGGGGGGCCTTGGTGGGGACAGGCAGGGTGCATCCCAGAGAGGAGGGGAGCCTTGGTGGGAACAGGCAGGGTACATCCGAGGGAGGAGGAGGGCCTTGGTGGGGACAGGCAGAGTACATCCCTGGGAGGAGGGTGGCCTTGGCGGGGACAGGCAGGGTACATCCCAGGGAGGACGGGGACCTTAGTGGGGACAGGCAGGGTACATCCCAGGGAGGAGGGGGGCCTTGGTGGGGACAGCCAATGTATATCCCAGGGAGGAGGGGGGCCTTGGTGGGGACAGGCATGGTACATCCCAGGGAGGAGGGGGGCTTTGGTGGGGACAGGCAGGGTACATCCCAGGGAAGAGGGGGGCCTTGGTGGGGACAGGCATGGTACATCCCAGGGAGGAGGGGGGCCTTGGCGGGGACAGGCAGGGTACATCCCAGGGAGGAGGGAGGCCTTGGTGGGGACAGCCAATGTACATCCCAGGAGGGAGGGGGGCCTTGGTGGGGACAGGCAGAGTACATCCCAGGGAGGAGGGGGGCCTTGGTGGGGACAGCCAATGTACATCCCAAGGAGGAGGGGGGCCTTGGTGGGGACAGCCAATGTACATCCCAGGAAGGAGGGGGGCCTTGGTGGGGACAGCCAATGTACATCCCAGGAAGGAGGGAGGCCTTGGTGGGGACAGGCAGAGTACATCCCAGGGCGGAGGGGGGCCTTGGTGGGGACAGCCAATGTACATCCCAGGAAGGAGGGGGGCCTTGGTGGGGACAGCCAATGTACATCCCAGGAAGGAGGGGGGCCTTGGTGGGGACAGCCAATGTACATCCCAGGAAGGAGGGGGGCCTTGGTGGGGACAGGCAGAGTACATCCCAGGGAGGAGGGGGGCCTTGGTGGGGACAGCCAATGTACATCCCAGGAAGGAGGGGGGCCTTGGTGGGGACAGCCAATGTACATCCCAGGGAGGAGGGGAGCCTTGGCGGGGACAGCCAATGTACATCCCAGGGAGGAGGGGAGCCTTGGTGGGGACAGGCAGGGTACATCCCAGGGAGGAGGGGAGCCTTGGTGGGGACAGCCAATGTACATCCCAGGGAGGAGGGGAGCCTTGGCGGGGACAGGCAGGGTACATCCCAGGGAGGAGGGGAGCTTTGGTGGGGACAGGCAGGGTACATCCCAGGGAGGAGGGGGGCCTTGGTGGGGACAGGCAGGCTACATCCCAGAGAGGAGGGGGCCCTTGGCGGGGACAGGCAGGGTATATCCCAGGGAGGAGGGGAGCCTTGGTGGGGACAGGCAGGGTACATCCCAGGGAGGAGGGGGGTCTTGGCGGGGACAGGCAGGGTACATCCCAGGTAGGAGGGGAGCCTTGGCGGGGACAGGCAGGGTACATCCCAGGGAGGAGGGAGGCCTTGGTGGGGACAGGCAGGGTACATCCCAGGAAGGAGGGGGGCCTTGGCGGGGACAGGCAGGGTACATCCCAGGGCGGAGGGGGACCTTGGTGGGGACAGCCAATGTACATCCCAGGGATGAGGGGGGCCTTGGTGGGGACAGGCAAGGTACATCCCAGGGAGGAGGGGGGCCTTGGTGGGAACAGGCAGGGTACATCCCAGGAAGGAGGGGGGCCTTGGCGGGGACAGGCAGGGTACGTCCTAGGGAGGAGGGGGACCTTGGTGGGGACAGCCAATGTACATCCCAGGGAGGAGGGGGGGCCTTGGTGGGGACAGGCAGGGTACATTCTAGGGAGGAGGGGGGCCTTGGTGGGGACAGCCAATGTACATCCCAGGGAGGAGGGGGGCCTTGGTGGGGACAGGCAGGGTACATCCCAGGAAGGAGGGGGGTGGCTTGGTGGGGACAGGCAGGGTACATCCTAGAGAGAAGGGGGGTGGCTTGGTGGGGACAGGCAGGGTACATCCTAGGGAGGAGGGGGGCCTTGGTGGGGACAGGCAGGGTGCATCCCAGAGAGGAGGGGAGCCTTGGTGGGAACAGGCAGGGTACATCCGAGGGAGGAGGAGGGCCTTGGTGGGGACAGGCAGAGTACATCCCTGGGAGGAGGGTGGCCTTGGCGGGGACAGGCAGGGTACATCCCAGGGAGGACGGGGACCTTAGTGGGGACAGGCAGGGTACATCCCAGGGAGGAGGGGGGCCTTGGTGGGGACAGCCAATGTACATCCCAGGGAGGAGGGGGGCCTTGGTGGGGACAGGCATGGTACATCCCAGGGAGGAGGGGGGCTTTGGTGGGGACAGGCAGGGTACATCCCAGGGAAGAGGGGGGCCTTGGTGGGGACAGGCATGGTACATCCCAGGGAGGAGGGGGGCCTTGGCGGGGACAGGCAGGGTACATCCCAGGGAGGAGGGAGGCCTTGGTGGGGACAGGCAGGGTACATCCCAGGGAGGAGGGGGGCCTTGGTGGGGACAGGCATGGTACATCCCAGGGAGGAGGGGGGCCTTGGCGGGGGCAGGCAGGGTACATCCCAGGGAGGAGGGGGGCCTTGGTGGGGACAGGCAGGGTACATCCCAGGGAGGAGGGGGGCCTTCTTGGGGACAGGCAGGGTACATCCCAGGGAGGAGGGGAGCCTTGGTGGGAACAGGCAGGGTACATCCGAGGGAGGAGGAGGGCCTTGGTGGGGACAGGCAGAGTACATCCCAGGGAGGAGGGGGGCCTTGGCGGGGACAGGCAGGGTACATCCCAGGGAGGACGGGGACCTTAGTGGGGACAGGCAGGGTACATACCAGGAAGGAGGGGGGCCTTGGTGGGGACAGCCAATGTACATCCCAGGGAGGAGGGGGGCCTTGGTGGGGACAGGCATGGTACATCCCAGGGAGGATGGGGGCCTTGGCGGGGACTGGCAGGGTACATCCCAGGGAGGAGGGGGGCCTTGGTGGGGACAGGCAGGGTACATCCCAGGGAGGAGGGGGGCTATGGTGGGGACAGGCAGGGTACATCCCAGGGAGGAGGGGGGCCTTGGTGGGGACAGGCGGGGTACATCCCAGGGAGGAGGGGAGCCTTGGTGCGGACAGGCAGAGTACATCCCAGGGAGGAGGGGGGCCTTGGCGGGGACAGGCAGAGTCCACCCAGGGAGGAGGGGGGCCTTGGTGGGGACAGGCAGAGTCCACCCAGGTAGGAGGGGGGCCTTGGTGGGGACAGGCAGAGTACACCCAGGGAGGAGGGGGGCATTGGTGGGGACAGGCAGATTCCACCCTGGAAAGAGGGGGGCCTTGGTGGGGACAGGCAGGGTACAGACCCAATGAGAAGTGGTGCGACGGGGGGATGGCTTGGTGGGGGCATGGTACGGTCCCACGTAAGAGAGGGCGGGGGGATGGGGGGGGGGCCTCTGATCGGGTGCTTTCCCAGAGAGTGAGTGCTGTTTCAATTGCAGCCATTAGATGGCGACACCGCATGGCCAGCAAATGGCTGGTTTCTCAGAATCACTCTCTACCAATTCGTTGCAAGGAAGCGACTTCCGTCTTCCATGGTGGAGCAACGTGCAGCGGTATCTTTTATGATTTTTTTACACTGCATCAACCGCAGAAATACTTTTATATATATCTTTATTCGTACACGGAGTACAGATGGCAGTCACAGAGAACAAAAAAAGAGCAAAAAAGAAATTCAGAGAACAAAAAAAACAGAACAAAAAGAAATTCAGAGGAACGTAAAAACAAAAAAAAACACACACACACACAAAACCGGTTTAGGTCTGTGCTACTCAGTGCATAAATACTCGATGATGTCAGTTATGCTTTCATTGTCGTCAGAACCTGTATTTTGTCCCCTTAATTCCAAAAATTCTTTTATGGCACTGACACGCATTAAATCTCCTTCCGTGGCACGATCACAATGATTTAAGACGTGCTTCCTTAAGTGGCTGGCTGATAAAGCACTAAAATTGTACTTACTGATAAGATATTTGTCACATATAAAATTCACACTCTTACTTCCATTGGATTTGCTTCCCTTTAAGGAAAACCGTGCACAGAAATTCGTACAATGGTTCTTACTTACCAGCATACTTTTTACGAAAACAATAAATCTATTGTTAAGTTGCACTTCAACAGCCAGGTCATTACACATAATTGGAAGAAATTTAGAGTGAGTTCGATAAGGTAAATCAAATAGTCTGCGTATCACCTTCCGCCAGGCTATATAAAACGATTGACATGCCGTGGACGTGAAATCCCATAATTGGCACCCAAAAGCCGACATACATATAAAACCTTGAATAAATCATATTTAACGTTATGCGCCACATGTTTCAACTGAGCTATAATAACGCTTACTTGGCGATAGAATGCGTTGAGGGGGTTATGGACACCTCCATCGTCTTTAGTAGAGTTGACGGGATTACCCAAATGTACATCCGTTTCTAGAATATTAACAGCAGGCCCTCAAAAGCTATTTTTGTATTTGAAAGATCAACGCTACTAAATATCAGCAGTTGACTCTTCTTGGGATTGAATTTAATATCATACTCGTTTGCAAAGTCACTTGCTATGCTTACCATGGCTTCAAGAGCATGTCTGCTTGGAGCAAGTACAACTAAGTCATCTGCATATGCCAAGGCACCGACAAAGATGTGGCCAATGTGGCACCCAAGGCCTGAGTTTTTTAATCGTTCTATCGATCAGTTTGTCACAATAGACACAGTACAGAATAGGAGACATTACACCACCTTGTTTAACGCCGTTGCTCACAGTGAACGCAGGACTAACGAAATTAGCCCATTGCACTCGCACACTCTGATTAGTGTACAGCACTGCAAGGAACCTGGCAATGACGGGACATATCCTCCTTTCAATAAGAGTCTTAAACAGTTTGATATAATTTACACAATCAAAAGCTTTACTTGCATCTAATAACACTGTATATACATCACCTCCACCATTCATATAGTATTGTATCACCTCTTTGTAAACAAAGGTGCACTGCAAGGTAGAATGGGCTTTTTTAAACCCATACTGTTGGTCACAGGATTTAAATATATGCTCATTTTTCTTCAGAATGATATGATCTAAAAGCTTGCCTAATACGCTACTGATTGCAATACCTCTGTAATTCGATGAGTCATTGATGGATTTGTTAGCACTTTTTGGTATGGGCTTCACTGTCGATAAAAGAAAACCACCCGGAGAGAAACCATGGCGCAGTATACTACTGAAAAGAAGTAATATGAGCGTGTAGAGAGTATGGGTTTCGTTTATCAGATGATCTCTAGAGTGCCCCAGGTTACAATCCCCTCTTCCCGGGCTTCAACATTCCAATTGTGTTATATACATCTTCTGTGCATACACAATGACTTGAGTGACATAAACCTTTACAACATCTCTGTTTAACAGCTTCCTCAATCTCGTTACTCAATTGGGTCATTTCTGCTGTTTTATATGAAACACTATTATATAGATCGCGATATTTTTCGCCAAATAACTGCTCAATAGCTGGTTTTCCTATAGCGTCATCAATGCAGTTTGGCAAGTTACACTTAGTCGAACGTATCTTCCTCACTTCTGTCTATTTGTCTCTATCTTTACTGCAGGGGCCGGCGCGACAGCTCAGTGGGCTAGAGCGCTCGCATTGAGTGCTCTGGTCACCTGAGAGCCTAACGGCACGTTGGTCGGTAGTTCGAGCCCTGCTGTGGCCATGTCTGTGTGGTCGCAGGATAAAGATCCCATATCTTTCTTCGTAAAGAGTAGGGGGTTACCCCCGGGGACATGGCTCCACTCTCTCTTGCTCCTCCCATTGACGCGATATGACCAAAAGTGGTTAAAGCGTCCTGAATAACCATCCAATCCTATCTTTACTGCATAGAAATGCATTCGCTAATTTATCGGACGAAACCTGCTTTTTATTTAGTTTAACCTGGCGAAGTGCATAATGGTAGTGCGCTCTGGTTTTTCGCCGAATATCAGCCAAGAGACCATGTCTTGGAGAATCTCGCCAGATATTGTGCCAGAACATGCCCCTATTTCTGCTCGCGGCAACTTGATCATTCCCTCACATACACTCATGGTTCACTGCACCTTTACCGGTGCGTGAATTGCTCGCTCAGGCTAAAGATTTACCAATTGCCAGAGACGAACGGCAGGGGCATAACCAAAAAATAACCCCACCAAAACAGGCCTAGTTTCTAATGTTTGTCCAGATTTTTCCAGTGAATTTACTTATATTCGGCCGTAATCAGTGAATCTCCAGAGTCTATGTATCCATGTGGCCGATATCCACTGAGAAGATTTTATGAATTTCATCCGTTTCCAAGCTAATTATGGCGAAAATGCCAGGTCATATTGAACAGCACCACTGTTACCGGCGGCCCGGTGAGCAATGAGTCGAAGATTATCGTCGAATACCTTTCACATGGGCCTTTATGGGTGAGTTCGGGTATGCGAGCGGAGTAGTCGGATTCCACAGAGTGCATAACCGAGATTGTGGTCCGATAGCGCGGTCACGTGGTACAGTTTACTCCCGGGCTGACCTCCCCACCCAGAGGACGACCACGAGGATTTATTTTATGTTACTGTTTAACGATCTTCATGATTTATGCAGTTCAGTAACTGCAACATTCACGGATCGCGGATTTTGCGCTCGGTTTATCTTGATCCGCACATGAGCGGAAAGTATAAGTGCGCATGCTCCAAATATCTGCGCCGATTACTCCTGTCGCATATCCGTACTCACCATACGTTGACTTGTTTCTTGGCTCCGGTCGGGTCAAAATTTGATTTGAACGTGGTTTCTTTACAGGAATATATTTGAGAAGTACAAATGATTAAAACAGCATTATTTTCATATTTTCTTTACTCTAATAGAGCCAGATTTCATAATTTGCTTCACTTTAATAAAATATGAGTGAAATTAATTCGCAGTAACTCCGTGTTGGTGAAATGGCGCTGGTTATGAATGGCGCACCCGGTGATGACGTAAAGAAGGGTTGCGTAGCGCTAAGTAAGGTTTATGAATGGCGCCCCGGTTATGACGTAAAGAAGGGTTGCGTAGCGCTAAGTAAGGTTTATGAATGGCGCCCCCGGTGATGACGAAAAGAAGGGTTGCGTAGCGCTAAGTAAGGTTTATAAATGGCGCCCCGGTGATGACGTAAAGAAGGGTTGCGTAGCGCTAAGTAAGGTTAATGATTGGCGCCCCGGTGATGACGTAAAGAAGGGTTGCGTAGCGCTAAGTAAGGTTTATGAATGGCGCCCCGGTGATGACGTAAAGAAGGGTTGCGTAGCGCTAAGTAAGGTTAATGAATGGCGCCCCGGTGATGACGTAAAGAAGGGTTGCGTAGCGCTAAGTAAGGTTAATGAATGGCGCTCCGGTGATGACGTAAAGAAGGGTTGCGTAGCGCTAAGTAAGGTTAATGAATGGCGCCCCCGGTGATGACGTAAAGAAAGGTTGCGTAGCGCTAAGTAAGGTTTATGAATGGCGCCCCGGTGATGACGTAAAGAAGGGTTGCGTAGCGCTAAGTAAGGTTCATGAATGGCGCCCCGGTGATGACGTAAAGAAGGGTTGCGTAGCGCTAAGTAAGGTTAATGAATGGCGCCCCGGTGATGACGTAAAGAAGGGTTGCGTAGCGCTAAGTAAGGTTAATGAATGGCGCCCCGGTGATGACGTAAAGAAGGGTTGCGTAGCGCTAAGTAAGGTTAATGAATGGCGCCCCGGTGATGACGTAAAGAAGGGTTGCGTAGCGCTAAGTAAGGTTAATGAATGGCGCTCCGGTGATGACGTAAAGAAGGGTTGCGTAGCGCTAAGTAAGGTTAATGAATGGCGCCCCGGTGATGACGTAAAGAAGGGTTGCGTAGCGCTAAGTAAGGTTTATGAATGGCGCCCCGGTGATGACGTAAAGAAGGGTTGCGTAGCGCTAAGTAAGGTTAATGAATGGCGCCCCGGTGATGACGTAAAGAAGGGTTGCGTAGCGCTAAGTAAGGTTTATGAATGGCGCCCCCGGTGATGACGTAAAGAAGGGTTGCGTAGCGCTAGGTAAGGTTTATGAATGGCGCCCCGGTGATGACGTAAAGAAGGGTTGCGTAGCGCTAAGTAAGGTTTATGAATGGCGCCCCGGTGATGACGTAAAGAAGGGTTGCGTAGCGCTAAATAAGGTTAATGAATGGCGCCCCGGTGATGACGTAAAGAAGGGTTGCGTAGCGCTAAGTAAGGTTTATGAATGGCGCCTCCGGTGATGACGTAAAGAAGGGTTGCGTAGCGCTAAGTAAGGTTAATGAATGGCGCCCCGGTGTTGACGTAAAGAAGGGTTGCGTAGCGCTAAGTAAGGTTTATGAATGGCGCACCCGGTGATGACGTAAAGAAGGGTTGCGTAGCGCTAAGTAAGGTTTATGAATGGCGCCCCGGTGATGACGTAAAGAAGGGTTGCGTAGCGCTAAGTAAGGTTTATGAATGGCGCCCCGGTGATGACGTAAAGAAGGGTTGCGTAGCGCTAAGTAAGGTTTATGAATGGCGCCCCGGTGATGACGTAAAGAAGGGTTGCGTAGCGCTAAGTAAGGTTAATGAATGGCGCCCCGGTGATGACGTAAAGAAGGGCTGCGTAGCGCTAAGTAAGGTTAATGAATGGCGCCCCCGGTGATGACGTAAAAAGGGTTGCGTAGCGCTAAGTAAGGTTTATGAACGGCGCCCCGGTGATGACGTAAAGAAGGGTTGCGTAGCGCATAGTAAGGTTTATGAATGGCGCCCCGGTGATGACGTAATGAAGGGTTGCGTAGCGCTAAGTAAGGTTAATGAATGGCGCCCCGGTGATGACGTAAAGAAGGGCTGCGTAGCGCTAAGTAAGATTAATGAATGGCGCCCCCGGTGATGACGTAAAGAAGGGTTGCGTAGCGCTAAGTAAGGTTAATGAATGGCGCCCCGGTGATGACGTAAAGAAGGGTTGCGTAGCGCTGAGTAAGGTTAATGAATGGCGCCCCGGTGATGACGTAAAGAAGGGTTGCGTAGCGCTAAGTAAGGTTTATGAATGGCGCCCCGGTGATGACGTAAAGAAGGGCTGCGTAGCGCAAAGTAAGGTTAATGAATGGCGCCCCGGTGATGACGTAAAGAAGGGTTGCGTAGCGCTAAGTAAGGTTAATGAATGGCGCCCCGGTGATGACGTAAAGAAGGGTTGCGTAGCGCTAAGTAAGGTTTATGAACGGCGCCCCGGTGATGACGTAAAGAAGGGTTGCGTAGCGCAAAGTAAGGTTAATGAATGGCGCCCCCGGTGATAACGTAAAGAAGGGTTGCGTAGCGCTAAGTAAGGTTTATGAACGGCGCCCCGGTGATGACGTAAAGAAGGGTTGCGTAGCGCTAAGTAAGGTTAATGAATGGCGCCCCGGTGATGACGTAAAGAAGGGTTGCGTAGCGCTAAGTAAGGTTAATGAATGGCGCCCCCGGTGATATCGTAAAGAAGGGTTGCGTACCGTTAAGGAAGGTAAATGAATGGCGCCCCGGTGATGACGTAAAGAAGGGTTGCGTAGCGCTAAGTAAGGTTTATGAATGGCGCCCCCGGTGATGACGTAAAGAAGGGTTGCGTAGCGCTAGGTAAGGTTTATGAATGGCGCCCCGGTGATGACGTAAAGAAGGGTTGCGTAGCGCTAAGTAAGGTTTATGAATGGCGCCCCGGTGATGACGTAAAGAAGGGTTGCGTAGCGCTAAGTAAGGTTAATGAATGGCGCCCCGGTGATGACGTAAAGAAGGGTTGCGTAGCGCTAAGTAAGGTTTATGAATGGCGCCCCGGTGATGACGTAAAGAAGGGTTGCGTAGCGCTAAGTAAGGTTAATGAATGGCGCCCCGGTGTTGACGTAAAGAAGGGTTGCGTAGCGCTAAGTAAGGTTTATGAATGGCGCACCCGGTGATGACGTAAAGAAGGGTTGCGTAGCGCTAAGTAAGGTTTATGAATGGCGCCCCGGTGATGACGTAAAGAAGGGTTGCGTAGCGCTAAGTAAGGTTTATGAATGGCGCCCCGGTGATGACGTAAAGAAGGGTTGCGTAGCGCTAAGTAAGGTTTATGAATGGCGCCCCGGTGATGACGTAAAGAAGGGTTGCGTAGCGCTAAGTAAGGTTAATGAATGGCGCCCCGGTGATGACGTAAAGAAGGGTTGCGTAGCGCTAAGTAAGGTTTATGAATGGCGCCCCGGTGATGACGTAATGAAGGGTTGCGTAGCGCTAAGTAAGGTTAATGAATGGCGCCCCGGTGATGACGTAAAGAAGGGTTGCGTAGCGCTAAGTAAGGTTAATGAATGGCGCCCCGGTGTTGACGTAAAGAAGGGTTGCGTAGCGCTAAGTAAGGTTTATGAATGGCGCCCCGGTGATGACGTAAAGAAGGGTTGCGTAGCGCTAAGTAAGGTTAATGAATGGCGCCCCGGTGATGACGTAAAGAAGGGTTGCGTAGCGCTAAGTAAGGTTTATGAATGGCGCCTCCGGTGATGACGTAAAGAAGGGTTGCGTAGCGCTAAGTAAGGTTAATGAATGGCGCCCCGGTGTTGACGTAAAGAAGGGTTGCGTAGCGCTAAGTAAGGTTTATGAATGGCGCACCCGGTGATGACGTAAAGAAGGGTTGCGTAGCGCTAAGTAAGGTTTATGAATGGCGCCCCGGTGATGACGTAAAGAAGGGTTGCGTAGCGCTAAGTAAGGTTTATGAATGGCGCCCCGGTGATGACGTAAAGAAGGGTTGCGTAGCGCTAAGTAAGGTTTATCAATGGCGCCCCGGTGATGACGTAAAGAAGGGTTGCGTAGCGCTAAGTTAGGTTAAGGAATGGCGCCCCGGTGATGACGTAAAGAAGGGTTGCGTAGCGCTAAGTAAGGTTTATGAATGGCGCCCCGGTGATGACGTAATGAAGGGTTGCGTAGCGCTAAGTAAGGTTAATGAATGGCGCCCCGGTGATGACGTAAAGAAGGGTTGCGTAGCGCTAAGTAAGGTTAATGAATGGCGCCCCGGTGATGACGTAAAGAAGGGTTGCGTAGCCCTAAGTAAGGTTTATGAATGGCGCCCCGGTGATGACGTAATGAAGGGTTGCGTAGCGCTAAGTAAGGTTAATGAATGGCGCCCCGGTGATGACGTAAAGAAGGGCTGCGTAGCGCTAAGTAAGGTTAATGAATGGCGCCCCCGGTGATGACGTAAAAAGGGTTGCGTAGCGCTAAGTAAGGTTTATGAACGGCGCCCCGGTGATGACGTAAAGAAGGGTTGCGTAGCGCATAGTAAGGTTTATGAATGGCGCCCCGGTGATGACGTAATGAAGGGTTGCGTAGCGCTAAGTAAGGTTAATGAATGGCGCCCCGGTGATGACGTAAAGAAGGGCTGCGTAGCGCTAAGTAAGATTAATGAATGGCGCCCCCGGTGATGACGTAAAGAAGGGTTGCGTAGCGCTAAGTAAGGTTAATGAATGGCGCCCCGGTGATGACGTAAAGAAGGGTTGCGTAGCGCTGAGTAAGGTTAATGAATGGCGCCCCGGTGATGACGTAAAGAAGGGTTGCGTAGCGCTAAGTAAGGTTAATGAATGGCGCCCCGGTGATGACGTAAAGAAGGGCTGCGTAGCGCAAAGTAAGGTTAATGAATGGCGCCCCGGTGATGACGTAAAGAAGGGTTGCGTAGCGCTAAGTAAGGTTAATGAATGGCGCCTCGGTGATGACGTAAAGAAGGGTTGCGTAGCGCTAAGTAAGGTTTATGAACGGCGCCCCGGTGATGACGTAAAGAAGGGTTGCGTAGCGCTAAGTAAGGTTAATGAATGGCGCCCCCGGTGATGACGTAAAGAAGGGTTGCGTAGCGCTAAGTAAGGTTTATGAACGGCGCCCCGGTGATGACGTAAAGAAGGGTTGCGTAGCGCTAAGTAAGGTTAATGAATGGCGCCCCCGGTGATATCGTAAAGAAGGGTTGCGTACCGCTAAGGAAGGTAAATGAATGGCGCCCCGGTGATGACGTAAAGAAGGGTTGCGTAGCGCTAAGTAAGGTTAATGAATGGCGCCCCCGGTGATATCGTAAAGAAGGGTTGCGTACCGCTAAGGAAGGTAAATGAATGGCGCCCCGGTGATGACGTAAAGAAGGGTTGCGTAGCGCTAAGTAAGGTTTATGAATGGCGCCCCCGGTGATGACGTAAAGAAGGGTTGCGTACCGCTAAGGAAGGTAAATGAATGGCGCCCCGGTGATGACGTAAAGAAGGGTTGCGTAGCGCTAAGTAAGGTTAATGAATGGCGCCCCCGGTGATATCGTAAAGAAGGGTTGCGTACCGCTAAGGAAGGTAAATGAATGGCGCCCCGGTGATGACGTAAAGAAGGGTTGCGTAGCGCTAAGTAAGGTTAATGAATGGCGCCCCCGGTGATATCGTAAAGAAGGGTTGCGTACCGCTAAGGAAGGTAAATGAATGGCGCCCCGGTGATGACGTAAAGAAGGGTTGCGTAGCGCTAAGTAAGGTTTATGAATGGCGCCCCCGGTGATGACGTAAAGAAGGGTTGCGTAGCGCTAGGTAAGGTTTATGAATGGCGCCCCGGTGATGACGTAAAGAAGGGTTGCGTAGCGCTAAGTAAGGTTAATGAATGGCGCCTCGGTGATGACGTAAAGAAGGGTTGCGTAGCGCTAAGTAAGGTTTATGAACGGCGCCCCGGTGATGACGTAAAGAAGGGTTGCGTAGCGCTAAGTAAGGTTAATGAATGGCGCCCCCGGTGATGACGTAAAGAAGGGTTGCGTAGCGCTAAGTAAGGTTTATGAACGGCGCCCCGGTGATGACGTAAAGAAGGGTTGCGTAGCGCTAAGTAAGGTTAATGAATGGCGCCCCCGGTGATATCGTAAAGAAGGGTTGCGTACCGCTAAGGAAGGTAAATGAATGGCGCCCCGGTGATGACGTAAAGAAGGGTTGCGTAGCGCTAAGTAAGGTTAATGAATGGCGCCCCCGGTGATATCGTAAAGAAGGGTTGCGTACCGCTAAGGAAGGTAAATGAATGGCGCCCCGGTGATGACGTAAAGAAGGGTTGCGTAGCGCTAAGTAAGGTTAATGAATGGCGCCCCCGGTGATATCGTAAAGAAGGGTTGCGTACCGCTAAGGAAGGTAAATGAATGGCGCCCCGGTGATGACGTAAAGAAGGGTTGCGTAGCGCTAAGTAAGGTTTATGAATGGCGCCCCCGGTGATGACGTAAAGAAGGGTTGCGTAGCGCTAGGTAAGGTTTATGAATGGCGCCCCGGTGATGACGTAAAGAAGGGTTGCGTAGCGCTAAGTAAGGTTTATGAATGGCGCCCCGGTGATGACGTAAAGAAGGGTTGCGTAGCGCTAAGTAAGGTTTATGAATGGCGCCCCGGTGATGACGTAAAGAAGGGTTGCGTAGCGCTAAGTAAGGTTAATGAATGGCGCCCCGGTGATGACGTAAAGAAGGGTTGCGTAGCGCTAAGTAAGGTTTATGAATGGCGCCCCGGTGATGACGTAATGAAGGGTTGCGTAGCGCTAAGTAAGGTTAATGAATGGCGCCCCGGTGATGACGTAATGAAGGGTTGCGTAGCGCTAAGTAAGGTTAATGAATGGCGCCCCGGTGATGACGTAAAGAAGGGCTGCGTAGCGCTAAGTAAGATTCATGAATGGCACCCCCGGTGATGACGTAAAGAAGGGTTGCGTAGCGCTAAGTAAGGTTAATGAATGGCGCCCCGGTGATGACGTAAAGAAGGGTTGCATAGCGCTGAGTAAGGTTAATGAATGGCGCCCCGGTGATGACGTAAAGAAGGGTTGCGTAGCGCTAAGTAAGGTTTATGAATGGCGCCCCGGTGATGACGTAAAGAAGGGCTGCGTAGCGCAAAGTAAGGTTAATGAATGGCGCCCCGGTGATGACGTAAAGAAGGGTTGCGTAGCGCTAAGTAAGGTTAATGAATGGCGCCCCGGTGATGACGTAAAGAAGGGTTGCGTAGCGCTAAGTAAGGTTAATGAATGGCGCCCCCGGTGATGACGTAAAGAAGGGTTGCGTAGCGCTAAGTAAGGTTTATGAACGGCGCCCCGGTGATGACGTAAAGAAGGGTTGCGTAGCGCTAAGTAAGGTTAATGAATGGCGCCCCGGTGATGACGTAAAGAAGGGTTGCGTAGCGCTAAGTAAGGTTAATGAATGGCGCCCCCGGTGATATCGTAAAGAAGGGTTGCGTAGCGCTAAGTAAGGTTTATGAACGGCGCCCCGGTGATGACGTAAAGAAGGGTTGCGTAGCGCTAAGTAAGGTTAATGAATGGCGCCCCGGTGATGACGTAAAGAAGGGCTGCGTAGCGCTAAGTAAGGTTAATGAATGGCGCCCCCGGTGATGACGTAAAGAAGGGTTGCGTAGCGCTAAGTAAGGTTCATGAATGGCGCCCCGGTGATGACGTAAAGAAGGGTTGCGTAGCGCTAAGTAAGGTTTATGAATGGCGCCCCGGTGATGACGTAAAGAAGGGTTGCGTAGCGCTAAGTAAGGTTTATGAATGGCGCCCCGGTGATGACGTAAAGAAGGGTTGCGTAGCGCTAAGTAAGGTTAATGATTGGCGCCCCAGTGATGACGTAAAGAAGGGTTGCGTAGCGCTAAGTAAGGTTAATGAATGGCGCCCCGGTGATGACGTAAAGAAGGGTTGCGTAGCGCTAAGTAAGATTAATGATTGGCGTCCCCTGTGATGACGTAATGAAGGGTTGCGTAGCGCTAAGTAAGGTTTATGAATGGCGCCCCCTGTGATGACGTAAAGAAGGGTTGCGTAGCGCTAAGTAAGGTTTTATATACTCTGCAGGGAAACAATTTAAATTTAACTGGTTTACACAGGGACAAGGAAGAACAATTGCGTTTGTATATATGTGTTTTGTACCATGGGCCTGAGGCCTTTCAGTGCAATAAACTTATTATATTCATATTCATATATTCAAGTAAGGTTAATGAATGGCGCCCGCGGTGATGACATGCGCTTGTCTAAAGCGGAGTATTTGACTACCTATCGTAATTGCTTAAGAATAGAACGCCTCCATCGGTAGGTCAGTAAATCGTGGAAATACTTTATAGGTCGAATTATTTATTTTGGAGCCATGTGAAGTGCTGGGGTGGCGGGGTGGCGGGGTGGCGGGATGCGCAACCTATCGGTCGCTGTGGAGGGTAGACGCGCTCTGTGCCCTGGGTACTATAGTCCCACTGCAGTAACCAGTTTATGGCTGGTCCACCTGTCCGATATGCACCGGGTGCTGCTACTTTACTCCCATTACTGCTTTCCTTTTGCTAAAGCTGCTGAGTTAAAAATTGCCTAAAGCCCATTCAGTTTCATAGTTTTAATGTCATAAATAAAAGAGAAACGTCCCAGGCGGGACATATACAATAAATAAAGGTATCGTAAGTTCAACTATATGCACTTCCTGACCTACCCCCAAGTTTCAAGACCTCGCGCGGGTAGTCGACGTTGGTGAGTGGCCTTTACTTTCTTGGCGAGTTTGTGAAGACCTGAAGTCTTTACAAAGCCACACCTGCCCCTGACATATTTATACCCAGAGAGTCATACGGAGGACATGTTTTTGCCAGTCGGTCATAAAAGGTATCTCGTAAAAGGGGGAAGCAACTGATGTTTCAACCTATTTTTCATTGCTGGGACATCATAGTAGCCCTGTACAAGCCCGGATGGAGATACTTTTTGCCCATTATGTTCAAATGCCTACCTTTTTGTGCTACGAAACTCTGACGCTGATAATTTATTGTTATGTACTAGGTGTTTATGTATCTCGATGGAAGGCTCAATAGACATAGAAAAGAAAATTCTATAAACGCCGAGACTGTCGATAGCTACATAAACTACCGACTGATCTATGGATCGCTATCATGGTGGGTTTACAGCCTCCCGCACCCCCAACTCTCCCACTCTTACCCCCAAACCATCGCACTCCCAACTCTCCCACCCTTACCCCCAAACCCTCGCACTCCCAAATCTCCCACTCTTACCCCCAAACCATCGCACCCCCAACTCTCCCACCCTTACCCCCAAACCATCGCACCCCAACTCTCCCACTCTTACCCCCAAACCATCGCACCGCCAACTCTCCCACCGTTACCCCCAAACCATGGCACTCCCAACTGTCCCACCCTTACCCCCACCCCCATCCCATTCCCCTGCCCCTGCGAGCTTTTTAAATCTCGTTGACATATGTCTTAATTCGCACAAAAAAACGCCAACGGTCAATAAACAAGGCAAAACGGATACCGAGTCTATCGACCGCTATCGATGGTCTCAAACCGCTGGGTGACGGGGCTTCGGGTGAGCGGAGAGGAGGGGGGGGGGACTTGGAGGCTGGATCAGCGAGCAATCGTTACCAGAGCACACACGAACGCACACAGACATCTGCTGACTTATCTCCATAAACATTACCCACTTTGTATGCATTTGTTATTACGGGTGGCAGGTGGGTTTATTACCACATCGCTATTGGCACAGGGTGCCGCTGACTTGATAACGAGTCGTGTGAACAAGGCAGACTCACAGACTATGGGATTGGTCGTCATGTCGCCGATTTCAGTTTATGGCTGGTCCACCTGTCCCCTTTGCACCGAGTACTGCTACTTTTCTCCCGTTACTGCTTTGCTTTTGCTAAAGCTGTTGAGTTCACAATTGCCTAAAGCCCATTCAGTTTCGTAGTTTTAATGTCATAAATAAAAGAGAAACGCCCCAGGCGGGACATATATAATAAATAAAGGTATCGTAAGTTTAGCTATATGCACCTATATATAACTCTCCCACCCTTACCCCCAAACCATCGCACCCCCATTCTCCCACCCTTACCCCCAAACCATCGCACCCCCATTCTCCCACCCTTACCCCCAAACCATCGCACCCCCATTCTCCCACCCTTACCCCCAAACCATGGCACTCCCAACTCTCCCACCCTTACCCCCAAACCATCGCACCCCCATTCTCCCACCCTTACCCCCAAACCATCGCACCCCCAACTCTCACATCCTTACCCCCAAACCATCGCACCCCAACTCTCCCACCCTTATCCCCAAACCATCGCACTCCCATCTCTCCCACCCTTACCCCCAAACCATCGCACTCCCAACTGTCTCACCCTTACCCCCACCCCCATCCCATTCCTTCCGGTGCGAGCTTTTTAAATCTCGTTGACATATGTCTTAATTCGCACAAAAAACGCCAACGGTCAATAAACAAGGCAAAACGGATACCGAGTCTATCGACCGCTATCGATGGTCTCAAACCGCTGGGTGACGGGGGTTGGGGTGAGCGGAGAGGAGGGGGGGGGGACTTGGAGGCTGGATCAGCGAGCAATCGTTTCCAGAGCACACACGAACGCACACAGACATCTGCTGACTTATCTCCATAAACATTACCCACTTTGTATGGATTTGTTATTATGGGTGGCAGGTGGGTTTATTACCACCTCGCTATTAGCACAGGGTGCCGATGACTTGATAAAGAGTCGTGTGAACAAGGCAGACTCACAGACTATGGGATTGGTCGTCATGTCGCCGGTTTCATAGGCTGCATGGATTCACTGGTCGGGTTTTTTTTTTTTTTTTTTTTTTTCATTTCATCCGCAGCAGGTATTGAATACAAATATTGCAAGGTGGTGCAAATGTTTGTGCGAGATAGATATCCCATATCTTTCTTCGCCAAGAGTAGAGGGGTTACTCTCCCACACATGGCTCCTCTGTGCCGCGGCCATTTCCGTTATTGCAATATGACTTACAGAGCTAAAGCGTTCTACTTAAACTGACCAACTTCATCGAGTGTGTTTCGTTGCGTTAACAAGCTGATCTCCCTCAAAAGTAAGTAAGTAAGTAAGTAAGACCCGCTGATCTCCCACGTAAGTAAGTAAGACCCGCTGACCTCCCACGTAAGTAAGTAAGACCCGCTGATCTCCCACGTAAGTAAGTAAGACCCGCTGATCTCCCACGTAAGTAAGTAAGTAAGATCCGCTGATCTCCTACGTAAGTAAGTAAGTAAGACCCGCTGATCTCCCTCGAAAGCAAGTAAGTAAGGCCCGCTGATCTCCCACGTAAGTAAGTAAGTAAGACCCGCTGATCCCCCACGTAAGTAAGTAAGACCCGCTGATCTCCCACGTAAGTAAGTAAGACCCGCTGATCTCCCACGTAAGTAAGTAAGACCCGCTGATCTCCCACGTAAATAAGTAAGACCCGCTGATCTCCCACGTACGTAAGTAAGACCCGCTGATCTCCCACGTAAGTAAGTAAGATCCGCTGATCTCCCACGTAAGTAAGTAAGACCCGCTGATCTCCCACGTAATTAAGTAGGTAAGACCCGCTGATCTCCCACGTAAGTAAGTAAGTAAGACCCGCTGATCTCCCACGTAAGTAAGTAAGTAAGACCCGCTGATCTCCCACGTAATTAAGTAAGACCCGCTGATCTCCCACGTAAGTAACTAAGTAAGTAAGACCCGCTGATCTCCCACGTAAGTAAGTAAGTAAGACCCGCTGATCGCCCACGTAAGTACGTAAGTAAGTAAGTAAGTAAGACCCGCTGATCGCCCACGTAAGTAAGTAAGTAAGTAAGACCCGCTGATCTCCCACGTAAGTAAGTAAGTAAACCCGCTGATCTCCCACGTAAGTAAGTAAGTAAGACCCGCTGATCGCCCACGTAAGTAAGTAAGTGGGTAAGAGCCGCTGATCTCCCACGTAAGTAAGTAAGTAAGACGCGCTGATCTCCCACGTAAGTAAGTAAGTAAGTAAGTAAGACCCGATGATCTACCACGTAAGTAAGTAAGTAAGTAAGAGCCGCTGCTCTCCCACGTAAGTAAGTAAGTAAGACGCGCTGATCTCCTACGTAAGTAAGTAAGTAAGTAAGTAAGACCCGATGATCTACCACGTAAGTAAGTAAGTAAGTAAGACCCGCTGATCTCCCACGTAAGTAAGTAAGTAAGTAAGACCCGCTGATCTCCCACGTATTATCTACATAATCGCCTTAAAATGCACTCTGCGCCGGCTATTACCAACAACTAACGGAATGACACAACTGATTTGTACGCTATTATGGGTTCTATGGGTTATCACAGTGATATCTACTTTGTCGCGCATGTTTCCACAGGAAAATGTAAAAAGATCAATGGGGAAAGTCATGAAAAACTAAAGAAAAAGCACCGACCGCGGGAGGATTACTTAAAGTCTGGGTGAAGAATTCTCAATCCGTCTAAGCAGTCGTTTGACTCGCATGTTGTAAGTGTGTCGCTTTGTTCTGATCCCCACGGTCATTCACCGCCTGCTTCCTTATCGCTCTCATCGCAGGATAAATATCCCATGTCCTTCGTGGCAAGGAGTAGGGGGTTACCCCGGGGACATGGCTCCACTCGACCTTCCTTCTCCCATTGACGCGATATCACCACAAGTGGTTAAAGCGTCCTGAATATACAACCAACCAATCCTTCCCAACAGTCCATTTCAACCAACCTTCTACTTGACTTTCAAAATGTTTTAAACAAAATCCGTTTTTATTAGAAACTTAGTAGATTCATTGCTCATTATAGGTCTATATGAATATTTATATTTGACAACGTATCTTCTTGCTCGTAAGTTTAAAAGTTAAAATGGCCGACCGAAGAATGAGTAAACATGTTGCAAAAAGAAGGCTACAATATAATTATGACTATATAATTTCCTTCAATGACTCTTATTTAGGTTGCTTGTAAATTTCCAATCAGCCGTTATCATGTCAGGCATAGGGTTATACTTGGCAAATGTTAGTGAAACCATCTCCAGGAGCGCTGGCTTGACGGGCCGGCAATTATTACTGACTGAACCATGACGACCCCCGACGAACTGTTAGCCAGCTCCAGGCTTCACCCCTTCGGCCTAAGCTGTCGTATTGCAGCACACCGTGTTCAATGGCAGACGGTGTGTCAGCGTAACTCGATGTACCCGAGAGGTCCCCGGAAATCGCTTTGATCTGGGCCGCCTTTGATGGCCAGGTTCCCGGATGTCCGTGCTGGAGTGTCTGCAGAGGGTACGGTGGCTCGCCCTGTTGACGCCCAGGCGCAATGCCCTGGTGGTCACGTGACACCCTTGATGGAGGACAACAACACGAGAATTATCCACCATCCGCCGAGTGTCAAGGTCAACATCACCCAGGTCAACATCAGCATCAATGGTCTGTCTCCTGTCATCCTTGTTTGCCTCGAGGATGTGAGACAGTGTCCTCGTTCATCTGGTGGATTCCCCGCCCGGTAATGTAGGTCTCCAATTAATGCAGTTGGGTGTCCATTGGATGTGGACGCCAAGCGAGTGGCACCAAGAGCTACCGTGCGACGACTGCCTCTAGCAGATCAAGAGAATTATTGGTGTCACCGAATCACATAATATTGATTTGTCTCGTCCGCACTTGTCAACCCCATATGCTGTACACATTTATGTTGCTCCTACAAGGTCCCGATCAACACTGGTTTCTGACGGTGCCCTAATGCACTGGCCTGTCTGCCCCTGGGGCATAACGCTGACTTAGTCGCATCTCCTATCTTCAAAAAGCCTAGTTCATGTTAGTCACAGGCTATACAGACTGGGTTCCACATTCTTCACATGCCATGCAGACCCTGATCCACATTCTTCACATGCCATGCAGACCCTGATCCACATTCTTCACAGACCATACTGACCCTGATCCACATTTTTCCCAGACCCTGCAGCCCCTGACTCACATTCTTCACAGACACTACAGACCCTGAGCCACATTCTTCACAGACCATACAGACCCTGCAGACCCTGAACCACATTCTTCGAGGACCATACAGACCCTGATGCACATTCTTCACAGACCATACTGACCCTACAAACCCTGAGCCACATTCTTCACAGACCATGCAGACCATACAGACCCTGAGCCAAATTCTTCACAGACCATACACACCCTACAAACCCTGAGCCACATTCTTCACAGACCATACAGACCATACAGATCCTGAGCCACATTCTTCACAGACCATACAGACCCTACAAACCCTGAGCCAATTCTTCACAGACCATACAGACCCTACAAACCCAGAGCCACATTCTTCACAGACCATACAGACCATACAGACCCTGAGCTATATTCTACACAGACCATACAGACCATACAGACCCTGAGCCACATTTTTCACAGACCATACAGACCCTACAGACCTGGAGTCACATTTTTCACAGAACCTACAGACCCTGAGCCACATTCTTCACAGACCATACAGACCCTACAAACCCTGAGCCACATTCTTCACAGACCATACACACCATACAGACCCTGAGCCATATTCTACACAGACCATACAGACCCTACAGACCCTGATCTTCATAGTTCCCTGTTGAGATGGACGCTGGTGCTTACGGTCTCACGGCGACCACGTGGCACGCACTATAGCGGCCATTGTTCGCCGTGTCTAACTCCCCGGAGTGCCACTGCGACGGGTTCTGTCCACCTTCCGTCAACCAAGTCTAAGGCCTTCCTGAACAGTCACTCTGGTCTCTGCCTTCGTTAGCGTCAGACTCGCTTGTACCACGGACGTCGACCCCGAACCCAAGGATTATTGTCAAGGGAAGTCAAGTGGACCTTTCATTAGTGCGTTGATCTCAGATTTATGGATAATCCGCAGTAATCCCTAAATCGACTCACATAGAATATTGTAAAATGTTATTTGGGTCACGCCCTCCTAAGGCCCCCATTGTGATTACTGCTGCAGCTTCGACTGATGTCAGTGGTCGACATCAGTGACCTTCGACAAGGTCACCTTTGTATATCGATGACTCCAAGTCACGCGAAGCATAAAATAATGCTCATCATTATAATAGTTCGTGCAACAACTTCAAGAACATTCTGCGCTACACACATTTAAATGTAACGCACTAACTTTATAAGGCAAAGTGGGCTAATCTCGATCCTTGGGTAACCTCGACCTCCATGTGCTATTTTTATTGATGATGTGACTGAGAGATTAGATACAGTTTCGCAATACAAGTAGAAATATGTCTTCGATTCATTTTCCTTGCTTAACGATATGGTTGTCCTCGTCCTTGCCAGATGATAACAAAAGGTTTTCAAGTTTGCCTTGAATCAGATTATAGATATATATGCCAAACACGATGGGGAAATCAAGGCTTTATATACAATGTCATCATGGCCAAGATACTTTAAACGGCGTCCCCAGGAGTGGTTTGGCTAATAAGTGCCATATTTGTTTCATCCAAATCGTCCACTGTCCGCTGAGATTCCTTGGCCTAAGTTAGCCCCAGTGTTGTGCACACAGTGGGGTAATCGCTTCCTGTCATTGCCTCACCATGCGCAAGATGATCTTTTCCTACTTATCCTGCGAGTCCTATAATGACACAGCCATCCACCCTCCCCCCCCCCCGACCCCCGACCCTCCCCCCAATATTGTATTCATGACGACCAAGACGCAGCTGTGCCAGGTCTGCAGGCCACGTGGGCACCTGTCATTCACGGATGATAGCTTCATTAGTAGTATGAGGCGGTGTCTGACTCGTTTGAGCAATCGATCATTTCACCCACCTTATCCACGTCGTCAAGCCTCCACAATGAGACAAGCGCAAGTACAAAGCGCACGCACAACAGGGACACAGCCGGCTGCTTAAGGAAACTTAAAGCCAGGGCGCAACAGCTCCTTATGACAGACCTCGACAATTCAATACTATTCGATTCAATACCTCGCCCGTCCATTCCATGCCCCATTCCATCGTTACCCGATCGAGATGACTCCAGGGGTGTCATGGCGTCCATCCATTGCTTGGGTCCTCAGTACTGGAGTGGCGGTTGATATGCTGGTCGTGGAGGACTGGTGCAACAGGCGCACAGCCCGCTGTATCGGCGATGACGCACGTTACTGTCATCACATCTCGCTGCAACAGACTTAATTTAAATTTAAACATATATTTATTACCCTATGTGTTGAGAAGCAGGCCTTGCATATACGAATTCCTTTTGGAATAGAATCACCTCTCGTCTTGACATCAAGGAGATAAAGAAAAAAACAATTGAAACAAACCGTGTTCTTAATATATGGTTGGTTGTATATTCAGGACGCTTTAACCACTTTTGGTCATATCTCGTCAATGGTAGAAGGAAGGGAGAGCGGAGCCATGTCTGCGGGGTAACCCCCTACTCTTTCCCAGGTGACCAGAGAACTGAATGCCAGTGCTCCAACGCACTGAGTTATCGTGCCGGCCCCGTTTGTAATATATCTTGTTCACGATGACTAAATTTAAATTTTCCGGACTAAGCAGAAAATGTCCACTCACCAAATGCAGTTAGAAAGCGGAATGTACTTAAATATGAAATATGAACAGACCAATGGCATTAGTCTATCGCCAGTCAATATTTCTATTCGCAGCAAGAACGTTTTCGTAGCGCCACCTAGTAATTATTATTATATAAATACGTTCCACCTCTTGTGCGAGCCACTTACGTAACTCAAGCAGGCAGGCAGCCTGCTTGAGTGCTACAGGTTGTATGCACACGTGTTCTTCAGCCAACGTGAACACGTGTTAATCAGCGACCACACGGTCCGTTTTTTTGCATCCGGCGCTGCGTCCGCGTCCGCGTCCGTCGTCCGTCTGAATCTTCTTGTCTTCAATGAATCATATAGTTCAATGGCGCCAACACACGCCACACGGCGGACGATCAATTACGCAGGAATGAAGTTATCCAGATGGCTTTGCTGGACTGTGCACCCAAGATTTTGAATTAACCCAGCGTAGAACATGAAAACTGGGTATGGAGAGGCAAGTAATTAGGTAATAATTAACTGAATGTCCTCCAAGTCGTTTTTGCTATCACTGTAATTAGGTTGCCAAATGAAGTCAGTGTCAATATATTCCGTGATGATATATAATGACATGACGCTCTGTAGTTTGATTCGGCCAGAATCCATCGGCTTACTGGCCTGGAATGACCTGGAACAACAGCTTCCCCATAGAAAAGTACAAGAAGACGAACACGTGTGTTCGCAAAAGACGCAAGACGCACGTGGACGCCAAGACGGATGCCAAAATACGGACCATGTGTTCGCTGCTTGATTATGCATTTTTAAATGGCTCTCACGTTACCAGCTGCGTTCAGCCTGGAATGACCGGGATGCAATAGGAGGCGACAGAAGGGGGGGGGGTATGGAACGGCAGGGAAAAAGTGAGTCTACAGCTAGGAGGAGAGGACACGGAGATAAGAGATTCCAGACGGAGAGGGACGGGGGAAGGCGAGAGCGAGAGAGAGAGAGAGAGAGAGAGAGAGAGAGGGAGGGGGCGTGAGGGGGAGAGACAGCAGACAGCTTGTGTAAATGTCGCGCTTTTGAATTCTGTCCGGGTTATTAAACCTGTCTTGGTTGGGTTAGTTTTCATCGCCCAATATTAGTCGGTGATGACGTGAAAAAACTCGCCGGTCGTTAAGAGGCGCTTAACGAGCCACTGGTCGGAACTTAATTGACCTCCTTGCAACGGAGATGGTCGGAGGCGGGCGGGGGTTGTGTGTGTGAGGGGGGGGGGGGTTGCATGGGAAAATATGGGGGGTACGGAATTGCTAAAAACCCAGCGAGATGGCCACCTCCAACTCACTCGTGCGCGAGTCATTATTTCAGTCCTTGTTGGGGAGGGAGGTAATTGTCTGGAGATGTTTTTTACACAAATTAATCCCGGTCACCTTTCGTTTGAATTGGTCATTCAACTTGATAACCTCTTGAAATAAATATTCGCTATAAATAGAACTGTATTTTCTTCCGGCGATGTTGTCTCCAGATGTTCTGAAGTTCAAGCAAGTATATGACATACATGTACCTTTACTCACACACGCGACAAGTACAACATCCCACTAAAACAGACTCACACGGTAGAGGGCGCCACAACATTTCCGCTTCCGATTTAGGCATGGGAACCAGCCTGCATGGTCGGCGTGGAGACCAGCCTGCATGATCAGCGAGGGAACCAGCCTGCATGGTCGGCGTGGAGACCAGCCTGCATGATCAGCGAGGGAACCAGCCTGCATGGTCGGCGTGGGAGCCAGCCTGCATGGTCGGCGTGGGAGCCAGCCTGCATGGTCTGCGCGCTTTCCGAGGCACATCCCTATAATGCAAGCCCCGCCCCCCACCACCTCACCCCCCTCATCCCCCCCCCCTATCCTCCGTGCGGGACAGCTTAAGTGACGCATTGCAAATTTTGATTTGGTTATGAGAGAATGATCCTTTGTTGAATATGACTGTGGTTGATGCGGCTGCTGAAACGATTGCGGCCTCCGTAGGCGTCGTGTTGACCTACTCCGCTGACGCCTCCGTCAGATTGATGTGTAGTTTGTCCGTGGTAATGAATAGGCCGAGGAGGGAGGGAGAGGGCGGGGGGGGGCGGGGGGCTAGGACGGGCAAGTAATACGATGAGTTGGTGTCAGCAATACGTGCCTTACACATTACGCCGTGTTTGCGGGGGTTAGTGTTATTAACAGCCGCTCATGCACCATGTCTGCCAAGATAATTAAACCGCCAGCGCGGCAGCCAAGAGCCGACGATGGATTCCTGTGCGGCGATGACGTAAAGTTCTCTCTCTGTGTGGTTCTGCGTTGTCATGGTAACAGCACACACAAAGACAAACACACGTTTGACAAGGACAAACACCGCATTCGGTTAGAGATGTTTACAACACGAAACACACCATAAGGTAACGATTGGAGGTTAAAACACATGGTCAAAGCCATCAAGTGTCACTGTGTATTGGATCAGCTCCATCAAGTGTCTCTGTGTAGTGGGTCAGAGCCATCAAGTGTCATTGTGTATTGAATCAGATCCATTAAGTGTCACTGTGTATTGGATCAGATCCATCAAGTGTCACTGTGTATTGGATCAGAGCCATCAAGTGTCACTGTGTATTGGGTCAGAGCCATCTAGTGTCACTGTGTATTGGGTCAGAGCCATCAAGTGTCACTGTGTATTGGGTCAGATCCATCAAGTGTTACTGTGTATTGGGTCAGAGCCATCAAGTGTCACTGTGTATTGGGTCAGATCCATCAAGTGTTACTGTGTATTGGGTCAGAGCCATCAAGTGTCACTGTGTATTGGGTCAGAGCCATCTAGTGTCACTGTGTATTGGGTCAGAGCCATCAAGTGTCACTGTGTATTGGGTCAGATCCATCTAGTGTCACTGTGTATTGGGTCAGAGCCATCAAGTGTCACTGTGTATTGGGTCAGATCCATCAAGTGTTACTGTGTATTGGGTCAGAGCCATCAAGTGTCACTGTGTATTGGGTCAGAGCCATCTAGTGTCACTGTGTATTGGGTCAGAGCCATCTAGTGTCACTGTGTATTGGGTCAGAGCCATCAAGTGTCACTGTGTATTGGGTCAAAACCTTTAAGTGGCATAATGAGGGTTCTGGAAGGAGTAAATTGGAACAATCGACCCAGGCGTATTTGGAAAATCCACACTGACCCCCAAATTCCGACACTGAGTGTCTGAAAAAGCGCCATGGACACAGGTAGTGGCATTTTAGAAACAAGAAGCGACACGGAACGTCTTGAAAAATCGACATTCAACATGACACTAAGAACTTTGAAAAATCGACACTGGACACTGGGCCTCTTTTTCCATACGTCACAGCGGATTGTGGGCATGTGCTACTCACGTTTTATAGTTAATCATGCTTGTTAGATCGATGAACAGATGGTTGGTTGGTTGTATATTCAGGATGCGTTAACCGCTTTTAGTGATATCGCGTCAATGGGAGAAGGAAGGGAGAGTGGAGCCATGTCCCCGGGGGTAACCCCCTACTCTTTGCGAAGAAGGACATGGGATCTGTATCCTGCGACCACACAGACATGGCCATAGCGGGGCGCGAACCATAGAGCCACGTGCCGGTAGGCTCTCAGGTGACCAGAGCACCCAACCGAACTCTCTAACCCACTGAGCTATCGGGGCGGCCCCGGTCGATGAACAGAGCCCGCTGTTGAACACGTTTGTAGGTTTACGAGAGCATTAAACAATGAACGTTCTAAACCATCATTTCGCACAAACACATCATTTCCCATCTGCTGTAAATGTTTAAGAGTTCATTGCATCGATCCTACACCTATGTGAAATATAAATTCGATAGCCACCCCCCCCACCCCCCACACACCCCTCCGCCACCCGTGCCGGTCTAGTGACGGGGTGATACCCTGGCCTATAGCTAAACAATCGGTCTAACCTTTCTGTCTTGTGCCCTTTCGCATTTTAAGGATGGCAACATGAATCAGAATAAAAAAAACAAAAAAACACTACTGCATTGACATTTAATTGTGCAAAAATTACATCAAGAGGTAAAAACGGACACCTTATAAAGGTATTGCAGCTAAATAAAACTTAAATAAAACAGCTATCTATTGCGGCTTTGGTTAAACACGAGAGAAAAACAACTTGATGACAAAGCATGGTGACAAATGACGGGACTTCAGAAGGCAAACCAAAGGAGGGAATGACGATGGGTTGGTCGGGGAGGGGGGCGGGGTTTGATTAGAGGCGAGGTGTGTGTGAGGGAAGAGCACGGTGTTATGGCTCAAGGTCCCAAGTGGATCGGTGCCTCCGAACTTTCCGTCCGCTATCCGCCATTGCCGTCATAGCCTTTAAATCGTTGTAATGCATGGGCGTGTCCAGGGGGGGGGGAGGGGGGCACGTGTCACCCCTTTCAGACCCTAAAGTATATCTGTGCCCCCTCTTCTCAAATGTTGTGTCCCAAATGTTGTGTCGTTAAAAAAAATCAGCGGTCTCAATTTTTTCAACCTCCCCCACCCCGGTCGTCAGTTTCTTTTTATTGTGTCCCCCTTTCAAGAATTCCTGCACACGCCCCTGTAATGTGTTGAGGTTTGCAGGCCCCGAGTGGGCGACGCCGCCGGAACCGCGTAGACACCCAACGGCAGTTCGACGGTAGTCTCGAAAGTCTGGCGGTTAAAGGATATATTTGCTGAATCTCGGAATCTTGGCGAAACAATACCCCACATGTTTCCCGTCCAGAAAACTATCTGAATTCACGATGGTTCCGAACGATATCGCATTCTTTATTCACATTCGGCGGGCTTGTTTGCACGCATAAATATAGTACTGGTAGTCAGGTATATGGCGTGCCGAGATAAATATTTTGGCGGCCTCTAATTGGCTGAAATAACCCGTCCTGGCGCTGCCGCGAGTAGGTCAGCATAAAACTGCCCGTTTCGCGAGGTGACATATTACCAACAGCAAGTTCAGGTTGCGCCATATGCAGTAGTTTTGCTGCATCGATTCATAACGATAGTTATTGTACTTGTAAACGTACTTTTACAACTACCTGACATTTGTGTGCTATTTCTAAACTCCATTTAGCATTTCCACCGTTGTTCGTGAATTCTGCAATTTCGTCTGGCCAGCAACCAGCGAGGGAGGCCAGCGAGGGAGGCCAGCGAGGGAGGCCAGGGAGGGAGGCCAGCGAGGGAGGCCAGCGAGGGAGGCCAGGGAGGGAGGCCAGCGAGGGAGGCCAGCGAGGGAGGCCAGCGAAAGAGACCAGCCAGGGAGGCCAGCGAGGGAGGCCAGTGAGGGAGGCCAGGGAGGGAGGCCAGCGAGGAAGGCCAGCGAGGGAGGCCAGGGAGGGAGGCCAGGGAGGGAGGCCTGCGAGGCAGGCCAGCGAGGGATGCCAGCGAGGGAGGCCAGCGAGGGAAGCCAGCGAGGGAGGCCAGCGAGTGAGGCTAGCAGCCAGCGAGGGAGGCCAGGGGGGGAGGCCAGCGAGGGAGGCCAGCGAGGGAGGCCAGGGAGGGAAGCCAGCGAGGGAAGCCAGCGAGGGAGGCCCGGGAGGGAGGCCAGGGAGGGAGGCCTGCGAGGCAGGCCAGCGAGGGATGCCAGCGAGGGAGGCCAGCGAGGGAAGCCAGCGAGGGAGGCCAGCGAGTGAGGCTAGCAGCCAGCGAGGGAGGCCAGGGGGGGAGGCCAGCGAGGGAGGCCAGCGAGGGAGGCCAGCGAGGAAGGCCAGCGAGGGAGGCCAGCGAGGGAGGCCAGCGAAAGAGACCAGCGAGGGAGGCCAGCGAGGGAGGCCAGTGAGGGAGGCCAGGGAGGGAGGCCAGCGAGGAAGGCCAGCGAGGGAGGCCAGCGAGAGAGGCCAGCGAGAGAGGCCAGCGAGGGAGGCCAGCGAGAGAGGCCAGGGAGGGAGGCCACTGAGGGAGGCCAGCGAGGGAGGCCAGCGAGGAAGGCCAGCGAGGGAGGCCAGCGAGGGAGGCCAGCGAGGGAGGCCAGCAGCCAGCGAGGGATGCCAGCAAGTGAGGCCAGCGAGGGAGGCCAGCAAGGGAGGCCAGCGAGGGAGGCCAGAAGCCAGCGAGAGAGGCCAACGAGGGAGGGCAGCGAGGGAAGCCAGCGAGGGAGGCCAGCGAGGGAGGCCAGCGAGGGAGGCCAGCAGCCAGCGAGAGAGGCCAGCGAGAGAGGCCAGTGAGGGAGGCCAGCGAGGGAGGCCAGCGAGGGAGGCCAGGGAGGGAGGCCAGGGAGGGAGGCCTGCGAGGCAGGCCAGCGAGGGATGCCAGCGAGGGAGGCCAGCGAGGGAAGCCAGCGAGGGAGGCCAGCGAGTGAGGCTAGCAGCCAGCGAGGGAGGCCAGGGGGGAGGCCAGCGAGGGAGGCCAGGGAGGGAAGCCAGCGAGGGAGGCCCGGGAGGGAGGCCAGGGAGGGAGGCCTGCGAGGCAGGCCAGCGAGGGATGCCAGCGAGGGAGGCCAGCGAGGGAAGCCAGCGAGGGAGGCCAGCGAGTGGGGCTAGCAGCCAGCGAGGGAGGCCAGGGGTGGAGGCCAGCGAGGGAGGCCAGCGAGGGAGGCCAGCGAGGAAGGCCAGCGAGGGAGGCCAGCGAGGGAGGCCAGCGAAAGAGACCAGCGAGGGAGGCCAGCGAGGGAGGCCAGTGAGGGAGGCCAGGGAGGGAGGCCAGCGAGGAAGGCCAGCGAGGGAGGCCAGCGAGAGAGGCCAGCGAGAGAGGCCAGCGAGGGAGGCCAGCGAGAGAGGCCAGGGAGGGAGGCCAGTGAGGGAGGCCAGCGAGGGAGGCCAGCGAGGAAGGCCAGCGAGGGAGGCCAGCGAGGGAGGCCAGCGAGGGAGGCCAGCAGCCAGCGAGGGATGCCAGCAAGTGAGGCCAGCGAGGGAGGCCAGCAAGGGAGGCCAGCGAGGGAGGCCAGAAGCCAGCGAGAGAGGCCAACGAGGGAGGCCAGCGAGGGAAGCCAGCGAGGGAGGCAGGGTAGAGTTGTTGTACATGTCCAGCAGACGTAAGATGGCCAAAGATGTCCATTGGCGCCGCACTCCTTGATTATTTCTATATTTACCCTTGAAAATTCGCTATTACGGCCAACGCACTTGGTATATCGGTCTATCGCACGTGGTAAATCTGTCTAACGCACGTGGCACATCCCACTAACGCACGTGGTGCATCCATCTAACGCACGTGGTACATCCATCTAACGCACGTGGTACATCCGTCTAACGCACGTGGTACATCCGTCTAACGCACGTGGTACATCCGTCTAACGCACGTGGTACATCTGTCTGACGCACGTGGTGCATCCATCTAACGCACGTGGTACATCCATCTAACGCACGTGGTACATCCGTCTAACGCACGTGATATATCGGTCTATCGCACGTGGTAAATCTGTCTAACGCACGTGGCACATCCCTCTAACGCACGTGGTGCATCCATCTAACGCACGTGGTACATCCGTCTAACGCACGTGGTACATCCATCTAACGCACGTGGTACATCCGTCTAACTCACGTGGTACATCCGTCTAACGCACGTGGTACATCCGTCTAACGCACGTGGTGCAGCCATCTAACGCACGTGGTACATCCGTCTAACGCACGTGGTACATCCGTCTAACGCACGTGGCACATCCCTCTAACGCACGTGGTGCATCCATCTAACGCACGTGGTACATCCATCTAACGCACGTGGTACATCCGTCTAACGCACGTGGTACAATGTTTCCGTAGATTAGTACAGCCCTACCATACCTGAATAATGCTCCATTATATTATTGCTTTCGCTCAAACACGCGACGTTAAAAGTGGAACTTGCACTGTATAGCCCTAGCACTGTAGTCTAACGCTTGAAACGCGACACATCCAAGCACCCGGACAGGCCTGTCAACATCAAGAGGTAAAAACGGACACCTTATAATGTATTGCAGCTAAATAAAACTTAAATAAAACAGCTATCTATCGCGGCTTTGGTTAAACACGAGAGAAAAACAACTTGATGACAAAGCATGGTGACAAATGACGGGACTTCAGAAGGCAAACCAAAGGAGGGAATGACGATGGGTTGGTCGGGGAGGGGGGCGGGGTTTGATTAGAGGCGAGGTGTGTGTGAGGGAAGAGCACGGTGTTATGGCTCAAGGTCCCACGTGGATCGGTGCCTCCGAACTTTCCGTCCGCTATCCGCCATTGCCGTCATAGCCTTTAAATCGTTGTAATGCATGGGCGTGTCCAGGGGGGGGGGGGGGCACGTGTCACCCCTTTCAGACCCTAAAGTATATCTGTGCCCCCTCTTCTCAAATGTTGTGTCCCAAATGTTGTGTCGTTAAAAAAAATCAGCGGTCTCAATTTTTTCAACCTCCCCCACCCCGGTCGTCAGTTTCTTTTTATTGTGTCCCCCTTTCAAGAATTCCTGCACACGCCCCTGTAATGTGTTGAGGTTTGCAGGCCCCGAGTGGGCGACGCCGCCGGAACCGCGTAGACACCCAACGGCAGTTCGACGGTAGTCTCGAAAGTCTGGCGGTTAAAGGATATATTTGCTGAATCTCGGAATCTTGGCGAAACAATACCCCACATGTTTCCCGTCCAGAAAACTATCTGAATTCACGATGGTTCCGAACGATATCGCATTCTTTATTCACATTCGGCGGGCTTGTTTGCACGCATAAATATAGTACTGGTAGTCAGGTATATGGCGTGCCGAGATAAATATTTTGGCGGCCTCTAATTGGCTGAAATAACCCGTCCTGGCGCTGCCGCGAGTAGGTCAGCATAAAACTGCCCGTTTCGCGAGGTGACATATTACCAACAGCAAGTTCAGGTTGCGCCATATGCAGTAGTTTTGCTGCATCGATTCATAACGATAGTTATTGTACTTGTAAACGTACTTTTACAACTACCTGACATTTGTGTGCTATTTCTAAACTCCATTTAGCATTTCCACCGTTGTTCGTGAATTCTGCAATTTCGTCTGGCCAGCAACCAGCGAGGGAGGCCAGCGAGGGAGGCCAGCGAGGGAGGCCAGGGAGGGAGGCCAGCGAGGGAGGCCAGCGAGGGAGGCCAGGGAGGGAGGCCAGCGAGGGAGGCCAGCGAGGGAGGCCGGCGAGGGAGGCCAGCAAAAGAGACCAGCGAGGGAGGCCAGCGAGGGAGGCCAGTGAGGGAGGCCAGGGAGGGAGGCCAGCGAGGAAGGCCAGCGAGGGAGGCCAGGGAGGGAGGCCAGGGAGGGAGGCCTGCGAGGCAGGCCAGCGAGGGATGCCAGCGAGGGAGGCCAGCGAGGGAAGCCAGCGAGGGAGGCCAGCGAGTGAGGCTAGCAGCCAGCGAGGGAGGCCGGGGGGGAGGCCAGCGAGGGAGGCCAGCGAGGGAGGCCAGGGAGGGAAGCCAGCGAGGGAGGCCAGCGAGGGAGGCCAGGGAGGGAGGACAGGGAGGGAGGCCTGCGAGGGAAGCCAGCGAGGGAGGCCAGCGAGTGAGGCCAGCGAAGGAAGCCAGCGAGGGAGGCCAGCGAGGGATGCCAGCGAGGGAGGCCAGCGAGGGAGGCCAGCGAGGGAAGCCAGCGAGGGAGGCCAGCGAGTGAGGCTAGCAGCCAGCGAGGGAGGCCAGGGAGGGAGGACAGGGAGGGAGGCCTGCGAGGGAAGCCAGCGAGGGAGGCCAGCGAGTGAGGCCAGCGAAGGAAGCCAGCGAGGGAGGCCAGCGAGGGATGCCAGCGAGGGAGGCCAGCGAGGGAGGCCAGCGAGGGAAGCCAGCGAGGGAGGCCAGCGAGTGAGGCTAGCAGCCAGCGAGGGAGGCCAGGGGGGGAGGCCAGCGAGGGAGGCCAGCGAGGGAGGCCAGCGAGGAAGGCCAGCGAGGGAGGCCAGTGAGGGCGGCCAGGGAGGGAGGCCAGCGAGGAAGGCCAGCGAGGGAGGCCAGCGAGGGATGCCAGCGAGGGAGGCCAGCGAGGGAGGCCAGCGAAGGAAGCCAGCGAGGGAGGCCAGCGAGGGATGCCAGCGAGGGAGGCCAGCGAGGGAGGCCAGCGAGGGAAGCCAGCGAGGGAGGCCAGCGAGTGAGGCTAGCAGCCAGCGAGGGAGGCTAGGGAGGGAGGACAGGGAGGGAGGCCTGCGAGGGAAGCCAGCGAGGGAGGCCAGCGAGTGAGGCCAGCGAAGGAAGCCAGCGAGGGAGGCCAGCGAGGGATGCCAGCGAGGGAGGCCAGCGAGGGAGGCCAGCGAGGGAAGCCAGCGAGGGAGGCCAGCGAGTGAGGCTAGCAGCCAGCGAGGGAGGCCAGGGGGGGAGGCCAGCGAGGGAGGCCAGCGAGGGAGGCCAGCGAGGAAGGCCAGCGAGGGAGGCCAGCGAGGGAGGCCAGCGAAAGAGACCAGCGAGGGAGGCCAGCGAGGGAGGCCAGTGAGGGAGGCCAGGGAGGGAGGCCAGCGAGGAAGGCCAGCGAGGGAGGCCAGCGAGAGAGGCCAGCGAGAGAGGCCAGCGAGGGAGGCCAGCGAGAGAGGCCAGGGAGGGAGGCCAGTGAGGGAGGCCAGCGAGGGAGGCCAGCGAGGAAGGCCAGCGAGGGAGGCCAGCGAGGGAGGCCAGCGAGGGAGGCCAGCAGCCAGCGAGGGATGCCAGCAAGTGAGGCCAGCGAGGGAGGCCAGCAAGAGAGGCCAGCGAGGGAGGCCAGAAGCCAGCGAGAGAGGCCAACGAGGGAGGGCAGCGAGGGAAGCCAGCGAGGGAGGCCAGCGAGGGAGGCCAGCGAGGGAGGCCAGCAGCCAGCGAGAGAGGCCAGCGAGAGAGGCCAGCGAGGGAGGCCAGCGAGGGATGCCAGCGAGGGAGGCCCGGGAGGGAGGCCAGCGAGGGAGGCCAGCGAGTGAGGCTAGCAGCCAGCGAGGGAGGCCAGGGGGGGAGGCCAGCGAGGGAGGCCAGCGAGGGAGGCCAGCGAGGAAGGCCAGCGAGGGAGGCCAGCGAGGGAGGCCAGCGAAAGAGACCAGCGAGGGAGGCCAGCGAGGGAGGCCAGTGAGGGCGGCCAGGGAGGGAGGCCAGCGAGGAAGGCCAGCGAGGGAGGCCAGCGAGGGATGCCAGCGAGGGAGGCCAGCGAGGGAGGCCAGCGAAGGAAGCCAGCGAGGGAGGCCAGCGAGGGATGCCAGCGAGGGAGGCCAGCGAGGGAGGCCAGCGAGGGAAGCCAGCGAGGGAGGCCAGCGAGTGAGGCTAGCAGCCAGCGAGGGAGACCAGGGGTGGAGGCCAGCGAGGGAGGCCAGCGAGGGAGGCCAGCGAGGAAGGCCAGCGAGGGAGGCCAGCGAGGGAGGCCAGCGAAAGAGACCAGCGAGGGAGGCCAGCGAGGGAGGCCAGCGAGGGAAGCCAGCGAGGGAGGCCAGCGAGTGAGGCCAGCAGCCAGCGAGGGAGGCCAGGGGTGGAGGCCAGCGAGGGAGGCCAGCGAGGGAGGCCAGCGAGGAAGGCCAGCGAGGGAGGCCAGTGAGGGAGGCCAGCGAAAGAGACCAGCGAGGGAGGCCAGCGAGGGAGGCCAGTGAGGGAGGCCAGGGAGGGAGGCCAGCGAGGAAGGCCAGCGAGGGAGGCCAGCGAGGGAGGCCAGCGAGGGAGGCCAGCAGCCAGCGAGGGATGCCAGCAAGTGAGGCCAGCGAGGGAGGCCAGCAAGGGAGGCCAGCGAGGGAGGCCAGAAGCCAGCGAGAGAGGCCAACGAGGGAGGCCAGCGAGGGAAGCCAGCGAGGGAGGCCAGCGAGGGAGGCCAGCGAGGGAGGCCAGCAGCCAGCGAGAGAGGCCAGGGGTGGAGGCCAGCGAGGGAGGCCAGCGAGGGAGGCCAGCGAGGAAGGCCAGCGAGGGAGGCCAGTGAGGGAGGCCAGCGAGGAAGGCCAGCGAGGGAGGCCAGTGAGGGAGGCCAGGGGTGGAGGCCAGCGAGGGAGGCCAGGGGTGGAGGCCAGCGAGGGAGGCCAGCGAGGGAGGCCAGCGAGGAAGGCCAGCGAGGGAGGCCAGTGAGGGAGGCCAGCGAAAGAGACCAGCGAGGGAGGCCAGCGAGGGAGGCCAGTGAGGGAGGCCAGGGAGGGAGGCCAGCGAGGAAGGCCAGCGAGGGAGGCCAGCGAGGGAGGCCAGCGAGGGAGGCCAGCAGCCAGCGAGGGATGCCAGCAAGTGAGGCCAGCGAGGGAGGCCAGCAAGGGAGGCCAGCGAGGGAGGCCAGAAGCCAGCGAGAGAGGCCAACGAGGGAGGCCAGCGAGGGAAGCCAGCGAGGGAGGCCAGCGAGGGAGGCCAGCGAGGGAGGCAGGGTAGAGTTGTTGTACATGTCCAGCAGACGTAAGATGGCCAAAGATGTCCATTGGCGCCGCACTCCTTGATTATTTCTATATTTACCCTTGGTAAATTCGCTATTACGGCCAACGCACTTGGTATATCGGTCTATCGCACGTGGTAAATCTGTCTAACGCACGTGGCACATCCCACTAACGCACGTGGTGCATCCATCTAACGCACGTGGTACATCCATCTAACGCACGTGGTACATCCGTCTAACGCACGTGGTACATCCGTCTAACGCACGTGGTACATCCGTCTAACGCACGTGGTACATCTGTCTAACGCACGTGGTGCATCCATCTAACGCACGTGGTACATCCATCTAACGCACGTGGTACATCCGTCTAACGCACGTGATATATCGGTCTATCGCACGTGGTAAATCTGTCTAACGCACGTGGCACATCCCTCTAACGCACGTGGTGCATCCATCTAACGCACGTGGTACATCCGTCTAACGCACGTGGTACATCCATCTAACGCACGTGGTACATCCGTCTAACTCACGTGGTACATCCGTCTAACGCACGTGGTACATCCGTCTAACGCACGTGGTGCAGCCATCCAACGCACGTGGTACATCCGTCTAACGCACGTGGTACATCCGTCTAACGCACGTGGCACATCCCTCTAACGCACGTGGTGCATCCATCTAACGCACGTGGTACATCCATCTAACGCACGTGGTACATCCGTCTAACGCACGTGGTACAATGTTTCCGTAGATTAGTACAGCCCTACCATACCTGAATAATGCTCCATTATATTATTGCTTTCGCTCAAACACGCGACGTTAAAAGTGGAACTTGCACTGTATAGCCCAAGCACTGTAGTCTAACGCTTGAAACGCGACACATCCAAGCACCCGGACAGGCCTGTCGCCAACCTCAGCTCACCCGCCAAACACGCTCGGCCCTTTCAGAGGCAGTTTAGCTGAATTTTATTAAATCTTTTGATTATAACAAGCAAATATCTCTGGACGAAATGGGTCGGCCTACTTAGGAGGTTTTTGATTGCAAAATGCCAACAGCGATAAAACAAGAATGCACGATTTGTATTCAAGATGACAACTAGTTATCTGTAAAGGCATCTGTTCCTTTTATAACGCAGTAAGAGGTGCCAATAAAAGACCCCCCCCCATCTCTCTCCCTCTCCCTCTCCCGCTCTCTCCTCTCTCTTATGTTTTTGTGGAGCACTATCTTGTGCCCCCCCCCCCTTCAAGAATTCTTGCACACGCCCCTGCAGCTATATATATATTCGAGTCTCTCTCTCTCTCTTCAAATATATATGGAGTCAGAGAGAGAGACGTACTCAAATATATATATATAACTTTGATATCCCGTTGATATAACCATTCGCCGTTATTAGCGGAGTTACTGTCCACTAATAGCACTGCCAAGCCCCTTGCCACGTGGCTTCAGACATATGCGAGTCATAAATAATATAAGTATCTCATATAATATGACATATTTCAGATAATTCGGACTCAGTCACTCGGATGTTCATGTTGATGGCTCTTTCAGTACATAAATGTTAAGGCCTTAGTGCGACTGGTGCTGCCGTCTACATCTTTGTTATCGCCCCCTAGCGGATCATGGGTGTAACTAACCATGGGCGCTGACCTCGCAATTGGCCAATGCGGCACCTGTTATACTGGGCTCTCTCTCTCTCCCCCTCCACGGACCTTTCATCGCCATCATCTGGCTATTTGCTGCCTCGAGACTCAACGGCAGCGTCGGCAAGGGAGCCTCACGGCGAGCGCCTTATTCGGTGTCCATGGCAACAGTTATGACTGCGTTCGCCTCTAGCGACTTGACGCAAAACGCTGTGAATCGTACGATGAGTTCTATAGTTTTTCAATGAAACCCGGCCGTATCCGTAATAAATAGGAAAACGCTGCTCGGTTTTTGCGCCCACTCAAGCTGCCTATTTCAGCTTATTTTCGATCCGATTGCCTGGTTGGCATGGTTACCATTAATGTCTCCCCGGAGAGGGTTGCCTGTGGAGGTGTGTGTAGGGTTATGTGGGGGGTGGGGGGTATTTGGGGGTTTGTGGGGGTGCATGGAGGTGTGTGAGGTGTGTAGGGTTGTGTGTGTGTGTGGTTGTGTGTGTGTGGCTGTGTGTATGTGTGTGTGTTTTGGGGCGGGGGGGGGGGGTGGGGGTAGGATTGCGCGATATGGGGCGAAATGGAGGGGATATTATGTTCGCTTAATATAGCGGAGTGAAATAATAGCGTGATGTTGCAGCTGTGGTACTGCAGTTGTGATACTGTAACTGTGGTACTGTAATTGTGGTACTGCAACTGTGGTATTTCAGTTGTGGTACTGCAGTTGTGGTACTGCAGTTGTGGTACTGCAACTGTGGCACTGCAGTTGCGATACTGCAAATGTGGTACTGCAGTTGTGATACTGCAGTTGTGGTATTGAAGTTGTGGTACTGCAGTTGCGATACTGCAGTTGTGGTACTGCAGTTGTAGTGCTGCAAATGTGGTACTTCAGTTGTGGTGCTGCAGTTGTGGTACTGCAGTTGTGGTACTGCAACTGTGGCACTGCAGTTGCGATACTGCAAATGTGGTACTGCAGTTGTGATACTGCAGTTGTGGTATTGAAGTTGTGGTACTGCAGTTGCGATACTGCAGTTGTGGTACTGCAGTTGTAGTGCTGCAAATGTGGTACTTCAGTTGTAATTCTGCAGTTGTGACACTGCAGTTGTGGTACTGCAACTGTGGCACCGCAGTTGTGATATTGCAAATGTGGCACTGCAGTTGTGATACTGTAACTGTGGCACTACGTGTCAGCGCCACTGATACGCATCCCGATCCGGGATACATTTAGGAATACGTTTAATGAAAAACGTAGTACAATAAAATATTATATTAACCGCAGGCTGCATAATTATGGGAATTTTTGAGTGAAGCTTCTTAACTTCTGAAGTTCAGAAAATGCTTACCAAGGGATTCTTTTTAAATTGGACAAAATGCATCTAAATTTACGAAATAGTGTGATGCATTGACCAAGCTGTATGGTGTTATCGCCCGTTAGATATGATTGCAAGAAATAATATAATCATTCAAATTGCTTCTACATTGCATGGTATACACGCAGTCTTTTGGTAAAACGATAAAATATAATACACTATACTCCAAAAGTAAATGCATTTATTTACGTTGAATAGCTATATGTATACTATTCATGAACAAGACAGTTTCTAAAACAGGTATTTTAATTTATCACACGAAAGCATCACATTTGGTCAAAGTGAACTTGGTTTTGGTAACGGATACAATTGGCATTTTATTACCGTCCACCTTCGATGCTCAGCGAACGAAGAATTTAAGACGCCTGACCCAGCTACACTGTACGCACGTCTGGTTCTGTATCTACCCATCCAGCTACACTGTACGCACGTCTGGTTCTGTATCTACCCATCCAGCTACACCGTACGCACGTCTGGTTCTGTATCTACCCATCCAGCTACACTGTACGCACGTCTGGTTCTGTATCTACCCATCCAGCTACACTGTACGCACGTCTGGTTCTGTATCTACCCATCCAGCTACACTGTACGCACGTCTGGTTCTGTATCTACCCATCCAGCTACACCGTACGCACGTCTGGTTCTGTATCTACCCATCCAGCTACACTGTACGCACGTCTGGTTCTGTATCTACCCATCCAGCTACACTGTACGCACGTCTGGTTCTGTATCTACCCATCCAGCTACACCGTACGCACGTCTGGTTCTGTATCTACCCATCCAGCTACACTGTACGCACGTCTGGTTCTGTATCTACCCATCCAGCTACACTGTACGCACGTCTGGTTCTGTATCTACCCACCCAGCTGGATCAGGCGAGCAGGCGCATTAGTGAGTCTCCTGGGACCTCTCAGCGGGTTTCTATTGCTTTTGAAGGATAGTAGTTTTCTTCTTCCTCTTTTCTTGTAGCTAACTGGAGACGACCAAGCGTAAAGCGAATGTACATGATTTGCCTTGAGTAGGCCCCTATAAGTCTAATCGATTCAACTCTTCCAGGAAGAGAAGAGCTCATCCAAGAATAGAGAATATGAGCGATGAATCGATCGCGTCTGACGAGTTGGAAGAGTAGTTTCAATATGCTGAACGGAAACCCAGGCGCATCGCCCACATCCATATATTATCGCTCAATCGACAGTCTATTCGAAGTCAATCAAAGTAGTTTATATTTTGCATCAACCTAACTAACATGATATACCACAACGATTTAGTGGGTAAACAAAAGCATTATTCGGCACGTTATATGTTATGCATATTAACCAGGGGTTTCTAGGCACAAATATGAATTGTTTAGGCGTCTCTGCTTTTTCATCATAAATATCCGCTCTATAGCGGTATCTCTTTTCATCACAAATATCCTCTCTCTTAAGTATCAAGGCACCCGCGGACCACCCCTCCCCCCCCCCCCCCCAGGGCCTACATCGCGGAGAAATCTTTGGTGTCCATATAAATTATACAATTTACCTTTAATGCAATAAGTATGTCTATCTCCTCTCCGTCTTGCACCGTCTAATTTTGCCCACTAGACATTACATATGCACCTCTGCCCTGCCATATGCGTCTCTTCCCCCACCAGACGGGGCCAGCCCGATAGCTAGAGCGCCGGCATTCAGGCTGAGAGCCGAACGGCATGTCAATCTCTGGTTCGAGCCTCGCTGTGGCCATGTCTGTGTGGTCGCAGGATGAAGATCCCATGTCTTTCTTCGCAAAGAGTAGGGGGTTATCCTCGGGTACATGGCTCCACTCTTCCTTCCTTCTCAAATTGACGTGATATGACCCAAAGTGGGAAAATCGTCTTGAATATACAACCAACCCCCGCTGAACATGACCTTTGCGTCTCCCTTCCCCACCAAACATGACCTATGCGTCTCCCTTCTCCACCAAACATGACCTATGCGACTCCCTTCCCCAGCAAACATGACCTATGCGTCTCCCTTCCCCACCAAACATGACATATGCGTCTCCCTTCCCCACCAAACTTGACATATGCGACTCCCTTCCCCAGCAAACATGACCTAAGAGTCTCCCTTCTCCACCAAACATGACATATGCGTCTTCCTTCCCCACCAAACATGACCTATGCGACTCCCTTCTCCAGCAAACATGACCTATGCGTCTCCCTTCCCTACCAAACATGACACATGTGTATCCCTTCCCCGCTAAACATGACCTATCCGTCTCCCTTCCCTACCAAACATGACATATGCGTCTCCCTTTCCCACCAAACATGACCTATGCGACTCCCTTCCCCAGCAAACATGACCTATGAGTCTCCCTTCTCCACCAAACATGACCTATGCGTCTCCCATCCCTACCAAACATGACCTATGCGTCTCCCTTCCCCACCAAACATGACCTATGAGTCCCCCTTCTCCACCAAACATGACCTATGCGACTCCCTTCCCCGGCAAACAGGACCTATGAGTCTCCCTTCTCCACCAAACATGATATATGCGTCTCCCTTCCCCACCAAACATGACATATGCGTCTCCCTTCCCCACCAAACATCACCTATGCGACTCCCTTCCCAAGCAAACATGATCTATGAGTCTCCCTTCTCCACCAAACATGATATATGCGTCTCCCTTCCCCACCAAACATGACACATGCGTCTCCCTTCCCCACCAAATATGACCTATGCGACTCCCTTCCCCACCAAACAGGACTTTTGCGACTCCCTTCCCCACCAAACATGACATATGCGTCTCCCTTCCCCACCAAACATGACCTATGCGACTCCCTTCCCCAGCAAACATGACCTTTGCGACTCCCTTCCCCAGCAAACATGACCTTTGCGACTCCCTTCCCCAGCAAACATGACATATGCGCATCCCCTCCGCACCAAACATGACCTATGTGACTCCCTTCCCCAGCAAACTTGACCTTTGCGTCTCCCTTCCCCACCAAACATGACCTATGCGTCTCCCTTCCCCACCAAACATGACCTATCCGTCTCCATTCCCTACCAAACATGACATATGCGTCTCCCTTTCCCACCAAACATGACCTATGCGTCTCCCTTCCCTACCAAACATGACACATGTGTATCCCTTCCCCGCTAAACATGACCATTGCGCCTCCCTTCCCCACCAAAAATGACCTATGCGTCTCCCTTCCCCAACAAACATGACCTATGGGTCTCCCTTCCCCACCAAACATGACCTATGCGTCTTCCTTCCCCACCAAACATGACCTATGCGTCTCCCTTCTCCACCAAACATGATATATGCGTCTCCCTTCCCCACCAAACATGACCTATGCGACTCCTTTCCCCAGCAAACATGAAATATGAGTCTCCCTTCTCCACCAAACATGATATACGCGTCTCCCTTCCCTACCAAACATGACATATGCGTCTCCCTCCCCCACCAAACATGACCTATGCGACTCCCTTCCCCAGCAAACATAACCTATGAGTCTCCCTTCTCCACCAAACATGACCTATGCGACTCCCTTCCCCAGCAAACATGACCTATGAGTCTCCCTTCTCCACCAAACATGACCTATGCGACTCCCTTCCCCAGCAAACATGACCTATGGGTCTCCCTTTCCCACCAAACATGACCTATGCGACTCCCTTCCCCAGCAAACATGACCTATGAGTCTCCTTTCTCCACCAAACATGACATATGCGTCTCCCTTCCCCACCAAACATGACCTATGCGACTCCCTTCCCCACCAAACATGACCTATGAGTCTCCCTTCTCCACCAAACATGATATATGCGTCTCCCTTCCCCACCAAACATGACATATGCGTCTCCCTTCCCCACCAAACATGACCTATGCGACTCCCTTCCCCACCAAACATGACTTTTGCGACTCCCTTCCCCAGCAAACATGACATATGCGTCTCCCTTCCCCACCAAACATGACCTATGCGACTCCCTTCCCCAGCAAACATGACCTTTGCGACTCCCTTCCCCACCAAACATGACCTTTGCGACTCCCTTCCCCAGCAAACATGACATATGCACATCCCTTCCGCACCAAACATGACCTATGCGACTCCCTTCCCCAGCAAACTTGACCTTTGCGTCTCCCTTCCCCACCAAACATGACCTATGCGTCTCCCTTCCCCACCAAACATGACCTATCCGTCTCCATTCCCTACCAAACATGACATATGCGTCTCCCTTTCCCACCAAACATGACCTATGCGACTCCCTTCCCCAGCAAACATGACCTATGAGTCTCCCTTCTCCACCAAACATGACCTATGCGTCTCCCTTCCCTACCAAACATGACACATGTGCATCCCTTCCCCGCTAAACATGACCTTTGCGTCTCCCTTCCCCACCAAAAATGACCTATGCGTCTCCCTTCCCCACCAAACATGACCTATGAGTCTCCCTTCCCCACCAAACATGACCTATGCGTCTCCCTTCCCCACCAAACATGACATATGCGTCTCCCTTCTCCACCAAACATGATACATGCGTCTCCCTTCCCCACCAAACATGACCTATGCGACTCCCTTCCCCAGCAAACATGAACTATGAGTCTCCCTTCTCCACCAAACATGGTATATGCGTCTCCCTTCCCTACCAAACATGACATATGCGTCTCCCTCCCCCACCAAACATGACCTATGCGACTCCCTTCCCCAGCAAACATGACCTATGCGACTCCCTTTCCCACCAAACATGACCTATGCGACTCCCTTTCCCAGCAAACATGACCTATGAGTCTCCTTTCTCCACCAAACATGACATATGCGTCTCCCTTCCCCAGCAAACATGACCTATGTGACTCCCTTCCCCAGCAAACATGACCTTTGCGACTCCCTTCCCCACCAAACATGACCTATGCGTCTTCCTTTCCCACCAAACATGACCTTTGCGACTCCCTTCCCCACCAAACATGACCTTTGCGTCTCCCTTCCCCACCAAACATGACATATGCGTATCCCTTCCGCACCAAACATGACCTTTGCGACTCCCTTCCCCACCAAACATGACATATGCGTCTGCCTTCCCCACCAAACATGACCTATGCGTCTCCCTTCCCCACCAAACATGACATATGCTTATCCCTTCCCCACCAAAGATGACCTATACGACTCCCTTCCCCAGCAAACATGACCTATCCGTCTCCCTTCCCCAGCAAACATGACCTATCCGTCTCCCTTCCCCACCAAACATGACCTATGCGTCTCCCTTCCCCACCAAACATGACCTATCCGTCTCCCTTCCCCACCAAACATGACCTTTGCGTCTCCCTTCCCCACCAAACATGACCTATGCGTCTCCCTTCCCCACCAAACATGACCTTTGCGTCTCCCTTCCCCACCAAACATGACATATGCGTATCCCTTCCGCACCAAACATGACCTTTGCGACTCCCTTCCCCACCAAACATGACATATGCGTCTGCCTTCCCCACCAAACATGACCTATGAGTCTCCCTTCCCCACCAAACATGACATATGCTTATCCCTACCCCACCAAAGATGACCTATACGACTCCCTTCCCCAGCAAACATGACCTATCCGTCTCCCTTCCCCACCAAACATGACCTTTGCGTCTCCCTTCCCCACCAAACATGACCTATGCGTCTCCCTTCCCCACCAAACATGACCTATCCGTCTCCCTTCCCCACCAAACATGACCTTTGCGTCTCCCTTCCCCACCAAACATGACCTATGCGTCTCCCTTCCCCACCAAACATGACCTTTGCGTCTCCCTTCCCCACCAAACATGACATATGCGTATCCCTTCCGCACCAAACATGACCTTTGCGACTCCCTTCCCCACCAAACATGACATATGCGTCTGCCTTCCCCACCAAACATGACCTATGAGTCTCCCTTCCCCACCAAACATGACATATGCTTATCCCTACCCCACCAAACATGACCTATGCGACTCCCTTCCCCAGCAAACATGACCTATCCGTCTCCCTTCCCCACCAAACATGACCTTTGCGTCTCCCTTCCCCACCAAACATGGCCTATGCGTCTCCCTTCCCCACCAAACATGACCTTTGCGTCTCCCTTCCCCACCAAACATGACCTATGCGTCTCCCTTCCCCACCAAACATGACCTATGCGTCTCCCTTCCCCACCAAACATTACCTATGCGTCTCGCTTCCTCGTAAAGCCTGGTCTAGACTTCCCGCCCTGCATTTACACTGGTCGCTAGCACCGATTGATCTCAGTGCAGACTTGACGGCCCACTGTCAGCGGCTCTTCGCTCGGCTGCTGCAGCAAACCACCTGCGCGGTGTGGCATGTTACGTTATCAACACCAGGACGGTTTGGATTGCCCTAAAGACGCAACGTTTTCCGTGGGGGCTGGTCTATTGTACATACCGGATGAGACGAAGGGGGTTGTAGAAAACGGAAGGAAGCCAGGTTGCGGGTAACTTGATAGGCTGTCTGGCTCTTTATAAACGATTCGGGCATGGGGCGAGATTTGGCACGAGAAGCTGTCATCCTCAACGAGGCATCCTCGAAGGAAGGGAACAGGACTACTTTTTACGTTGTCCTTGGCACCGGAGATTAGATCAGGTCCTCGCCATATTAAGGTTACTTAACATGTAATTCAGAGTGTCGTGTCCCCGCCGCCTCCACCTATACCTACCACCCCTCAATCCCTACCGTCCCCACCCCCCAACTCCTACAGTACACCCACCCACCCCTACCGTGCCCCACCCCTACCCTACCCCAACCCTTACCACCTACCACCTTCCCCCCCTACCATCCCAATCGTCTATGCCTCCGCCAGCCCCCCCCCCACCACTTACGCCCCCATAGTGCCTGATCCCTCACTGGAGGTCAAAAATCTCGACAGCCGCCACGACCACGTGACACCTGCGTGACGCCCGCGGGACATGGTGGTTAATGACGTAGATCAAGCAACACCGTTATAACTTCCGGTCAATAACGGACTCGATGGATGGATGGACCGCGCGATGGATGGACCCCCCCCCCCTCCTCCTCCTTCCTCCTTCCATTTTGTTCCCCTCCACCTGCGTTGTGCGTCGCCTCATAATACCAACGGGCTTATTTAACTTGAATACCATCTGTAAACACCAATTTACAGCTTGATGTGAAGTGATAATGGTACAGACGACACTCCGTGAACGTAAGGCCTAATTTACCCGTTTAAACTGAGATACACAGGACCTGGACCTGGACGGTACTGGACGGACGTGGGTGTGACCGGGTCCGGCCGATTGGTTGGTTCTAAGTAAGACGTATTAACGTCTGTAGGTTATCGCGACAATTGGAAGTGTCAAGATAGACAGCTATGTCTTCGGGAGAATCCGCCCCCCCCCCTCCCCCCTCCCGCATGCTCACAGAGGTGGTTGTGTATTCGTTATCGATAACCTCGTTAAATACATTTATACAAAAAAAAAAAAAAAAAAAAAAAAAATTATCAGACATTTGCCAGGGTAGGGCTCGAACAACGCACCGGCTGCTTGGGCGGCGCTACCAGACCCTATTAGAAAATATCCTAACGTAGTATAGAAACTACGCTACGGGTTGATTAGTTGCTGAAATGGCCTAATTAGGAGTCTGTTACCTAATAAAATGTACGTCATATCTTGACACTGCCTCCGATAATATCCCATGGGGGGCCGGCGCGGTAGCTCAGTGGGCTAGAGCTCACATCGAGAGCTCTGGCCACCTGAGAGCCTAACGGCACGTGGGTCGGCGGTTCGAGCCATGCTGTGGTCATGTCTGTGTGGTCGCAGGATAAAGATCCCATGTCCTTCTTCGTACAGAGTAGGGGGTTACCCCCGGGGACATGGCTCCACTCTCCCTTCCTTCTCCCATTGACTCGATATGACCAAGAGGGGTTAAAGCGTCTTGAATATAGAACCAACCAACCGATAGTAACCCCATAAGATTTGCGAAGAAAGATGCAAGATTATGTATCCCGCCCATACAGATAGAGCACTCTGAAGAACAGGAGAACACGCTATCCACTGGGCCACAGGCTGCAGAAGACGCTTTACAGCGGCAGCTGGCGTGGTCAGGCCTCCCGGGAGGTTCAGACAAGGATAAACGGTCTGCGCCCGTCTCTCGCAGTTAATCCCTGCTGAATCCAGCGCAGTGCAATGCCATATCAGATAACGGAACACATAACCTTTTATTCGCCACCCACTTCGACATGGCGAACTGTTTACACCGGCGACTGGGTGGGTGGGTGGGTGGGTTCGGGGTGACGGGCTGTGGGGTGCGGCAGGGGAAGTAGGGTGTGGGTGGTAGTGACTGTGGGGGGGGGGGGGGGAGACAGACAGTTTTCTAACGTACGCGTAATAAATGGTAATGGACGCGGGAGGGGGGAGGTGGGGTATGGGCAGTGACGGTTTGATAGGGCGGAGGCAGTTTAATGGGTCGGTGACGTTGATGTGTAACATAGACGGAGCCGGAGCCGTAACGGCTAATTTCGTGTGACTTGTTTATGCAATAACAGCTAGAACGAGTGGTTTTACCCATCGTGGTTCATATCAGTCCAAGTACTCACCGACAGTGAAAACAGGAAAGTAGCCTAAACCTATATCATGTTCCTTGTATCCTAAGAGACACACAAAAGTGTAGAGCAGGTTCAAACCGTTAATATGCTATATTGTTTACCCTTTCCATATTTCACTGAGGTTGCCGCATTAGGACATTAGGAACGTTACCAAGAGAATATCATTTCAATATATATAAGATAGCTGTGACAGTTGGTGCCACTGTCGGCGGGGTCAGTAGGTATCCCTCGCCATTTGTAATCTCCAGCCATTTGTCCAGGCCTCAGCTTTTTTATTGTGATTAGAAAAAAATGGGTAATGGTCCTTAGGATATGTTTTTTGGGGTCCCTCTCGGTGGGACTTCATGATTTGATCTTCTCGTGTGATGATAATGGCATGAACTTACTGAATCCATGATTGCAGCCCAGCAGCATCCCCGCTTTCAACTGGTGCATGGCACTCTGTCACGGTAGAGGATATCCGAATGATCTTGTGGTTAGTCAATTTGGCTCTGGCAGACCAGGGGACGCACGAATGGTCTGGTGGTTAGCGGGCTGGGGTCTGGCAGACCAGGGGACGCACGAATGGTCTTGTTATTAGCGGGCTGGGGTCTGACTGACCAGGGGACGCACGAATGGTCTTGTTATTAGCGGGCTGGGGTCTGGCAGACCAGGGGACGCCGAGACGGATGCCAAAAAACGGACCGTGTGTTCGCTGCTTCATTATGCATTTTTAAATGGCTCTCACGTTACCAGCTGCGTTCAGCCTGGAATGACCGGGATGCAATAGGAGGCGACAGAAGGGTGTGGGGGGGGGGGTATGGAACGGCAGGGAAAAAGTCTACAGCTAGGAGGAGAGGACACGGAGATAAGAGATTCCAGACGGAGAGGGACGGGGGAAGGCGAGAGCGAGAGAGAGAGAGAGAGAGAGAGAGAGAGAGAGAGAGGGAGGGGGCGTGAGGGAGAGAGACAGCAGACAGCTTGTGTAAATGTCGCGCTTTTGAATTCTGTCCGGGTTATTAAACCTGTCTTGGTTGGGTTGGTTTTCATCGCCCAATATTAGTCGGTGATGACGTGAAAAAACTCGCCGGTCGTTAAGAGGCGCTTAACGAGCCACTGGTCGGAACTTAATTGACCTCCTTCCAACGGAGATGGTCGGAGGCGGGCGGGGGTTGTGGGGGGCGGGGGGGGGGGGGTGTTGCATGGGAAAATATGGGGGGTACGGAATTGCTAAAAACCCAGCGAGATGGCCACCTCCAACTCACTCGTGCGCGAGTCATTATTTCAGTCCTTGTTGGGGAGGGAGGTAATTTTCTGGAGATATTTTTTACACAAATTAATCCAGGTCACCTTTCGTTTGAATTGGTCATTCAACTTGATAACCTCTTGAAATAAATATTCGCTATAAATAGAACTGTATTTTCTTCCGGCGATGTTGTCTCCAGATGTTCTGAAGTTCAAGCAAGTATATGACATACATGTACCTTTACTCACACACGCGACAAGTACAACATCCCACTAAAACATACTCACACGGTAGAGGGCGCCACAACATTTCCGCTTCCGATTTAGGCATGGGAGCCAGCCTGCATGGTCGGCGTGGGAGCCAGCCTGCATGGTCGGCGTGGAGACCAGCCTGCATGATCAGCGAGGGAACCAGCCTGCATGGTCGGCGTGGAGACCAGCCTGCATGATCAGCGAGGGAATCAGCCTGCATGGTCGGCGTGGGAGCCAGCCTGCATGGTCGGCGTGGGAGCCAGCCTGCATGGTCGGCGTGGGAGCCAGCCTGCATGGTCGGCATGGGAACCAGCCTGCATGGTCGGCGTGGGAGCCAGCCTGCATGGTCGGCGTGGGAGCCAGCCTGCATGGTCTGCGCGCTTTCCGAGGCACATCCCTATAATGCAAGCCCCGCCCCCCACCCCCTCACCCCCCTCATCCCCCCCCCCCCTATCCTCCGTGCGGGACAGCTTAAGTGACGCATTGCAAATTTTGATTTGGTTATGAGAGAATGATCCTTTGTTGAATATGACTGTGGTTGATGCGGCTGCTGAAACGATTGCGGCCTCCGTAGGCGTCGTGTTGACCTACTCCGCTGACGCCTCCGTCAGATTGATGTGTAGTTTGTCCGTGTTAATGAATAGGCCGAGGAGGGAGGGAGAGGGCGGGGGGCTAGGACGGGCAAGTAATACGATGAGTTGGTGTCAGCAATACGTGCCTTACACATTACGCCGTGTTTGCGGGGGTTAGTGTTATTAACAGCCGCTCATGCACCATGTCTGCCAAGATAATTAAACCGCCAGCACGGCAGCCAAGAGCCGGCGATGGATTCCTGTGCGGCGATGACGTAAAGTTCTCTCTCTGTGTGGTTCTGCGTTGTCATGGTAACAGCACACACAAAGACAAACACACGTTTGACAAGGACAAACACCGCATTCGGTTAGAGATGTTTACAACACGAAACACACCATAAGGTAACGATTGGAGGTTAAAACACATGGTCAAAGCCATCAAGTGTCACTGTGTATTGGATCAGCTCCATCAAGTGTCTCTGTGTAGTGGGTCAGAGCCATCAAGTGTCATTGTGTATTGAATCAGATCCATTAAGTGTCACTGTGTATTGGATCAGATCCATCAAGTGTCACTGTGTATTGGATCAGAGCCATCAAGTGTCACTGTGTATTGGGTCAGAGCCATCTAGTGTCACTGTGTATTGGGTCAGAGCCATCAAGTGTCACTGTGTATTGGGTCAGATCCATCAAGTGTTACTGTGTATTGGGTCAGAGCCATCAAGTGTCACTGTGTATTGGGTCAGATCCATCAAGTGTTACTGTGTATTGGGTCAGAGCCATCAAGTGTCACTGTGTATTGGGTCAGAGCCATCTAGTGTCACTGTGTATTGGGTCAGAGCCATCAAGTGTCACTGTGTATTGGGTCAGATCCATCTAGTGTCACTGTGTATTGGGTCAGAGCCATCAAGTGTCACTGTGTATTGGGTCAGATCCATCAAGTGTTACTGTGTATTGGGTCAGAGCCATCAAGTGTCACTGTATTGGGTCAGAGCCATCTAGTGTCACTGTGTATTGGGTCAGAGCCATCTAGTGTCACTGTGTATTGGGTCAGAGCCATGAAGTGTCACTGTGTATTGGGTCAGAGCCATCAAGTGTCACTGTGTATTGGGTCAAAACCTTTAAGTGGCATAATGAGGGTTCTGGAAGGATTAAATTGGAACAATCGACCCAGGCGTATTTGGAAAATCCACACTGACCCCCAAATTCCGACACTGAGTGTCTGAAAAAGCGCCATGGACACAGGTAGTGGCATTTTAGAAACAAGAAGCGACACGGAACGTCTTGAAAAATCGACATTCAACATGACACTAAGAACTTTGAAAAATCGACACTGGACACTGGGCCTCTTTTTCCATACGTCACAGCGGATTGTGGGCATGTGCTACTCACGTTTTATAGTTAATCATGCTTGTTAGATCGATGAACAGATGGTTGGTTGGTTGTATATTCAGGATGCGTTAACCGCTTTTAGTGATATCGCGTCAATGGGAGAAGGAAGGGAGAGTGGAGCCATGTCCCCGGGGGTAACCCCCTACTCTTTGCGAAGAAGGACATGGGATCTGTATCCTGCGACCACACAGACATGGCCATAGCGGGGCGCGAACCATAGAGCCACGTGCCGGTAGGCTCTCAGGTGACCAGAGCACCCAACCGAACTCTCTAACCCACTGAGCTATCGGGGCGGCCCCGGTCGATGAACAGAGCCCGCTGTTGAACACGTTTGTAGGTTTACGAGAGCATTAAACAATGAACGTTCTAAACCATCATTTCGCACAAACACATCATTTCCCATCTGCTGTAAATGTTTAAGAGTTCATTGCATCGATCCTACACCTATGTGAAATATAAATTCGATAGCCACCCCCCCCCACCCCCCACACACCCCTCCGCCACCCGTGCCGGTCTAGTGACGGGGTGATACCCTGGCCTATAGCTAAACAATCGGTCTAACCTTTCTGTCTTGTGCCCTTTCGCATTTTAAGGATGGCAACATGAATCAGAATAAAAAAAACAAAAAAACACTACTGCATTGACATTTAATTGTGCAAAAATTACATCAAGAGGTAAAAACGGACACCTTATAATGTATTGCAGCTAAATAAAACTTAAATAAAACAGCTATCTATCGCGGCTTTGGTTAAACACGAGAGAAAAACAACTTGATGACAAAGCATGGTGACAAATGACGGGACTTCAGAAGGCAAACCAAAGGAGGGAATGACGATGGGTTGGTCGGGGAGGGGGGCGGGGTTTGATTAGAGGCGAGGTGTGTGTGAGGGAAGAGCACGGTGTTATGGCTCAAGGTCCCACGTGGATCGGTGCCTCCGAACTTTCCGTCCGCTATCCGCCATTGCTGTCATGTCCTTTAAATCGTTGTAATGCATGGGCGTGTCCAGGGGGGGGGGGAGGGGGGGGGGAGGGGGGCACGTGTCACCCCTTTCAGATCCTAAAGTATATCTGTGCCCCCTCTTCTCAAATGTTGTGTCCCAAATGTTGTGTCGTTAAAAAAAATCAGCGGTCTCAATTTTTTCAACCTCCCCCACCCCGGTCGTCAGTTTCTTTTTATTGTGTCCCCCTTTCAAGAATTCCTGCACACGCCCCTGTAATGTGTTGAGGTTTGCAGGCCCCGAGTGGGCGACGCCGCCGGAACCGCGTAGACACCCAACGGCAGTTCGACGGTAGTCTCGAAAGTCTGGCGGTTAAAGGATATATTTGCTGAATCTCGGAATCTTGGCGAAACAATACCCCACATGTTTCCCGTCCAGAAAACTATCTGAATTCACGATGGTTCCGAACGATATCGCATTCTTTATTCACATTCGGCGGGCTTGTTTGCACGCATAAATATAGTACTGGTAGTCAGGTATATGGCGTGCCGAGATAAATATTTTGGCGGCCTCTAATTGGCTGAAATACCCCGTCCTGGCGCTGCCGCGAGTAGGTCAGCATAAAACTGCCCGTTTCGCGAGGTGAAATATTACCAACAGCAAGTTCAGGTTGCGCCATATGCAGTAGTTTTGCTGCATCGATTCATAACGATAGTTATTGTACTTGTAAACGTACTTTTACAACTACCTGACATTTGTGTGCTATTTCTAAACTCCATTTAGCATTTCCACCGTTGTTCGTGAATTCTGCAATTTCGTCTGGCCAGCAACCAGCGAGGGAGGCCAGCGAGGGAGGCCAGCGAGGGAGGCCAGGGAGGGAGGCCAGCGAGGGAGGCCAGCGAGGGAGGCCAGGGAGGGAGGCCAGCGAGGGAGGCCAGCGAGGGAGGCCGGCGAGGGAGGCCAGCGAAAGAGACCAGCGAGGGAGGCCAGCGAGGGAGGCCAGTGAGGGAGGCCAGGGAGGGAGGCCAGCGAGGAAGGCCAGCGAGGGAGGCCAGGGAGGGAGGCCAGGGAGGGAGGCCTGCGAGGCAGGCCAGCGAGGGATGCCAGCGAGGGAGGCCAGCGAGGGAAGCCAGCGAGGGAGGCCAGCGAGTGAGGCTAGCAGCCAGCGAGGGAGGCCAGGGGGGGAGGCCAGCGAGGGAGGCCAGCGAGGAAGGCCAGGGAGGGAAGCCAGCGAGGGAGGCCCGGGAGGGAGGCCAGGGAGGGAGGCCTGCGAGGCAGGCCAGCGAGGGAAGCCAGCGCGGGAGGCCAGCGAGTGAGGCTAGCAGCCAGCGAGGGAGGCCAGGGGGGGAGGCCAGCGAGGGAGGCCAGCGAGGGAGGCTAGCGAGGAAGGCCAGCGAGGGAGGCCAGCGAGGGAGGCCAGCGAAAGAGACCAGCGAGGGAGGCCAGCGAGGGAGGCCAGTGAGGGAGGCCAGGGAGGGAGGCCAGCGAGGAAGGCCAGCGAGGGAGGCCAGCGAGAGAGGCCAGCGAGAGAGGCCAGCGAGGGAGGCCAGCGAGAGAGGCCAGGGAGGGAGGCCAGTGAGGGAGGCCAGCGAGGGAGGCCAGCGAGGAAGGCCAGCGAGGGAGGCCAGCGACGGAGGCCAGCGAGGGAGGCCAGCAGCCAGCGAGGGATGCCAGCAAGTGAGGCCAGCGAGGAAGGCCAGCAAGGGAGGCCAGCGAGGGAGGCCAGAAGCCAGCGAGAGAGGCCAACGAGGGAGGCCAGCGAGGGAAGCCAGCGAGGGAGGCCAGCGAGGGAGGCCAGCGAGGGAGGCCAGCAGCCAGCGAGAGAGGCCAGCGAGAGAGGCCAGTGAGGGAGGCCAGCGAGGGATGCCAGCGAGGGAGGCCCGGGAGGGAGGCCAGGGAGGGAGGCCTGCGAGGCAGGCCAGCGAGGGATGCCAGCGAGGGAGGCCAGCGAGGGAAGCCAGCGAGGGAGGCCAGCGAGTGAGGCTAGCAGCCAGCGAGGGAGGCCAGGGGGGGAGGCCAGCGAGGGAGGCCAGCGAGGGAGGCCAGGGAGGGAAGCCAGCGAGGGAGGCCCGGGGGGGAGGCCAGGGAGGGAGGCCTGCGAGGCAGGCCAGCGAGGGATGCCAGCGAGGGAGGCCAGCGAGGGAAGCCAGCGAGGGAGGCCAGCGAGTGAGGCTAGCAGCCAGCGAGGGAGGCCAGGGGGGGAGGCCAGCGAGGGAGGCCAGCGAGGGAGGCCAGCGAGGAAGGCCAGCAAGGGAGGCCAGCGAGGGAGGCCAGCGAAAGAGACCAGCGAGGGAGGCCAGCGAGGGAGGCCAGTGAGGGAGGCCAGGGAGGGAGGCCAGCGAGGAAGGCCAGCGAGGGAGGCCAGCGAGAGAGGCCAGCGAGAGAGGCCAGCGAGGGAGGCCAGCGAGAGAGGCCAGGGAGGGAGGCCAGTGAGGGAGGCCAGCAGCCAGCGAGGGATGCCAGCAAGTGAGGCCAGCGAGGGAGGCCAGCAGCCAGCGAGGGATGCCAGCAAGTGAGGCCAGCGAGGGAGGCCAGCAAGGGAGGCCAGCGAGGGAGGCCAGAAGCCAGCGAGAGAGGCCAACGAGGGAGGCCAGCGAGGGAAGCCAGCGAGGGAGGCCAGCGAGGGAGGCCAGCGAGGGAGGCCAGCAGCCAGCGAGAGAGGCCAGCGAGAGAGGCCAGCGAGGGAGGCCAGCGAGGGAGGCCAGCGAGGTGGGCCAGCGAGGGAGGCCAGGGGGGGAGGCCAGCGAGGGAGGCCAGCGAGGGAGGCCAGCGAGGAAGTCCAGCGAAAGAGACCAGCGAGGGAGGCCAGCGAGGGAGGCCAGTGAGGGAGGCCAGGGAGGGAGGCCAGCGAGGAAGGCCAGCGAGGGAGGCCAGCGAGAGAGGCCAGCGAGAGAGGCCAGCGAGGGAGGCCAGCGAGAGAGGCCAGGGAAGGAGGCCAGTGAGGGAGGCCAGCGCGGGAGGCCAGCTAGGGAGGCCAGCAGCCAGCGAGGGATGCCAGCAAGTGAGGCCAGCGAGGGAGGCCAGCAAGGGAGGCCAGCGAGGGAGGCCAGAAGCCAGCGAGAGAGGCCAACGAGGGAGGCCAGCGAGGGAAGCCAGCGAGGGAGGCCAGCGAGGGAGGCCAGCGAGGGAGGCCAGCAACCAGCGAGAGAGGCCAGCGAGAGAGGCCAGCGAGGGAGGCCAGCGAGGGAGGCCAGCGAGGTGGGCCAGCGAGGGAGGCCAGCAGCCAGCGAGGGAGGCCAGCGAGGAAGGCCAGCGAGGGAGGCCAGCGAGGGAGGCCAGCGAGGGAGGCCAGCGAGGGAGGCCAGCAGCCAGCGAGAGAGCCCAGCGAGGGAGGCCAGCAGCCAGCGAGAGAGGCCAGCGAGGGAGGCCAGCGAGAGAGGCCAGCGAGGGAGGCCAGCGAGGGAGGCCATTGCCCTGAGAGGGAGGCCAGTGGGGGAAGCCAGCGAGGGATGCCAGTGAGGGAGGCCAGTGAGGGAGGCCAGCGAGGGAGGCCAGTGAGGGAGGCCATTGCCCTATGAGGGAGGCCAGCGAGGGAGGCCAGCGAGGGAGGCCCGGGAGGGAGGCCAGGGAGGGAGGCCTGCGAGGCAGGCCGGCGAGGGATGCCAGCGAGGGAGGCCAGCGAGGGAAGCCAGCGAGGGAGGCCAGCGAGTGAGGCTAGCAGCCAGCGAGGGAGGCCAGGGGGGGAGGCCAGCGAGGGAGGCCAGTGAGGGAGGCCAGGGAGGGAGGCCAGCGAGGGAGGCCAGCGAGGGAGGCCAGCGAGAGAGGCCAGCGAGAGAGGCCAGCGAGGGAGGCCAGCGAGAGAGGCCAGCGAGAGAGGCCAGCGAGGGAGGCCAGCGAGAGAGGCCAGGGAGGGAGGCCAGTGAGGGAGGCCAGCGAGGGAAGCCAGCGACCAAGGCCAGCGAGGGAGGCCAGCAGCCAGCGAGGGATGCCAGCAAGTGAGACCAGCGAGGGAGGCCAGCAAGGGAGGCCAGCGAGGTAGGCCAGCGAGGGAGGCCAGCAGCTAGCGAGAAAGGCCAGCGAGGGAGGCCAGCAAGGGAGGCCAGCGAGGTAGGCCAGCGAGGGAGGCCAGCAGCCAGCGAGAGAGGCCAGCGAGGCAGGCTAGCAGCCAGCGAGAGAGGCCAGCGAGGGAGGCCAGCAGCCAGCGAGAGGGTGCCAGCGAGGGAGGCCAGCGAGGGAGGCCAGCAGCCAGCGAGGGAGGCCAGCGAGGGAGGCCAGCGAGGGAGGCCAGCAGCCAGCGAGAGAGGCGAGTGAGGGAGGCCAGCGATGGAGCCCATTGCCCTGAGAGGGAGGCCAGCGAGGGAGGCCAGCGAGGGAGGCCAGCAGCCAGCGAAAGGCCAGCGAGGGAGGCCAGCAAGGGAGGCCATTGCCCTAAGAGGGAGGCCAGCAAGGGAGGCCAGCGAGGGAGGCCAGCGACGGAGGTTATTGAGGGAGGCCAGCAGCCAGCGAGAGAGGCCAGCGAGGGAGGCCAGCAGCCAGTGAGAGAGGCCAGCGAGGGAGGTCAGCGAGGTAGGCCATTTCCCTGAGAGGGAGGCCAGCACGGGAGGCCTGTGATGGAGGTCAGCGAGGGAGGCCAGCGAGGGAGGCCAGCAGCCAGTGAGAGAGGCCAGCGAGGGAGGCCAGCAGCCAGCGAGGGAGGCCAGCGAGGGAGGCCAGCGAGAGAGGCCAGCAGCCAGTGAGAGAGGCCAGCGAGGGAGGCCAGCATCCAGCGAGAGAGGCCAGCGAGAGAGGCCAGCGAGGGAGGCCAGCAAGGAAGGCCATTTTACCCTGAGAGGGAGGCCAGCGAGGGAGGCCAGCAGCCCGCGAGAGAGGCCAGCGAGGGAGGCCAGCAGCCCGCGAGAGAGGCCAGCGAGGGAGGCCAGCGAGGGAGGACATTGCCCTGAGAGGGAGGCCAGCGAGGGAGGCCAGTGAGGGAGGCCAGTGAGGGAGGCCAGCGAGAGAGGCCAGCGAGGGAGGCCAGCGAGGGAGGCCAGTGAGGGAGGCCAGCAGCCAGCGAGGGAGGCCAGCAGCCAGCGAGGGAGGCCATTGCCCTGAGAGGCGGATGCCCTTGTCTGGTCGTGTGGGTTGTGCCACCACGGGATGACATGATGGGACGGGTGGGACCCCCATCAAGCTGTCATCTCAATCAAGCCATCCACCACGTGCTCGCCCCAGTTATTGTATAGAACTCTATTGATAGGATGGCGGGTCCGTGTCTCTCCAGGTTTGGCCGAACAAAGGCAGCCAGTGGCGACATCTTCTGGAACAATAAGAAGATTTATGGGGCGAATGGGAGGGACGGGGCCCAGACTTGATGAAGCTTTTGACACGAGGACGGAGAAGGGATTAAACCTGGGACCTGTTCGTGTTAATAAAAGCCCATGTCTGGTGGTACATATAGTTGGTACAGTGAGCGACGACCCATGGCTCAAGGTGACGGGTTCAATAGCGGCCCACGTCCCTTCATGGGGACCGACACACCGCCGGGTGTCGCTGTACATGAGCGAGCCGAGGCGTCGCTCATTGAAACCACCTGTCACAGTCAGGCTGAAGACAAAACGGTCCGTGTGTGTGGGGAGGGGGTTGGGGGTTGGGGCGGGGGGGAGGCTGGGGGTAGAGTTGTTGTACATGTCCAGCAGACGTAAGATGGCCAAAGATGTCCATTGGCGCCGCACTCCTTGATTATTTCTATATTTACCCTTGAAAATTCGCTATTACGGCCAATGCACTTGGTATATCGGTCTATCGCACGTGGTAAATCTGTCTAACGCACGTGGCACATCCCACTAACGCACGTGGTGCATCCATCTAACGCACGTGGTACATCCATCTAACGCACGTGGTACATCCGTCTAACGCACGTGGTACATCCGTCTAACGCACGTGGTAATCCGTCTAACGCACGTGGTGCATCCATCTAACGCACGTGGTACATCCATCTAACGCACGTGGTACATCCGTCTAACGCACGTGGTATATCGGTCTATCACACGCGGTAAATCTGTCTAACGCACGTGGCACATCCCTCTAACGCACGTGGTGCATCCATCTAACGCACGTGGTACATCCGTCTAACGCACGTGGTACATCCATCTAACGCACGTGGTACATCCGTCTAACTCACGTGGTGCATCCGTCTAACGCACGTGGTACATCCGTCTAACGCACGTGGTACATCCGTCTAACGCACGTGGCACATCCCTCTAACGCACGTGGTGCATCCATCTAACGCACGTGGTACATCCATCTAACGCACGTGGTACATCCGTCTAACGCACGTGGTACAATGTTTCCGTAGATTAGTACAGCCCTACCATACCTGAATAATGCTCCATTATATTATTGCTTTCGCTCAAACACGCGACGTTAAAAGTGGAACTTGCACTGTATAGCCCTAGCACTGTAGTCTAACGCTTGAAACTCGACACATCCAAGCACCCGGACAGGCCTGTAGCCAACCTCAGCTCACCCGCCAAACACGCTCCGCCCTTTCAGAGGCAGTTTAGCTGAATTTTATTAAATCTTTTGATTATAACAAGCAAATATCTCTGGACGAAATGGGTCGGCCTACTTAGGAGGTTTTTGATTGCAAAATGCCAACAGCGATAAAACAAGAATGCACGATTTATATTCAAGATGACAACTAGTTATCTGTGAAGGCATCTGTTCCTTTTCGGGCGATTTCACGTTAACCGTGCCATTATATTCTCACAGAGGGTAAAATTTCAAACTATTCGAATTTCATAAAACACCATTGGCCTGAGAACTTCAGGAGATGTGCTAGTACCTTGTAAAATTTCGATGCGTGGGGTTATCAGTGACCCTGTTAAAATCTTCATTGGAGTAGTGATGTCAAATTGCTTGTCTGGAGGGGACATTTGTTTAACAAGAAACATACCAATGTTGTTACAACAAGGGGGGACAGGGCATGGTCTTTCATATAACTTACAGTCTTCTATGCTATTGATCAGATGTTAATGCACATTTTGGAGCCTAAAGTGTGTGGTTTTGTAATCTTTAATTAACATGAATCTTTTATGAAAGCAGTAATAGCAAAAATAAAATATTTTTAGCAGCATAAAAACTCACTTTATCCTTATATACACTCTTCAAATACTAAATAGTCTTACAGCAAAGTATATCCCTGTTATGTATTCAGTATATTGTATTAAATTTCTCTCTTTTTATACACGATCATGCATAGCATCATAGTGACAAGAGAGCAGATAGGGATTTGCCCTGGAGATTACTTTTGTTTAACAACGCACCCACCTTTGTTACAAGGTGGAAAAGTACCTGAGCGTCCGCGTAACTTATATTCTTCTATGCTATTGATCTGATGTTAATGGAGATGTTGTAGTCTGTAACATGCATTGTTTTTTGTTATCTTTAACATAAATCATGAAGTTGGCACTGGAATATGCAACACGGGCATTTGGAGAAGCATAAACAACTGTACACAATTATTCTTGTAACTAATAACTACACTATTGCCATGCAATGGGTATATGGTATTAAGTTCTTCTTTTATAATACAAGAAAATGTACTATGACACTGGTGACAAGACAGCGTACAAGATTTTGTATTGGAGAGGAATTTTTTTTAAACATTGTTAATCACAAACAACATTTACTTTTGATTGTAACAAGCAAATATCGAAGCAAGCGAAATGGGTCGGGCTACTTAGGAGGTTTTGGGTTGCAAAATGCCAACAGCGATAAAACAAGAATGCACGATTGTTTTCAAGATGACCACTAGTTATCTGTAAAGGCATCTGTTCCTTTTATAACGCAGTAAGAGGTGCCAATAAAAGACCCCCCCCCCATCTCTCTCCCTCTCCCTCTCCCGCTCTCTCCTCTCTCTTATGTTTTTGTGGAGCACTATCTTGTGCCGCCCCCCCTTCAAGAATTCTTGCACACGCCCCTGCAGCTATATATATATTCGAGTCTCTCTCTCTCTCTTCAAATATATATGGAGTCAGAGAGAGAGACGTACTCAAATATATATATATAACTTTGATATCCCGTTGATATAACCATTCGCCGTTATTAGCGGAGTTACTGTCCACTAATAGCACTGCCAAGCCCCTTGCCACGTGGCTTCAGACATATGCGAGTCATAAATAATATAAGTATCTCATATAATATGACATATTTCAGATAATTCGGACTCAGTCACTCGGATGTTCATGTTGATGGCTCTTTCAGTACATAAATGTTAAGGCCTTAGTGCGACTGGTGCTGCCGTCTACATCTTTGTTATCGCCCCCTAGCGGATCATGGGTGTAACTAACCATGGGCGCTGACCTCGCAATTGGCCAATGCGGCACCTGTTATACTGGGCTCTCTCTCTCTCCCCCTCCACGGACCTTTCATCGCCATCATCTGGTTATTTGCTGCCTCGAGACTCAACGGCAGCGTCGGCAAGGGAGCCTCACGGCGAGCGCCTTATTCGGTGTCCATGGCAACAGTTATGACTGCGTTCGCCTCTAGCGACTTGACGCAAAACGCCGTGAATCGTACGATGAGTTCTATAGTTTTTCAATGAAACCCGGCCGTATCCGTAATAAAAAGGAAAACGCTGCTCGGTTTTTGCGCCCACTCAAGCTGCCTATTTCAGCTTATTTTCGATCCGATTGCCTGGTTGGCATGGTTACCATTAATGTCTCCCCGGAGAGGGTTGCCTGTGCAGGTGTGTGTAGGGTTATGTGGGGGTTGGGGGGTATTTGGGGGTTTGTGGGGGTGCATGGAGGTGTGTGAGGTGTGTAGGGTTGTGTGTGTGTGTGGTTGTGTGTGTGTGGCTGTGTGTATGTGTGTGTGTTTTGGGGCGGGGGGGGGGGGAGGGGGTGGGGGTAGGATTGCGCGATATGGGGCGAAATGGAGGGGATATTATGTTCGCTTAATATAGCGGAGTAAAATAATAGCGTGATGTTGCAGCTGTGGTACTGCAGTTGTGATACTGTAACTGTGGTACTGTAATTGTGGTACTGCAACTGTGGTACTTCAGTTGTGGTACTGCAGTTGTGGTACTGCAGTTGTGGTACTGCAACTGTGGCACTGCAGTTGCGATACTGCAAATGTGGTACTGCAGTTGTGATACTGCAGTTGTGGTACTGCAGTTGTGGTACTGCAGTTGCGATACTGCAGTTGTGGTACTGCAGTTGTAGTGCTGCAAATGTGGTACTTCAGTTGTGATACTGCAGTTGTGACACTGCAGTTGTGGTACTGCAACTGTGGCACCGCAGTTGTGATATTGCAAATGTGGCACTGCAGTTGTGATACTGTAACTGTGGCACTACGTGTCAGCGCCACTGATACGCATCCCGATCCGGGATACGTTTAGGAATACGTTTAATGAAAAACGTAGTACAATAAAAAAAATATATTAACCGCAGGCTGCATAATTATGGGAATTTTTGAGTGAAGGTTCTTAACTTCTGAAGTTCAGAAAATGCTTACCAAGGGATTCTTTTTAAATTGGACAAAATGCATCTAAATTTACGAAATAGTGTGATGCATTGACCAAGCTGTATGGTGTTATCGCCCGTTAGATATGATTGCAAGAAATAATATTATCATTCAAATTGCTTCTACATTGCATGGTATACACGCAGTCTTTTGGTAAAACGATAAAATATAATACACTATACTCCAAAAGTAAATGCATTTATTTACGTTGAATAGCTATATATATACTACTCATGAACAAGACAGTTTCTAAAACAGGCATTTTAATTTATCACACGAAAGCATCACATTTGGTCAAAGTTAACTTGGTTTTGGTAACGGATACAATTGGCATTTTATTACCGTCCACCTTCGATGCTCAGCGAACGAAGAATTTAAGACGCCTGACCCAGCTACACTGTACGCACGTCTGGTTCTGTATCTACCCATCCAGCTACACTGTACGCACGTCTGGTTCTGTATCTACCCATCCAGCTACACCATACGCACGTCTGGTTCTGTATCTACCCATCCAGCTACACCATACGCACGTCTGGTTCTGTATCTACCCATCCAGCTACACTGTACGCACGTCTGGTTCTGTATCTACCCATCCAGCTACACTGTACGCACGTCTGGTTCTGTATTTACCCATCCAGCTACACTGTACGCACGTCTGGTTCTGTATCTACCCATCCAGCTACACTGTACGCACGTCTGGTTCTGTATCTACCCATCCAGCTACACTGTACGCACGTCTGGTTCTGTATCTACCCATCCAGCTACACTGTACGCACGTCTGGTTCTGTATCTACCCACCCAGCTGGATCAGGCGAGCAGGCGCATTAGTGACTCTCCTGGGACCTCTCAGCGGGTTTCTATTGCTTTTGAAGGATAGTAGTTTTCTTCTTCCTCTTTTCTTGTAGCTAACGCGAGACGACCAAGCGTAAAGCGAATGTACATGATTTGCCTTGAGTAGGCCCCTATAAGTCTAATCGATTCAACTCTTCCAGGAAGAGAAGAGCTCATCCAAGAAGAGAGAATATGAGCGATGAATCGATCGCGTCTGACGAGTTGGAAGAGTAGTTTCAATATGCTGAACGGAAACCCAGGCGCATCGCCCACATCCATATATTATCGCTCAATCGACAGTCTATTCGAAGTCAATCAAAGTAGTTTATATTTTGCATCAACCTAACTAACATGATATACCACAACGATTTGGTGGGTAAACAAAAGCATTATTCGGCACGTTATATGTTATGCATATTAACCAGGGGTTTCTAGGCACAAATATGAATTGTTTAGGCGTCTCTGCTTTTTCATCATAAATATCCGCTCTATAGCGGTATCTCTTTTCATCACAAATATCCTCTCTCTTAAGTATCAAGGCACCCGCGGACCACCCCTCCCCCCCCCCCTCCCCAGGGCCTACATCGCGGAGAAATCTTTGGTGTCCATATAAATTATACAATTTACCTTTAATGCAATAAGTATGTCTATCTCCTCTCCGTCTTGCACCGTCTAATTTTGCCCACTAGACATTACATATGCACCTCTGCCCTGCCATATGCGTCTCTTCCCCCACCAGACGGGGCCAGCCCGATAGCTAGAGCGCCGGCATTCAGGCTGAGAGCCGAACGGCATGTCAATCTCTGGTTCGAGCCTCGCTGTGGCCATGTCTGTGTGGTCGCAGGATGAAGATCCCATGTCTTTCTTCGCAAAGAGTAGGGGGTTATTCTCGGGTACATGGCTCCACTCTTCCTACCTTCTCAAATTGACGTGATATGACCCAAAGTGGGAAAATCGTCTTGAATATACAACCAACCCCCGCTGAACATGACCTTTGCGTCTCCCTTCCCCACCAAACATGACCTATGCGTCTCCCTTCTCCACCAAACATGACCTATGCGACTCCCTTCCCCAGCAAACATGACCTATGCGTCTCCCTTCCCCACCAAACATGACATATGCGTCTCCCTTCCCCACCAAACTTGACATATGCGACTCCCTTCCCCAGCAAACATGACCTAAGAGTCTCCCTTCTCCACCAAACATGACATATGCGTCTTCCTTCCCCACCAAACATGACCTATGCGACTCCCTTCTCCAGCAAACATGACCTATGCGTCTCCCTTCCCTACCAAACATGACACATGTGTATCCCTTCCCCGCTAAACATGACCTATCCGTCTCCCTTCCCTACCAAACATGACATATGCGTCTCCCTTTCCCACCAAACATGACCTATGCGACTCCCTTCCCCAGCAAACATGACCTATGAGTCTCCCTTCTCCACCAAACATGACCTATGCGTCTCCCTTCCCTACCAAACATGACCTATGCGTCTCCCTTCCCCACCAAACATGATCTATGAGTCCCCCTTCTCCACCAAACATGACCTATGCGACTCCCTTCCCCGGCAAACAGGACCTATGAGTCTCCCTTCTCCACCAAACATGATATATGCGTCTCCCTTCCCCACCAAACATGACATATGCGTCTCCCTTCCCCACCAAACATCACCTATGCGACTCCCTTCCCAAGCAAACATGATCTATGAGTCTCCCTTCTCCACCAAACATGATATATGCGTCTCCCTTCCCCACCAAACATGACATATGCGTCTCCCTTCCCCACCAAATATGACCTATGCGACTCCCTTCCCCACCAAACAGGACTTTTGCGACTCCCTTCCCCACCAAACATGACATATGCGTCTCCCTTCCCCACCAAACATGACCTATGCGACTCCCTTCCCCAGCAAACATGACCTTTGCGACTCCCTTCCCCACCAAACATGACCTTTGCGACTCCCTTCCCCAGCAAACATGACATATGCGCATCCCCTCCGCACCAAACATGACCTATGTGACTCCCTTCCCCAGCAAACTTGACCTTTGCGTCTCCCTTCCCCACCAAACATGACCTATGCGTCTCCCTTCCCCACCAAACATGACCTATCCGTCTCCATTCCCTACCAAACATGACATATGCGTCTCCCTTTCCCACCAAACATGACCTATGCGTCTCCCTTCCCTACCAAACATGACACATGTGTATCCCTTCCCCGCTAAACATGACCATTGCGCCTCCCTTCCCCACCAAAAATGACCTATGCGTCTCCCTTCCCCAACAAACATGACCTATGGGTCTCCCTTCCTCACCAAACATGACCTATGCGTCTCCCTTCCCCACCAAACATGACCTATGCGTCTCCCTTCTCCACCAAACATGATATATGCGTCTCCCTTCCCCACCAAACATGACCTATGCGACTCCCTTCCCCAGCAAACATGAAATATGAGTCTCCCTTCTCCACCAAACATGATATACGCGTCTCCCTTCCCTACCAAACATGACATATGCGTCTCCCTCCCCCACCAAACATGACCTATGCGACTCCCTTCCCCAGCAAACATAACCTATGAGTCTCCCTTCTCCACCAAACATGACCTATGCGACTCCCTTCCCCAGCAAACATGACCTATGAGTCTCCCTTCTCCACCAAACATGACCTATGCGACTCCCTTCCCCAGCAAACATGACCTATGGGTCTCCCTTTCCCACCAAACATGACCTATGCGACTCCCTTCCACAGCAAACATGACCTATGAGTCTCCTTTCTCCACCAAACATGACATATGCGTCTCCCTTCCCCACCAAACATGACCTATGCGACTCCCTTCCCCACCAAACATGACCTATGAGTCTCCCTTCTCCACCAAACATGATATATGCGTCTCCCTTCCCCACCAAACATGACATATGCGTCTCCCTTCCCCACCAAACATGACCTATGCGACTCCCTTCCCCACCAAACATGACTTTTGCGACTCCCTTCCCCAGCAAACATGACATATGCGTCTCCCTTCCCCACCAAACATGACCTATGCGACTCCCTTCCCCACCAAACATGATCTTTGCGACTCCCTTCCCCACCAAACATGACCTTTGCGACTCCCTTCCCCAGCAAACATGACATATGCACATCCCTTCCGCACCAAACATGACCTATGCGACTCCCTTCCCCAGCAAACTTGACCTTTGCGTCTCCCTTCCCCACCAAACATGACCTATGCGTCTCCCTTCCCCACCAAACATGACCTATCCGTCTCCATTCCCTACCAAACATGACATATGCGTCTCCCTTTCCCACCAAACATGACCTATGCGACTCCCTTCCCCAGCAAACATGACCTATGAGTCTCCCTTCTCCACCAAACATGACCTTTGCGTCTCCCTTCCCCACCAAAAATGACCTATGCGTCTCCCTTCCCCACCAAACATGACCTATGAGTCTCCCTTCCCCACCAAACATGACCTATGCGTCTCCCTTCCCCACCAAACATGACCTATGCGTCTCCCTTCCCTACCAAACATGACACATATGCATCCCTTCCCCGCTAAACATGACCTTTGCGTCTCCCTTCCCCACCAAAAATGACCTATGCGTCTCCCTTCCCCACCAAACATGACCTATGAGTCTCCCTTCCCCACCAAACATGACCTATGCGTCTCCCTTCCCCACCAAACATGACATATGCGTCTCCCTTCTCCACCAAACATGATACATGCGTCTCCCTTCCCCACCAAACATGACCTATGCGACTCCCTTCCCCAGCAAACATGAACTATGAGTCTCCCTTCTCCACCAAACATGATATATGCGTCTCCCTTCCCTACCAAACATGACATATGCGTCTCCCTCCCCCACCAAACATGACCTATGCGACTCCCTTCCCCAGCAAACATGACCTATGAGTCTCCCTTCTCCACCAAACATGACCTATGCGACTCCCTTCCCCACCAAACATGACCTATGCGACTCCCTTCCCCAGCAAACATGAACTATGAGTCTCCCTTCTCCACCAAACATGATATATGCGTCTCCCTTCCCTACCAAACATGACATATGCGTCTCCCTCCCCCACCAAACATGACCTATGCGACTCCCTTCCCCAGCAAACATGACCTATGAGTCTCCCTTCTCCACCAAACATGACCTATGCGACTCCCTTCCCCAGCAAACATGACCTATGAGTCTCCCTTTCCCACCAAACATGACCTATGCGACTCCCTTTCCCAGCAAACATGACCTATGAGTCTCCTTTCTCCACCAAACATGACATATGCGTCTCCCTTCCCCACCAAACATGACCTATGTGACTCCCTTCCCCAGCAAACATGACCTTTGCGACTCCCTTCCCCACCAAACATGACCTATGCGACTCCCTTCCCCAGCAAACATGAAATATGAGTCTCCCTTCTCCACCAAACATGATATACGCGTCTCCCTTCCCTACCAAACATGACATATGCGTCTCCCTCCCCCACCAAACATGACCTATGCGACTCCCTTCCCCAGCAAACATAACCAATGAGTCTCCCTTCTCCACCAAACATGACCTATGCGACTCCCTTCCCCAGCAAACATGACCTATGAGTCTCCCTTCTCCACCAAACATGACCTATGCGACTCCCTTCCCCAGCAAACATGACCTATGGGTCTCCCTTTCCCACCAAACATGACCTATGCGACTCCCTTCCCCAGCAAACATGACCTATGAGTCTCCTTTCTCCACCAAACATGACATATGCGTCTCCCTTCCCCACCAAACATGACCTATGCGACTCCCTTCCCCACCAAACATGACCTATGAGTCTCCCTTCTCCACCAAACATGATATATGCGTCTCCCTTCCCCACCAAACATGACATATGCGTCTCCCTTCCCCACCAAACATGACCTATGCGACTCCCTTCCCCACCAAACATGACTTTTGCGACTCCCTTCCCCAGCAAACATGACATATGCGTCTCCCTTCCCCACCAAACATGACCTATGCGACTCCCTTCCCCAGCAAACATGACCTTTGCGACTCCCTTCCCCACCAAACATGACCTTTGCGACTCCCTTCCCCAGCAAACATGACATATGCACATCCCTTCCGCACCAAACATGACCTATGCGACTCCCTTCCCCAGCAAACTTGACCTTTGAGTCTCCCTTCCCCACCAAACATGACCTATGCGTCTCCCTTCCCCACCAAACATGACCTATCCGTCTCCATTCCCTACCAAACATGACATATGCGTCTCCCTTTCCCACCAAACATGACCTATGCGACTCCCTTCCCCAGCAAACATGACCTATGAGTCTCCCTTCTCCACCAAACATGACCTATGCGTCTCCCTTCCCTACCAAACATGACACATATGCATCCCTTCCCCGCTAAACATGACCTTTGCGTCTCCCTTCCCCGCCAAAAATGACCTATGCGTCTCCCTTCCCCACCAAACATGACCTATGAGTCTCCCTTCCCCACCAAACATGACCTATGCGTCTCCCTTCCCCACCAAACATGACATATGCGTCTCCCTTCTCCACCAAACATGATACATGCGTCTCCCTTCCCCACCAAACATGACCTATGCGACTCCCTTCCCCAGCAAACATGAACTATGAGTCTCCCTTCTCCACCAAACATGATATATGCGTCTCCCTTCCCTACCAAACATGACATATGCGTCTCCCTCCCCCACCAAACATGACCTATGCGACTCCCTTCCCCAGCAAACATGACCTATGCGACTCCCTTTCCCAGCAAACATGACCTATGAGTCTCCTTTCTCCACCAAACATGACATATGCGTCTCCCTTCCCCACCAAACATGACCTATGTGACTCCCTTCCCCAGCAAACATGACCTTTGCGACTCCCTTCCCCACCAAACATGACCTATGCGTCTTCCTTTCCCACCAAACATGACCTTTGCGACTCCCTTCCCCACCAAACATGACCTTTGCGTCTCCCTTCCCCACCAAACATGACATATGCGTATCCCTTCCGCACCAAACATGACCTTTGCGACTCCCTTCCCCACCAAACATGACATATGCGTCTGCCTTCCCCACCAAACATGACCTATGCGTCTCCCTTCCCCACCAAACATGACATATGCTTATCCCTTCCCCACCAAAGATGACCTATACGACTCCCTTCCCCAGCAAACATGACCTATCCGTCTCCCTTCCCCAGCAAACATGACCTATCCGTCTCCCTTCCCCACCAAACATGACCTTTGCGTCTCCCTTCCCCACCAAGCATGACCTATGCGTCTCCCTTCCCCACCAAACATGACATATGCGTCTCCCTTCCCCACCAAACATTACCTATGCGTCTCGCTTCCTCGTAAAGCCTGGTCTAGACTTCCCGCCCTGCATTTACACTGGTCGCTAGCACCGATTGATCTCAGTGCAGACTTGACGGCCCACTGTCAGCGGCTCTTCGCTCGGCTGCTGCAGCAAACCACCTGCGCGGTGTGGCATGTTACGTTATCAACACCAGGACGGTTTGGATTGCCCTAAAGACGCAACGTTTTCCGTGGGGGCTGGTCTATTGTACATACCGGATGAGACGAAGGGGGTTGTAGAAAACGGAAGGAAGCCAGGTTGCGGGTAACTTGATAGGCTGTCTGGCTCTTTATAAACGATTCGGGCATGGGGCGAGATTTGGCACGAGAAGCTGTCATCCTCAACGAGGCATCCTCGAAGGAAGGGAACAGGACTACTTTTTACGTTGTCCTTGGCACCGGAGATTAGATCAGGTCCTCGCCATATTAAGGTTACTTAACATGTAATTCAGAGTGTCGTGTCCCCGCCGCCTCCACCTATACCTACCACCCCTCAATCCCTACCGTCCCCACCCCCCAACTCCTACAGTACACCCACCCACCCCTACCGTGCCCCACCCCTACCCTACCCCAACCCTTACCACCTACCACCTTCCCCCCCTACCATCCCAATCGTCTATGCCTCCGCCAGCCCCCCCCCCCACCACTTACGCCCCCATAGTGCCTGATCCCTCACTGGAGGTCAAAAATCTCGACAGCCGCCACGACCACGTGACACCTGCGTGACGCTCGCGGGACATGGTGGTTAATGACGTAGATCAAGCAACACCGTTATAACTTCCGGTCAATAACGGACTCGATGGATAGATGGACCGCGCGATGGATGGACCACCCCCCCCCCTCCTCCTCCTTCCTCCTTCCATTTTGTTTCCCTCCACCTGCGTTGTGCGTCGCCTCATAATACCAACGGGCTTATTTAACTTGATTACCATCTGTAAACACCAATTTACAGCTTGATGTGAAGTGATAATGGTACAGACGACACTCCGTGAACATAAGGGCTAATTTACCCGTTTAAACTGAGATACACAGGACGTGGACCTGGACGGTACTGGACGGACGTGGGTGTGACCGGGTCCGGCCGATTGGTTGGTTCTAAGTAAGACGTATTAACGTCTGTAGGTTATCGCGACAATTGGAAGTGTCAAGATAGACAGCTATGTCTTCGGGAGAATCCGCCCCCCCCCCCTCCCCCCTCCCACATGCTCACTGAGGTGGTTGTGTATTCGTTATCGATAACCTCGTTAAATACATTTATACAAAAAAAACAAAAAAACAAAAAAATCTTTATCAGACATTTGCCAGGGTAGGGCTCGAACAACGCACCGGCTGCTTGGGCGGCGCTACCAGACCCTATTAGAAAATATCCTAACGTAGTATAGGAACTACGCTACGGGTTGATTAGTTGCTGAAATGGCCTAATTAGGAGTCTGTTACCTAATAAAATGTACGTCATATCTTGACACTGCCTCCGATAATATCCCATGGGGGGCCGGCGCGGTAGCTCAGTGGGCTAGAGCTCACATCGAGAGCTCTGGCCACCTGAGAGCCTAACGGCACGTGGGTCGGCGGTTCGAGCCATGCTGTGGTCATGTCTGTGTGGTCGCAGGATAAAGATCCCATGTCTTTCTTCGTACAGAGTAGGGGGTTACCCCCAGGGACATGGCTCCACTCTCCCTTCCTTCTCCCATTGACTCGATATGACCAAAAGGGGTTAAAGCGTCTTGAATATAGAACCAACCAACCGATAGTAACCCCATAAGATTTGCGAAGAAAGATGCAAGATTATGTATCCCGCCCAGACAGACAGAGCACTCTGAAGAACAGGCGAACACGCTATCCACTGGGCCACAGGCTGCAGAAGACGCTTTACAGCGGCAGCTGGCGTGGTCAGGCCTCCCGGGAGGTTCAGACAAGGATAAACGGTCTGCGCCCGTCTCTCGCAGTTAATCCCTGCTGAATCCAGCGCAGTGCAATGCCATATAAAATAACGTAACCCATAACCTTTTATTCGCCACCCACTTCGACATGGCGAACTGTTTACACCGGCGACTGGGTGGGTGGGTGGGTGGGTTCGGGGTGACGGGCTGTGGGGTGCGGCAGGGGAAGTAGGGTGTAGGTGGTAGTGACTGTGGGGGGGGGGGAGACAGTGTTATCTAACGTACGCGTAATAAATGGTAATGGACGCGGGAGGAGGGGGGGGTATGGGCAGTGACGGTTTGATAGGGGGGAGGCAGTTTAATGGGTCGGTGACGTTGATGTGTAACATAGACGGAGCCGGAGCCGTAACGGCTGATTTCGTGTGATTTGTTTATGCAATAACAGCTAGAACGAGTGGTTTTACCCATCGTGGTTCATATCAGTCCAAGTACTCACCGACAGTGAAAACAGGAAAGTAGCCTAAACCTATATCATGTTCCTTGTATCCTAAGAGACACACAAAAGTGTAGAGCAGGTTCAAACCGTTAATATGCTATATTGTTTACCCTTTCCATATTTCACTGAGGTTGCCGCATTAGGACATTAGGAACGTTACCAAGAGAATATCATTTCAATATATATAAGATAGCTGTGACAGTTGGTGCCACTGTCGGCGGGGTCAGTAGGTATCCCTCGCCAGTTGTAATCTCCAGCCATTTGTCCAGGCCTCAGCTTTTTTATTGTGATTAGAAAAAAATGGGTAATGGTCCTTAATCTATGTTTTTTGGGGTCCCTCTCGGTGGGACTTCATGATTTGATCTTCTCGTGTGATGATAATGGCATGAACTTACTGAACCCATGATTGCAGCCCAGCAGCATCCCCACTTTCAACTGGCGCATGGCACTCTGTCACGGTAGAGGATATCCGAATGACCTTGTGGTTAGTCAATTTGGCTCTGGCAGACCAGGGGACGCACGAATGGTCTTGTTATTAGCAGGCTGGGGTCTGGCAGACCAGGGGACGTACGAATGGTCTTGTTATTAGCGGGCTGGGGTCTGGCAGACCAGGGGACGCACGAATGGTCTTGTTATTAGCGGGCTGGGGTCTGGCAGACCAGGGGACGCACGAATGGTCTTGTTATTAGCGGGCTGGCCTCTGGCAGACCAGGGGACGCACGAATGGTCTTGTTATTAGCGGGCTGGTCTCTGGCAGACCAGGGGACGCACGAATGGTTTTGTTATTAGCGGGCTGGTCTCCGGCAGACCAGGGGACGCACGAATGGTCTTGTTATAAGCGGGCTGGTCTCTGGAAGACCAGGGGACGCACGAATGGTCTTGTTATTAGCGGGCTGGGCTCTGGCAGACCAGGGGACGCACGAATGGTCTTGTTATTAGCTGGCTGGTCTCCGGCAGACCAGGGGACGCACGAATGGTCTTGTTATAAGCGGGCTGTTCTCTGGCAGACCAGGGGACGCACGAATGGTCTTGTTACTAGCGGGCTGGTCTCTGGCAGACCAGGGGACGCACGAATATTTTTGTTATTAGCGGGCTGGGGTCTGGCAGACCAGGGGACGCACGAATGGTCTTGTTATTAGCGGGCTGGGGTCTGGCAGACCAGGGGATGCACGAATGGTTTTGTTATTAGCGGGCTGGGCTCTGGCAGACCAGGGGACGCACGAATGGTCTTGTTATAAGCGGGCTGGTCTCTGGCAGACCAGGGGACGCACGAATGGTCTTGTTATTAGCGGGCTGGTCTCTGGCAGACCAGGGGACGCACGAATGGTCTTGTTATTAGCGGGCTGGTCTCCGGCAGACCAGGGGACGCACGAATGGTCTTGTTATAAGCGGGCTGGTCGCTGGCAGACCAGGGGACGCACGAATGGTCTTGTTATTAGCGGGCTGGTCTCTGGCAGACCAGGGGACGCACGAATGGTCTTGTTATTAGCGGGCTGGGCTCTGGCAGACTAGCGGTCACACGAATGGTCTTGTTATTAGCGGGCTGGTCTCCGGCAGACCAGGGGACGCACGAATGGTTTTGTTATAAGCGGGCTGGTCTCTGGCAGACCAGGGGACGCACGAATGGTCTTGTTATTAGCGGGCTGGGCTTTGGCAGACCAGGGGACGCACGAATGGTCTTGTTATTAGCGGGCTGGGCTCTGGCAGAAGAGGGGACGCACGAATGGTCTGGTGGTTAGCGGGCTGGGGTCTGGCAGACCAGGGGACGCACGAATGGTTTTGTTATTAGCGGGCTGGTCTCTGGCAGACCAGGGGACGCACGAATGGTCTTGTTATTAGCGGGCTGGGCTTTGGCAGACCAGGGGACGCACGAATGGTCTTGTTATTAGCGGGCTGGGCTCTGGCAGAAGAGGGGACGCACGAATGGTCTGGTGGTTAGCGGGCTGGGGTCTGGCAGACCAGGGGACGCACGAATGGTCTGATGGTTAGCGGGCTGGGGTCTGGCAGACCAGGGGACGCACGAATGGTCTTGTTATTAGCGGTCTGGGGTCTGGCAGACCAAGGGACGCACGAATGGTTTTGTTATTAGCGGGCTGGGGTCTGGCAGACCAGGGGACGCACGAATGGTCTGATGGTTAGCGGGCTGGGGTCTGGCAGACCAGGGGACGCACGAATGGTTTTGTTATTAGCGGGATGGGGTCTGGCAGACCAAGGGACGCACAAATGGTCTTGTTATTAGCGGGCTGGGCTCTGGCAGACCAGGGGACGCACGAATGGTCTTGTTATTAGCGGGCTGGGGTCTGACTGACCAGGGGACGCACGAATGGTCTTGTTATTAGCGGGATGGGGTGTGGCAGACCAGGGGACGCACGAATGGTCTGGTGGTTAGCGGGCTGGGGTCTGGCAGACCAGGGGACGCACGAATGGTCTTGTTATTAGCGAGCTGGGCTCTGGCAGACCAAGGGACGCACAAATGGTCTTGTTATTAGCGGTCTGGGGTCTGGCAGACCAGGGGACGCACGAATGGTCTGGTGGTTAGCGGTCTGGGGTCTGGCAGACCAAGGGACGCACAAATGGTCTTGTTATTAGCGGGCTGGGGTCCGGCAGACCAGGGGACGCACGAATGGTCTTGTTATTAGCAGGCTGGGGTCTGGCAGACCAGGGGACGCACGAATGGTCTTGTTATTAGCGGGCTGGGGTCTGGCAGACCAGGGGATGCACGAATGGTCTTGTTATTAGCGGGCTGGGCTCTGGCAGACCAGGGGACGCACGAATGGTCTTGTTATTAGCGGGATGGGGTCTGGCAGACCAAGGGACGCACAAATGGTCTTGTTATTAGCGGGCTGGGGTGTGGCAGACCAGGGGACGCACGAATGGTCTGGCGGTTAGCGGGCTGGGGTCTGGCAGACCAGGGGACGCACGAATGGTCTTGTTATTAGCGGGCTGGGGTCTGACTGACCAGGGAACGCACGAATGGTCTTGTTATTAGCGGGCTGGGGTCTGGCAGACCAGGGGACGTACGAATGGTCTTGTTATTAGCGGGCTGGGGTCTGGCAGACCAGGGGAAGCACGAATGGTCTTGTTATTAGCGGGCTGGGGTCTGGCAGACCAGGGGACGCACGAATGGTCTTGTTATTAGCGGGCTGGGGTCTGGCAGACCAGGGGATGCACGAATGGTCTTGTTATTAGCGGGCTGGGCTCTGGCAGACCAGGGGACGCACGAATGGTCTTGTTATAAGCGGGCTGGTCTCTGGCAGACCAGGGGATGCACGAATGGTCTTGTTATTAGCGGGCTGGTCTCTGGCAGACCAGGAGACGCACGAATGGTTTTGTTATTAGCGGGCTGGGGTCTGGCAGACCAGGGGATGCACGAATGGTCTTGTTATTAGCGGGCTGGGCTCTGGCAGACCAGGGGACGCACGAATGGTCTTGTTATTAGCGGGATGGGGTCTGGCAGACCAAGGGACGCACAAATGGTCTTGTTATTAGCGGGCTGGGGTGTGGCAGACCAGGGGACGCACGAATGGTCTGGCGGTTAGCGGGCTGGGGTCTGGCATACCAGGGGACGCACGAATGGTCTTGTTATTATCGGGCTGGGGTCTGACTGACCAGGGGACGCACGAATGGTCTTGTTATTAGCGGGCTGGGGTCTGGCAGACCAGGGGACGTACGAATGGTCTTGTTATTAGCGGGCTGGGGTCTGGCAGACCAGGGGAAGCACGAATGGTCTTGTTATTAGCGGGCTGGGGTCTGGCAGACCAGGGGATGCACGAATGGTCTTGTTATTAGCGGGCTGGGGTCTGGCAGACCAGGGGATGCACGAATGGTCTTGTTATTAGCGGGCTGGGCTCTGGCAGACCAGGGGACGCACGAATGGTCTTGTTATAAGCGGGCTGGTCTCTGGCAGACCAGGGGATGCACGAATGGTCTTGTTATTAGCGGGCTGGTCTCTGGCAGACCAGGAGACGCACGAATGGTCTTGTTATTAGCGGGCTGGTCTCCGGCAGACCAGGGGACGCACGAATGGTCTTGTTATAAGCGGGCTGGTCTCTGGCAGACCAGGGGACGCACGAATGGTCTTGTTGTTAGCGGGCTGGGGTCTGGCAGACGAGGGGATGCACGAATGGTCTTGTTATTAGCGGGCTGGGGTCTGGCAGACCAGGGGACGCACGAATGGTCTTGTTATTAGCGGGCTGGTCTCTGGCCGACCAGGGGACGCACGAATGGTCTTGTTATTAGCGGGCTGGGGTCTGGCAGACCAGGGGATGCACGAATGGTTTTGTTATTAGCGGGCTGGGCTCTGGCAGACCAGGGGACGCACGAATGGTCTTGTTATAAGCGGGCTGGTCTCTGGCAGACCAGAGGACGCACGAATGGTCTTGTTATTAGCGGGCTGGTCTCTGGCAGACCAGGGGACGCACGAATGGTCTTGTTATTAGCGGGCTGGTCTCCGGCAGACCAGGGGACGCACGAATGGTCTTGTTATAAGCGGGCTGGTCTCTGGCAGACCAGGGGACGCACGAATGGTCTTGTAATTAGCGGGCTGGTCTCTGGCAGACCATGGGACGCACGAATGGTCTTGTTATTAGCGGGCTGGGCTCTGGCAGACCAGGGGATGCACGAATGGTCTTGTTATTAGCGGGCTGGGGTCCGGCAGACCAGGGGACGCACGAATGGTTTTGTTATTAGCGGCCTGTGCTCTGGCAGACCAGGGGACGCACGAATGGTCTTGTTATTAGCGGTCTGGGGTGTGGCAGACCAGGGGACGTACGAATGGTCTTGTTATTAGCGGGCTGGGGTCTGGCAGACCAGGGGACGCACGAATGGTCTTGTTATTAGCGGGCTGGGGTCTGGCAGACCAGGGGACGCACGAATGGTCTTGTTATTAGCGGGCTGGTCTCTGGCCGACCTGGGGACGCACGAATGGTCTTGTTATTAGCGGGCTGGGGTCTGGCAGACCAGGGGATGCACGAATGGTCTTGTTATTAGCGGGCTGGGCTCTGGCAGACCAGGGGACGCACGAATGGTCTTGTTATTAGCGGGCTGGTCTCAGGCAGACCAGGGGACGCACGAATGGTTTTGTTATAAGCGGGCTGGGCTCTGGCAGACCAGGGGACGCACGAATGGTCTGGTGGTTAGCGGTCTGGGGTCTGGCAGACCAGGGGACACACGAATGGTCTTGTTATTAGCGGGCTGGGCTCTGGCAGACCAGGGGACGCACGAATGGTCTGGTGGTTAGCGGGCTGGGGTCTGGCAGACCAGGGGACGCACGAATGGTCTTGTTATTAGCGGGCCGGTCTCTGGCAGACCAGGGGACGCACGAATGGTCTGGTGGTTAGCGGGCTGGGGTCTGGCAGACCAGGGGACGCACGAATGGTTTTGTTATAAGCGGGCTGGTCTCTGGCAGACCAGGGGACGCACGAATGGTCTTGTTATTAGCGGGCTGGGCTCTGGCAGACCAGGGGACGCACGAATGGTCTGGTGGTTAGCGGGCTGGGGTCTGGCAGACCAGGGGACGCACGAATGGTTTTGTTATAAGCGGGCTGGTCTCTGGCAGACCAGGGGACGCACGAATGGTCTTGTTATTAGCGAGCTGGGCTCTGGCAGACCAGGGGATGCACGAATGGTCTTGTTATTAGCGGGCTGGGGTCCGGCAGACCAGGGGACGCACGAATGGTTTTGTTATTAGCGGCCTGGGCTCTGGCAGACCAGGAGACGCACGAATGGTCTGGTGGTTAGCGGGCTGGGGTCTGGCAGACCAGGGGATGCACGAATGGTTTTGTTATTAGCGGGCTTGGCTCTGGCAGACCAGGGGACGCACGAATGGTCTTGTTATTAGCGGTCTGGGGTGTGGCAGACCAGGGGACGCACGAATGGTCTGGTGGTTAGCGGGCTGGGGTCTGGCAGACCAGGGGACGCACGAATGGTCTTGTTATTAGCGGGATGGGGTCTGGCAGACCAAGGGACGCACAAATGGTCTTGTTATTAGCGGGCTGGGCTCTGGCAGACCAGGGGACGCACGAATGGTCTGGTGGTTAGCGGGCTGGGCTCTGGCTCACCAAAGGGCCACTAGAGCGGCACAATATGCTCAACTTCAATAAGGGTCGGGTAGTCCCCTGGTGGGTATGGCTCGGGTAGTCCCCTGGTGGGTATGGCTCGGGTAGTCCCCTGGTGGGTATGGCTCGGGTAGTCCCCTGGGTGGTATGGCTCGGGTAGTCCCCTGGTGGGTATGGTTCGGGTCTGTTCTGATGTGATGTCTGCTGGGTCTAGACACACTGGAATCGGACAACAAAGGCAAGCCACGCCTTGGCGGATGTATAGGTAGGTTAGCCTTTGGGAGACGCTTATGTCAGCATGTGGGAGTCTCATATGTCAGCATTTGGGAAAGTTGACAGCGGGAGGTTATGGCGCAATAGAGGCAGTAAACCTTTAAATATTGGATAGGGGATCCTTAGCAATGCTTCATACGACCAACTGCCAAAGATAGGTGGGCGGTTTCCACATGGATGTGAAGTGTCATCGACAAGCGAGATCGTGCACTTATATCGCGGTGCCACCCCCCCCCCCCCGCCTTCTTGTCATTACAGGTACGGGCCCGCCCCAGCTCTTTCTTTGCAGCGCTCGCCCCACGCAAATTGGGCACCCCCTCATACCATCTACACCGGGCCCTTCTTTGCATTTACATTTTTTTTTAACCAGCTCTTGCATAACATATTTGATATATATTGATGAAATTGTGTGTATATTATTAATATTCATATAAATATAGCTTGGTAATTTTCGCATTATTCGCTACATGGCAATTAGTATGAATTGTTTCTGATAATATATTTATGACCCAAACGTATTCTAGAACACTGGCCGCGAAGATTAGCATGGTTGGTTGGTTGGTTGTATACTCAGGACGCTGTAACCACTTTTGGTCATATGGCGTCAATGGGGGGAGGAAGGGAGAGTGGAACCATGTCCCCGGGGTAACCCCCTACTCTTCGCGAAGAAGGAAGGGGATATTTATCCTGCGACCAAACAGACATGACCACAGAGGAGCTCGAACCAGCGGTCTACGTGCCGCTAGACTCTCAGGTGACCAACGCACTCAAGGCGAGCGCTCTAGTCCACTGAGCTATCGAGGCGGCCCCGCGAGGATTAGCATAGACTTGTGTTCATTAATACACGTTCAAATAAGAGGACTTAAATTAAAATGTAGTACATTTATTTGCAATTCAAAACAATGATGATTATTGTTCCTAATGTAACACGGAATCTCACGAAGACACAGCTTTTGCAAGGCTAGCTAGAACCAGTTTTCGTGAACTGGTGTCCTGGCTGGGATGTCTTTCGTGGATCCCAGTCCCTGTGTGCACAATGACTGAGTGTCGAGGGGAACCGGCGACGTGAACCGGTCTGACACGGCAGCCAATGCGCTGAGGCCTTCGCCAGCGCAGCACCGGGAGGCATTGTGGGTGATAAAACGGGGGATACGGTCATAAAGCATGCCATTAAACGCAAACCGGACAGTCGGACTTTCCTTGGCATCATTCAAATCGATGGTTGCGGCCGGGTAGAATTATGCATGTCCTATCTTTGGGTGACTGGCAGGGGTGGATCGCTTTCTCGTCAGTGGTCAGGTCTTGATTTCGCTTTTGCACTTAATTCACCACGTTTCTAGCCGCACCGAAAGATAATGCATCTTTGCATAGCTGTTGTAGTTCCGATGTGTTTTGCGTAACTTAAGATCAAAAATACGTTGGTGAAGTAAAATCTCTGTTGAAACAGCAGTCACAAATATGAATGACTTTAGTACGATTATATGTTTGCATTTGTCTTCCCATGCAAAGCATAGGAGCAAGAGCGTTACTAACTTGGGATAAAATCTGCAAGACAAGGTGCCCAAGCGTCCAAAACAGACTCAAAATAGGACCAAAATAGGACTATCTATATACGACCAATATGCATTATATATGATGTGTTCCTTCGTAATATGATTTAGTCAATGAGTGCCTCAAAACATGGTCTAGAACCCCAAACCATCTTTGTGTTTGACTTCTCACATAACCCAAGCCAGGCATCACCCCCTGGGATCACCCCCTGGGATCACCCCCTGAGATCACCCCCTGGGATCACCCCCTGGGATCACCCCCTGGGATCACCCCCAGGGATCACCCCCTGGGATCACCCCCTGTGATCACCCCCTGGGATCACCCCCTGGGATCTCCCCCTGGGATCACCCCCAGGTATCACCCCCTGGGATCACCCCCTGTGATCACCCCCTGGGATCACCCCCTGGGATCTCCCCCTGGGATCACCCCCAGGGATCACCCCCTGGGATCACCCCCTGTGATCACCCCCTGGGATCACCCCCTGGGATCACCCCCTGGGATCACCCCCAGGGATCACCCCCTGGGATCACCCCCTGTGATCACCCCCTGGGATCACCCCCTGGGATCACCTCCTGGGATCACCCCCAGGTATCACCCCCTGGGATCACCCCCAGGTATCACCCCCTGGGATCACCCCCAGGTATCACCCCCTGGGATCACCCCCAGGTATCACCCCCTGGGATCACCCCCAGGTATCACCCCCTGGGATCACCCCCAGGGATCACCCCCTGGGATCACCCCCTGTGATCACCCCCAGGTATCACCCCCTGGGATCACCCCCAGGTATCACCCCCTGGGATCACCCCCAGGTATCACCCCCTGGGATCACCCCCAGGTATCACCCCCTGGGATCACCCCCAGGTATCACCCCCTGGGATCACCCCCTGGGATCACCCCCTGGGATCACCCCCAGGGATCACCCCCTGGGATCACCCCCTGTGATCACCCCCTGGGATCACCCCCTGGGATCACCTCCTGGGATCACCCCCAGGTATCACCCCCTGGGATCACCCCCAGGTATCACCCCCTGGGATCACCCCCAGGTATCACCCCCTGGGATCACCCCCAGGTATCACCCCCTGGGATCACCCCCAGGTATCACCCCCTGGGATCACCCCCAGGGATCACCCCCTGGGATCACCCCCTGGGATCACCCCCTAAGATCACCCCCTGGGATCACCCCCTGTGATCACCCCCTGGGATCACCCCCTGGGATCACCTCCTGGGATCACCCCCTGGGATCACCCCCTGGGATCACCCCCTGGGATCACCCCCTGGGATCACCCCCTGAGATCACCCCCAGGTATCACCCCCTGGGATCACCCCCAGGTATCACCCCCTGGGATCACCCCCTGGGATCACCCCCTGGGATCACCCCCTGAGATCACCCCCTGGGATCACCCCCTGTGATCACCCCCTGGGATCACCCCCTGGGATCACCTCCTGGGATCACCCCCTGGGATCACCCCCTGGGATCACCCCCAGGTATCACCCCCTGGGATCACCCCCTGGGATCACCTCCTGGGATCACCCCCTGGGATCACCCCCAGGTATCACCCCCTGGGATCACCCCCTGGGATCACCCCCTGGGATCACCCCCTCGGAGAATGAAATGACTGATATTAATGATATCGTTAACAACCCTCCAGCAAGCTTGCTCGATGATTGCGCATGGACCTCCTTATTTTCTGTTGACCTCCCCCCCCCCCCCCGCCCCCCACTCCTTCTTTTAGATGGGCTTCCCATGGGTTTTCGGAGAAATTAAATCTACCTCCTTCGTCGGAGAGTTCTGACCACCTGAAGCCAATCGGCTTTCTTTTCAAAATCAACAACCAGTCCCTTACGTAACATATTATTATTATATATATATTGGCCGCAGAACATAATTTGCTATATATCCGTATATTGCGGTGTATGGACTGTTTCTGAGAATGCTCGCGGTATATTGTATTGTATTGATTCCTGGTCGAAATAAATGAGGATGATTCTCATTCTTCAGATTCGGAAAGCGGGCAGCCGCCACCCCCGCCCCCTTCCCCCACCCCTCCCTCCTTCCTCCTTCCATTTCCCTCCCCTCCACCTGCGTTGTGCGTCGCCTCATAATACCAACGGGCTTATTTAACTTGATTACCATCTGTCAACGCCAATTTACAGCTTGATGTTAAGTGATAATATTACAGACGACACTCCGTGAACCTCAAGGACTAATTCCCCAACATATACGGATTGAACTGAGATACACACGACGTGGTACTGGACGGACGTACGTGTGGCCGGGTCTGGCCGATTGCTTGGTTCTTAACGCCTGTAGGTTATCGCGACAGCCGGAAGGGTCAATGTAGACAGCTATGTCTTTGGAAGAACCCTCTCCCCCATGCTCACTGGTCGTTGGTAAGTGGTCGTATATAAGTGTATTCTCTATCGGTAACGTCGTTAAATAAATAGAGTTTATGCAAAAAAGAAGAAGAAGGAAAGCCACAAAATCGTCATCAGACATTTGCCAGGGTAGGGCTCGAACAACGCACCGGCTGCTTGGGCGGCGCTATCAGACCCTATTAGAAACTACCCTAACGTAGTATAGGAACTACGCTACGGGTTGATTAGTTGCTGATATGGCCTAATTAGGAGTCTGTTACCTAATAAAATGTACGTCATATCTTGACACTGTCTCCGATCGCATCCCCATAAGATTTGCGAAGATAGACGCAGGATTATGTATCCCGCACAGACAGACAGAGCACTCCGGAGAATAGCCGAACACGCTACCCACTGGGCCACAGGATGCAGAAGAAGCTTTATAGCGGCGGCTTGCGTGGTCAGAACTCATGCGAGGGTCGGACAATGATAAACAGTCCGCGGCCGTCTCTCGCAGTTAGTCTCCATTGCGTCCAGTGCAGTGCAATGCCATATAACATAACGGAACCCATAACATTTTATTCTCCACCCACTTCGACACAGCGAACTGTTTACACCGGCGACTGGGTGGGTGAGTGAGTGGGTTCGGGCTGACGGGCTGTGGGATGCGGCATGGGATGTAGGGTGTGGGTGGTGGTGACGGTGGGGGGGGGGGGTCAGTGTTTTCTAACGTACGCGTAATAAATGGTCATGGACGCGGGAGGGGGGAGGTGGGGTATGGGCAGTGACGGTTTGATAGGGGGGAGGCAGTTTAATGGGTCGGTGACGTTGATGTGTAACATAGACGGAGCCGGAGCCGTAACGGCTGATTTCGTGTGCTTTGTTTATGCAATAACAGCTAGAACGAGTGGTTTTACCCATCGTGGTTCATATCACTCCAAATACTCACCGATATTCAAAACAGGAATGTAGCCTAAACCTATATCATGTTCCTTATATCATAAGAGACACACAAAAGTGTAGAGCAGGTTCAAACCTTTAATATGCTATATTTTTTACCTTTTCAATATTTCACTGAGGTTGCCGCATTAAGACATTAGGAACGTTACTAAGAGGATATCATGTTCAATCTATTTAAGATAGCTGTGACAGTTGGTGCCACTGTCGGCGGGGTCAGTAGGTATCCCTCGCCAGTTGTAGTCTCCAGCCATTAGCAAGGTCTGAGCTTTCTTGTGATTAGAAAAAAATGGGTAATGGTCTTTAAGATTTGTAACTACCGTTTTGTGGTCCCTCTGGGTGGGACTCCATGATTCGATCTTCCCGTGTGATGATAATGGCATGAACTTACTGAACCCATGATTGCAGCCCATCAGCATCCCCGCTTTCAACTGGTGCATGGCACTCTGTCACGGTAGAAGATATCCGAATGATCTTGTGGTTAGTCAATTTGGCTCTGGCAGACCAGGGGACGCACGAATGGTCTTGTTATTAGCGGGCTGGGGTCTGGCAGACCAGGGGACGCACGAATGGTCTTGTTATTAGCGGGCTGGGCTCTGGCAGACCAGGGGACGCACGAATGGTCTGGTGGTTAGCGGGCTGGGCTCTGGCAGACCAGGGGACGCACGAATGGTCTTGTGGTTAGCGGGATGGGCTCTGGCAGACCAGGGGATGCACGAATGGTCTTGTGGTTAGCGGGCTGGGCTCTTGCAGACCAAAGGGCCACTAGAGCGGCACCATATGCTCCACTTCAATAAGGGTCGGGTAGTTCCCTGGTGGGTATGGCTCGGGTAGTTCCCTGGTGGGTATGGCTCGGATAGTCCCCTGGTGGGTATGGCTCGGGTAGTCCCCTGATGGGTATGGTTCGGGTCTGTTCTGATGTGATGTCTGCTGGGTCTAGACACACTGGAATCGGACAACAAAGGCAAGCCACGCCTTGGGGGATGTATAGGTAGGTTAGCCTTTGGGAGACGCTTATGTCAGCATGTGGGAGTCCCATATGTCAGCATTTGGGAAAGTTGATAGCGGGAGGTTATGGCGCAATAGAGGCAGTAAACCTTTAAATATTGGATAGGGGATCTTTAGCAATGCTTCATACGACCAACTGCCAAAGATAGGTGGGCGGTTTTCACATTGATGTGAAGTGTCACCGACAAGCGAGATCGTGCACTTATATCGCGGTGCCACCCCCCCCCCCCCCCGCCTTCTTGTCATTACAGGTACGGGCCCGCCCCAGCTCTTTCTTTGCAGCGCTCGCCCCACGCAAATTGGGCACCCCCTCATACCATCTACACCGGGCCCTTCTTTGCATTTACATTTTTTTTTAACCAGCTCTTGCATAACATATTTGATATATATTGATGAAATTGTGTGTATATTATTAATATTCATATAAATATAGCTTGGTAATTTTCGCATTATTCGCTACATGGCAATTAGTATGAATTGTTTCTGATAATATATTTATGACCCAAACGTATTCTAGAACACTGGCCGCGAAGATTAGCATGGTTGGTTGGTTGGTTGGTTGGTTGGTTGTATACTCAGGACGCTTTAACCACTTTTGGTCATATGGCGTCAATGGGGGGAGGAAGGGAGAGTGGAACCATGTCCCCGGGGGTAACCCCCTACTCTTCGCGAAGAAGGAAGGGGATATTTATCCTGCGACCAAACAGACATGACCACAGAGGGGCTCGAACCAGCGGTCTACGTGCCGCTAGACTCTCAGGGGACCAACGCACTCAAGGCGAGCGCTCTAGTCCGCTGAGCTATCGAGGCGGCCCCGCGAGGATTAGCATAGACTTGTGTTCATTAATACACGTTCAAATAAGAGAACTTATATTAAAATGTAGTACATTTATTTGCAATTCAAAACAATGATGATTATTATTCCTAATGTAACACGGAATCTCACGAAGACACAGCTTTTGCAAGGCTAGAACCAGTTTTCGTGAACTGGTGTCCTGGCTGGGATGTCTTTCGTGGATCCCAGTCCCTGTGTGCACAATGACTGAGTGTCGAGGGGAACCGGCGACGTGAACCGGTCTGACACGGCAGCCAATGCGCTGAGGCCTTCGCCAGCGCAGCACCGGGAGGCATTGTGGGTGATAAAACGGGGGATACGGTCATAAAGCATGCCATTAAACGCAAACCGGACAGTCGGACTTTCCTTGGCATCATTCAAATCGATGGTTGCGGCCGGGTAGAATTATGCATGTCCTATCTTTGGGTGACTGGCAGGGGTGGATCGCTTTCTCGTCAGTGGTCAGGTCTTGATTTCGCTTTTGCACTTAATTCACCACGTTTCTAGCCGCACCGAAAGATAATGCATCTTTGCATAGCTGTTGTAGTTCCGATGTGTTTTGCGTAACTTAAGATCAAAAATACGTTGGTGAAGTAAAATCTCTGTTGAAACAGCAGTCACAAATATGAATGACTTTAGTACGATTATATGTTTGCATTTGTCTTCCCATGCAAAGCATAGGAGCAAGAGCGTTACTAACTTGGGATAAAATCTGCAAGACAAGGTGCCCAAGCGTCCAAAACAGACTCAAAATAGGACCAAAATAGGACTATCTATATACGACCATTATATATGATGTGTTCCTTCGTAATATGATTTAGTCAATGAGTGCCTCAAAACATGGTCTAGAACCCCAAACCATCTTTGTGTTTGACTTCTCACATAACCCAAGCCAGGCATCACCCCCTGGGATCACCCCCTGGGATCACCCCCTGAGATCACCCCCTGGGATCACCCCCTGGGATCACCCCCTGGGATCACCCCCAGGGATCACCCCCTGGGATCACCCCCTGTGATCACCCCCTGGGATCACCCCCTGGGATCACCCCCTGGGATCACCCCCAGGTATCACCCCCTGGGATCACCCCCTGTGATCACCCCCTGGGATCACCCCCTGGGATCACCCCCTGGGATCACCCCCAGGGATCACCCCCTGGGATCACCCCCTGTGATCACCCCCTGGGATCACCCCCTGGGATCTCCCCCTGGGATCACCCCCAGGTATCACCCCCAGGTATCACCCCCTGGGATCACCCCCTGGGATCACCCCCTGGGATCACCCCCTCGGAGAATGAAATGACTGATATTAATGATATCGTTAACAACCCTCCAGCAAGCTTGCTCGATGATTGCGCATGGACCTCCTTATTTTCTGTTGACCTCCCGCCCCCCCTCCCCCCCCACCTACTCCTTCTTTTATCTGGGCTTCCCATGGGTTTTCGGAGAAATTAAATCTACCTCCTTCGTCGGAGAGTTCTTACCACCTGAAGCAAATCGGCTTTCTTTTCAAAATCAACAACCAGTCCCTTACGTAACATATTGTTATTATATATATATTGGCCGCAGAACATAATTTGCTATATATCCGTATATTGCGGTGTATGGACTGTTTCTGAGAATGCTCGCGGTATATTGTATTGTATTGATTCCTGGTCGAAATAAATGAGGATGATTCTCATTCTTCAGATTCGGAAAGCGGGCAGCCGCCACCCCCGCTCCCTTCCCCCACCCCTCCCTCCTTCCTCCTTCCATTTCCCTCCCCTCCACCTGCGTTGTGCGTCGCCTCATAATACCAACGGGCTTATTTAACTTGATTACCATCTGTCAACGCCAATTTACAGCTTGATGTTAAGTGATAATATTACAGACGACACTCCGTGAACCTTAAGGACTAATTCCCCAACATATACGGATTGAACTGAGATACACACGACGTGGTACTGGACGGACGTACGTGTGGCCGGGTCTGGCCGATTGCTTGGTTCTTAACGCCTGTAGGTTATCGCGACAGCCGGAAGGGTCAATGTAGACAGCTATGTCTTTGGAAGAACCCTCTCCCCCATGCTCACTGGTCGTTGGTAAGTGGTCGTATATAAGTGTATTCTCTATCGGTAACGTCGTTAAATAAATAGAGTTTATGCAAAAAAGAAGAAGAATGAAAGCCACAAAATCGTCATCAGACATTTGCCAGGGTAGGGCTCGAACAACGCACCGGCTGCTTGGGCGGCGCTATCAGACCCTATTAGAAACTACCGTAACGTAGTATAGGAACTACGCTACGGGTTGATTAGTTGCTGATATGGCCTAATTAGGAGTCTGTTACCTAATAAAATGTACGTCATATCTTGACACTGTCTCCGATCGCATCCCCATAAGATTTGCGAAGACAGACGCAGGATTATGTATCCCGCACAGACAGACAGAGCACTCCGGAGAATAGCCGAACACGCTACCCACTGGGCCACAGGATGCAGAAGAAGCTTTATAGCGGCGGCTTGCGTGGTCAGAACTCATGCGAGGGTCGGACAATGATAAACAGTCCGCGGCCGTCTCTCGCAGTTAGTCTCCATTGTGTCCAGTGCAGTGCAATGCCATATAACATAACGGAACCCATAACATTTTATTCTCCACCCACTTCGACACAGCGAACTGTTTACACCGGCGACTGGGTGGGTGAGTGAGTGGGTTCGGGCTGACGGGCTGTGGGATGCGGCATGGGATGTAGGGTGTGGGTGGTGGTGACGGTGGGGGGGGGGGTCAGTGTTTTCTAACGTACGCGTAATAAATGGTCATGGACGCGGGAGGGGGGAGGTGGGGTATGGGCAGTGACGGTTTGATAGGGGGGTGGCAGTTTAATGGGTCGGTGACGTTGATGTGTAACATAGACGGAGCCGGAGCCGTAACGGCTGACTTCGTGTGATTTGTTTATGCAATAACAGCTAGAACGAGTGGTTTTACCCATCGTGGTTCATATCAGTCCAAGTACTCACCGACAGTGAAAACAGGAAAGTAGCCTAAATCTATATCATGTTCCTTGTATCCTAAGAGACACACAAAAGTGTAGAGCAGGTTCAAACCGTTAATATGCTATATTGTTTACCCTTTCCATATTTCACTGAGGTTGCCGCATTAGGACATTAGGAACGTTACCAAGAGAATATCATTTCAATATATATAAAATAGCTGTGACAGTTGGTGCCACTGTCGGCGGGGTCAGTAGGTATCCCTCGCCAGTTGTAATCTCCAGCCATTTGTCCAGGCCTCAGCTTTTTTATTGTGATTAGAAAAAAATGGGTAATGGTCCTTAGGATATGTTTTTTGGGGTCCCTCTCGGTGGGACTTCATGATTTGATCTTCTCGTGTGATGATAATGGCATGAACTTACTGAATCCATGATTGCAGCCCAGCAGCATCCCCGCTTTCAACTGGTGCATGGCACTCTGTCACGGTAGAGGATATCCGAATGATCTTGTGGTTAGTCAATTTGGCTCTGGCAGACCAGGGGACGCACGAATGGTCTGGTGGTTAGCGGGCTGGGGTCTGGCAGACCAGGGGACGCACGAATGGTCTTGTTATTAGCGGGCTGGGGTCTGGCAGACCAGGGGACGTACGAATGGTCTTGTTATTAGCGGGCTGGGGTCTGGCAGACCAGGGGACGCACGAATGGTCTTGTTATTAGCGGGCTGGCCTCTGGCAGACCAGGGGACGCACGAATGGTCTTGTTATTAGCGGGCTGGGGTCTGGCAAACCAGGGGATGCACGAATGGTCTTGTTATTAGCGGGCTGGGCTCTGGCAAACCAGGGGACGCACGAATGGTCTTGTTGTAAGCGGGCTGGTCTCTGGCAGACCAGGGGACGCACGAATGGTCTTGTTATTAGCGGGCTGGTCTCTGGCAGACCAGGGGACGCACGAATGGTCTTGTTATTAGCGGGCTGGTCTCCGGCAGACCAGGGGACGAACGAATGGTCTTGTTATAAGCGGGCTGGTCTCTGGCAGACCAGGGGACGCACGAATGGTCTTGTTATTAGCGGGCTGGTCTCTGGCAGACCAGGGGACGCACGAATGGTCTTGTTATTAGCGGGCTGGGGTCTGGCAGACCAGGGGACGCACGAATGGTCTTGTTATTAGCGGGCTGGTCTCTGGCCGACCAGGGGACGCACGAATGGTCTTGTTATTAGCGGGCTGGTCTCTGGCAGGCCAGGGGACGCACGAATGGTCTTGTTATTAGCTGGCTGGTCTCCGGCAGACCAGGGGACGCACGAATGGTCTTGTTATAAGCGGGCTGGTCTCTGGCAGACCATGGGACGCACGAATGGTCTTGTTATTAGCGGGCTGGGGTCTGGCAGACCAGGAGACGCACGAATGGTCTTGTTATTAGCGGGCTGGTCTCTGGCAGACCAGGAGACGCACGAATGGTTTTGTTATTAGCGGCCTGGGATCTGGCAGACCAGGGGATGCACGAATGGTCTTGTTATTAGCGGGCTGGTCTCTGGCAGACCAGGGGACGCACGAATGGTCTTGTTATTAGCGGGCTGGTCTCCGGCAGACCAGGGGACGCACGAATGGTCTTGTTATAAGCGGGCTGGTCGCTGGCAGACCAGGGGACGCACGAATGGTCTTGTTATTAGCGGGCTGGTCTCCGGCAGACCAGGGGACGCACGAATGGTTTTGTTATTAGCGGGCTGGTTCTGGCAGACCAGGAGACGCACGAATGGTCTTGTTATTAGCGGGCTGGGGTCTGGCAGACCAGGGGACGCACGAATGGTCTTGTTATTAGCGGGATGGGGTCTGGCAGACCAAGGGACGCACAAATGGTCTTGTTATTAGCGGTCTGGGGTGTGGCAGACCAGGAGACGCACGAATGGTCTGGTGGTTAGCTGGCTGGGCTCTGGCAGACCAGGGGACGCACGAATGGTCTTGTTATTAGCGGGCTGGGCTCTGGCAGACCAGGAGACGCACGAATGGTCTGGTGGTTAGCTGGCTGGGCTCTGGCAGACCAGGGGACGCACGAATGGTCTGGTGGTTAGCTGGCTGGGCTCTGGCAGACCAGGGGACGCACGAATGGTCTTGTTATTAGCGGGCTGGGGTCTGGCAGACCAGGGGACGTACGAATGGTCTTGTTATTAGCGGGCTGGGGTCTGGCAGACCAGGGGACGCACGAATGGTCTTGTTATTAGCGGGCTGGGGTCTGGCAGACCAGGGGACGCACGAATGGTCTTGTTATTAGCGGGCTGGGGTCTGGCAGACCAGGGGATGCACGAATGGTCTTGTTATTAGCGGGCTGGGCTCTGGCAGACCAGGGGACGCACGAATGGTCTTGCTATAAGCGGGCTGGTCTCTGGCAGACCAGGGGACGCACGAATGGTCTTGTTATTAGCCGGCTGGTCTCTGGCAGACCAGGGGACGCACGAATGGTCTGGTGGTTAGCGGGCTGGGGTCTGGCAGACCAGGGGACACACGAGTGGTCTTGTTATTAGCGGGCTGGGCTCTGGCAGACCAGGGGACGCACGAATGGTCTGGTGGTTAGCGGGCTGGGGTCTGGCAGACCAGGGGATGCACGAATGGTCTTGTTATTAACGGGCTGGTCTCTGGCAGACCAGGGGACGCACGAATGGTCTGGTGGTTAGCGGGCTGGGGTCTGGCAGACCAGGGGACGCCCGAATGGTTTTGTTATAAGCGGGCTGGTCTCTGGCAGACCAGGGGACGCACGAATGGTCTTGTTATTAGCGGGCTGGGCTCTGGCAGACCAGGGGACGCACGAATGGTCTGGTGGTTAGCGGGCTGGGGTCTGGCAGACCAGGGGACGCACGAATGGTTTCGTTATAAGCGGGCTGGTCTCTGGCAGACCAGGGGACGCACGAATGGTCTTGTTATTAGCGGGCTGGGCTCTGGCAGACCAGGGGATGCACGAATGGTCTTGTTATTAGCGGGCTGGGGTCCGGCAGACCAGGGGACGCACGAATGGTTTTGTTATTAGCGGCCTGGGCTCTGGCAGACCAGGGGACGCACGAATGGTCTTGTTATTAGCGGTCTGGGGTGTGGCAGACCAGGGGACGCACGAATGGTCTGGTGGTTAGCGGGCTGGGGTCTGGCAGACCAGGGGACGCACGAATGGTCTTGTTATTAGCAGGATGGGGTCTGGCAGACCAAGGGACGCACAAATGGTCTTGTTATTAGCGGGCTGGGCTCTGGCAGACCAGGGGACGCACGAATGGTCTTGTTATTAACGGGCTGGGGTCTGGCAGACCAGGGGACGCACGAATGGTCTGGTGGTTAGCGGTCTGGGGTCTGGCAGACCAGGGGACGCACGAATGGTCTTGTTATAAGCGGGCTGGTCTCTGGCAGACCAGAGGACGCACGAATGGTCTTGTTATTAGCGGGCTGGTCTCTGGCAGACCAGGGGATGCACGAATGGTCTTGTTATTAGCGGGCTGGTCTCCGGCAGACCAGAGGACGCACGAATGGTCTTGTTATAAGCGGGCTGGTCTCTGGCAGACCAGGGGACGCACGAATGGTCTTGTTATTAGCGGGCTGGGCTCTGGCAGACCAGGAGACGCACGAATGGTCTGGTGGTTAGCGGGCTGGGGTCTGGCAGACCAGGGGACGCACGAATGGTCTGGTGGTTAGCGGGCTGGGGTCTGGCAGACCAGGGGACGCACGAATGGTCTTGTTATAAGCGGGCTGGTCTCTGGCAGAACAGAGGACGCACGAATGGTCTTGTTATTAGCGGGCTGGGCTCTGGCAGACCAGGGGACGCACGAATGGTCTGGTGGTTAGGGGGCTGGGGTCTGGCAGACCAGGGGACACACGAGTGGTCTTGTTATTAGCGGGCTGGGCTCTGGCAGACCAGGGGACGCACGAATGGTCTGGTGGTTAGCGGGCTGGGGTCTGGCAGACCAGGGAATGCACGAATGGTCTTGTTATTAGCGGGCCGGTCTCTGGCAGACCAGGGGACGCACGAATGGTCTGGTGGTTAGCGGGCTGGGGTCTGGCAGGCCAGGGGACGCACGAATGGTCTTGTTATTAGCTGGCTGGTCTCCGGCAGACCAGGGGACGCACGAATGGTCTTGTTATAAGCGGGCTGGTCTCTGGCAGACCATGGGACGCACGAATGGTCTTGTTATTAGCGGGCTGGGGTCTGGCAGACCAGGAGACGCACGAATGGTCTTGTTATTAGCGGGCTGGTCTCTGGCAGACCAGGAGACGCACGAATGGTTTTGTTATTAGCGGCCTGGGGTCTGGCAGACCAGGGGATGCACGAATGGTCTTGTTATTAGCGGGCTGGTCTCTGGCAGACCAGGGGACGCACGAATGGTCTTGTTATTAGCGGGCTGGTCTCCGGCAGACCAGGGGACGCACGAATGGTCTTGTTATAAGCGGGCTGGTCGCTGGCAGACCAGGGGACGCACGAATGGTCTTGTTATTAGCGGGCTGGTCTCCGGCAGACCAGGGGACGCACGAATGGTTTTGTTATTAGCGGGCTGGTTCTGGCAGACCAGGAGACGCACGAATGGTCTTGTTATTAGCGGGCTGGGGTCTGGCAGACCAGGGGACGCACGAATGGTCTTGTTATTAGCGGGATGGGGTCTGGCAGACCAAGGGACGCACAAATGGTCTTGTTATTAGCGGTCTGGGGTGTGGCAGACCAGGAGACGCACGAATGGTCTGGTGGTTAGCTGGCTGGGCTCTGGCAGACCAGGGGACGCACGAATGGTCTTGTTATTAGCGGGCTGGGCTCTGGCAGACCAGGAGACGCACGAATGGTCTGGTGGTTAGCTGGCTGGGCTCTGGCAGACCAGGGGACGCACGAATGGTCTGGTGGTTAGCTGGCTGGGCTCTGGCAGACCAGGGGACGCACGAATGGTCTTGTTATTAGCGGGCTGGGGTCTGGCAGACCAGGGGACGTACGAATGGTCTTGTTATTAGCGGGCTGGGGTCTGGCAGACCAGGGGACGCACGAATGGTCTTGTTATTAGCGGGCTGGGGTCTGGCAGACCAGGGGACGCACGAATGGTCTTGTTATTAGCGGGCTGGGGTCTGGCAGACCAGGGGATGCACGAATGGTCTTGTTATTAGCGGGCTGGGCTCTGGCAGACCAGGGGACGCACGAATGGTCTTGCTATAAGCGGGCTGGTCTCTGGCAGACCAGGGGACGCACGAATGGTCTTGTTATTAGCCGGCTGGTCTCTGGCAGACCAGGGGACGCACGAATGGTCTGGTGGTTAGCGGGCTGGGGTCTGGCAGACCAGGGGATGCACGAATGGTCTTGTTATTAGCGGGCTGGTCTCTGGCAGACCAGGGGACGCACGAATGGTCTGGTGGTTAGCGGGCTGGGGTCTGGCAGACCAGGGGACGCCCGAATGGTTTTGTTATAAGCGGGCTGGTCTCTGGCAGACCAGGGGACGCACGAATGGTCTTGTTATTAGCGGGCTGGGCTCTGGCAGACCAGGGGACGCACGAATGGTCTGGTGGTTAGCGGGCTGGGGTCTGGCAGACCAGGGGACGCACGAATGGTTTCGTTATAAGCGGGCTGGTCTCTGGCAGACCAGGGGACGCACGAATGGTCTTGTTATTAGCGGGCTGGGCTCTGGCAGACCAGGGGATGCACGAATGGTCTTGTTATTAGCGGGCTGGGGTCCGGCAGACCAGGGGACGCACGAATGGTTTTGTTATTAGCGGCCTGGGCTCTGGCAGACCAGGGGACGCACGAATGGTCTTGTTATTAGCGGTCTGGGGTGTGGCAGACCAGGGGACGCACGAATGGTCTGGTGGTTAGCGGGCTGGGGTCTGGCAGACCAGGGGACGCACGAATGGTCTTGTTATTAGCAGGATGGGGTCTGGCAGACCAAGGGACGCACAAATGGTCTTGTTATTAGCGGGCTGGGCTCTGGCAGACCAGGGGACGCACGAATGGTCTTGTTATTAACGGGCTGGGGTCTGGCAGACCAGGGGACGCACGAATGGTCTGGTGGTTAGCGGTCTGGGGTCTGGCAGACCAGGGGACGCACGAATGGTCTTGTTATAAGCGGGCTGGTCTCTGGCAGACCAGAGGACGCACGAATGGTCTTGTTATTAGCGGGCTGGTCTCTGGCAGACCAGGGGATGCACGAATGGTCTTGTTATTAGCGGGCTGGTCTCCGGCAGACCAGAGGACGCACGAATGGTCTTGTTATAAGCGGGCTGGTCTCTGGCAGACCAGGGGACGCACGAATGGTCTTGTTATTAGCGGGCTGGGCTCTGGCAGACCAGGAGACGCACGAATGGTCTGGTGGTTAGCGGGCTGGGGTCTGGCAGACCAGGGGACGCACGAATGGTCTGGTGGTTAGCGGGCTGGGGTCTGGCAGACCAGGGGACGCACGAATGGTCTTGTTATAAGCGGGCTGGTCTCTGGCAGAACAGAGGACGCACGAATGGTCTTGTTATTAGCGGGCTGGGCTCTGGCAGACCAGGGGACGCACGAATGGTCTGGTGGTTAGGGGGCTGGGGTCTGGCAGACCAGGGGACACACGAGTGGTCTTGTTATTAGCGGGCTGGGCTCTGGCAGACCAGGGGACGCACGAATGGTCTGGTGGTTAGCGGGCTGGGGTCTGGCAGACCAGGGAATGCACGAATGGTCTTGTTATTAGCGGGCCGGTCTCTGGCAGACCAGGGGACGCACGAATGGTCTGGTGGTTAGCGGGCTGGGGTCTGGCAGACCAGGGGACGCACGAATGGTTTTGTTATAAGCGGGCTGGTCTCTGGCAGACCAGGGGCCGCACGAATGGTCTTGTTATTAGCGGGCTGGGCTCTGGCAGGCCAGGGGACGCACGAATGGTCTGGTGGTTAGCGGGCTGGGGTCTGGCAGACCAGGGGACGCACGAATGGTTTTGTTATAAGCGGGCTGGTCTCTGGCAGACCAGGGGACGCACGAATGGTCTTGTTATTAGCGGGCTGGGCTCTGGCAGACCAGGGGATGCACGAATGGTCTTGTTATTAGCGGGCTGGGGTCCGGCAGACCAGGGGACGCACGAATGGTTTTGTTATTAGCGGCCTGGGCTCTGGCAGACCAGGGGACGCACGAATGGTCTTGTGATTAGCGGTCTGGGGTGTGGCAGACCAGGGGACGCACGAATGGTCTGGTGGTTAGCGGGCTGGGGTCTGGCAGACCAGGGGACGCACGAGTGGTCTTGTTATTAGCGGGATGGGGTCTGGCAGACCAAGGGACGCACAAATGGTCTTGTTATTAGCGGGCTGGACTCTGGCAGACCAGGGGACGCACGAATGGTCTTGTTATTAGCGAGCTGGGGTGTGGCAGACCAGGGGACGCACGAATGGTCTGGTGGTTAGCGGGCTGGAGTCTGGCAGACCAGGGGACCCACGAATGGTCTTGTTATTAGCGGGCTGGGCTCTGGCAGCCCAGGAGACGCACGAATGGTCTGGTGGTTAGGGGGCTGGGCTCTGGCAGACCAGGGGACGCACGAATGGTCTTGTTATTAGCGGGCTGGGGTCTGGCAGACCAGGGGACGTACGAATGGTCTTGTTATTATAGGGCTGGGGTCTGGCAGACCAGGGGACGCACGAATGGTCTTGTTATTAGCGGGCTGGGGTCTGGCAGACCAGGGGACGCACGAATGGTCTTGTTATTAGCGGGCTTGGGTCTGGCAGACCAGGGGATGCACGAATGGTCTTGTTATTAGCGGGCTGGGCTCTGGCAGACTAGCGGTCACACGAATAGTCTTGTCATTAGCGGGCTGGTCTCAGGCAGACCAGGGGACGCACGAAATGTTTTGTTATAAGCGGGCTGGTCTCTGGCAGACCAGGGGACGTACGAATGGTCTTGTTATTATAGGGCTGGGGTCTGGCAGACCAGGGGACGCACGAATGGTCTTGTTATTAGCGGGCTGGGGTCTGGCAGACCAGGGGACGCACGAATGGTCTTGTTATTAGCGGGCTTGGGTCTGGCAGACCAGGGGACGCACGAATGGTCTTGTTATTAGCGGGCCCGTCTCTGGCAGACCAGGGGACACACGAATGGTCTGGTGGTTAGCGGGCTGGGGTCTGGCAGACCAGGGGACGCACGAATGGTTTTGTTACAAGCGGGCTGGTCTCTGGCAGACCAGGGGACGCACGAATGGTCTTGTTATTAGCGGGCTGGGCTCTGGCAGACCAGGGGACGCACGAATGGTCTGGTGGTTAGCGGGCTGGGGTCTGGCAGACCAGGGGACGCACGAATGGTTTTGTTATAAGCGGGCTGGGCTCTGGCAGACCAGGGGACGCACGAATGGTCTTGTTATTAGCGGGATGGGGTCTGGCAGACCAAGGGACGCACGAATGGTCTTGTTATTAGCGGGCTGGGGTCCGGCAGACCAGGGGACGCACGAATGGTTTTGTTATAAGCGGCCTGGGCTCTGGCAGACCAGGGGACGCACGAATGGTCTTGTTATTAGCGGGATGGGGTCTGGCAGACCAAGGGACGCACGAATGGTCTTGTTATTAGCGGGCTGGGGTCCGGCAGACCAGGGGACGCACGAATGGTTTTGTTATAAGCGGCCTGGGCTCTGGCAGACCAGGGGACGCACGAATGGTCTTGTTATTAGCGGGATGGGGTGTGGCAGACCAGGGGACGCACGAATGGTCTGGTGGTTAGCGGGCTGGGGTCTGGCAGACCAGGGGACCCACGAATGGTCTTGTTAGCGGGCTGGGGTCCGGCAGACCAGGGGACGCACGAATGGTCTTGTTATTAGCGGGCTGGGGTCCGGCAGACCAGGGGACGCACGAATGGTTTTGTTATAAGCGGGCTGGTCTCTGGCAGACCAAGGGACGCACGAATGGTCTGGTGGTTAGCGGGCTGGGGTCTGGCAGACCAGGGGACCCACGAATGGTCTTGTTATTAGCGGGCTGGGCTCTGGCAGACCAGGAGACGCACGAATGGTCTGGTGGTTAGCGGGCTGGGCTCTGGCTCACCAAAGGGCCACTAGAGCGGCACAATATGCTCAACTTCAATAAGGGTCGGGTAGTCCCCTGGTGGGTATGGCTCGGGTAGTCCCCTGGTGGGTATGGTTCGGGTCTGTTCTGATGTGATGTCTGCTGGGTCTAGACACACTGGAATCGGACAACAAAGGCAAGCCACGCCTTGGCGGATGTATAGGTAGGTTAGCCTTTGGGAGACGCTTATGTCAGCATGTGGGAGTCTCATCTGTCAGCATTTGGGAAAGTTGATAGCGGGAGGTTATGGCGCAATAGAGGCAGTAAACCTTTAAATATTGGATAGGGGACCTTTAGCAATGCTTCATACGACCAACTGCCAAAGATAGGTGGGCGGTTTTCACATTGATGTGAAGTGTCATCGACAAGCGAGATCGTGCACTTATATCGCGGTGCCACCCCCCCCCCCCCCCCGCCTTCTTGTCATTACAGGTACGGGCCCGCCCCAGCTCTTTCTTTGCAGCGCTCGCCCCACGCAAATTGGGCACCCCCTCATACCATCTACACCGGGCCCTTCTTTGCATTTACTTTTTTTTTTAACCAGCTCTTGTTTTCACATATTTGATATATATTGATGAAATTGTGTGTATATTATTAATATTCATATAAATATAGCTTGGTAATTTTTGCATTATTCGCTACATGGCAATTAGTATGAATTGTTTCTGATAATATATTTATGACCCAAACGTATTCTAGAACACTGGCCGCGAAGATTAGCATGGTTGGTTGGTTGGTTGTATACTCAGGACGCTTTAACCACTTTTGGTCATATGGCGTCAATGGGAGAAGGAAGGGAGAGTTGAGCCATGTAGGGTAACCCTCTACTCTTTGCGAAGAAGGAAGGGGATATTTATCCTGCGACCAAACAGACATGACCACAGAGGGGCTCGAACCAGCGGTCTACGTGCCGCTAGACTCTCAGGTGACCAACGCACTCAAGGCGAGCGCTCTAGTCCACTGAGCTATCGAGGCGGCCCCGCGAGGATTAGCATAGACTTGTGTTCATTAATACACGTTCAAATAAGAGGACTTATATTAAAATGTAGTACATTTATTTGCAATTCAAAACAAAGATGATTATTGTTCCTAATGTAACACGGAATCTCACGAAGACACAGCTTTTGCAAGGCTAGCTAGAACCAGTTTTCGTGAACTGGTGCCCTGGCTGGGATGTCTTTCGTGGATCCCAGTCCCTGTGTGCACAATGACTGAGTGTCGAGGGGAACCGGCGACGTGAACCGGTCTGACACGGCAGCCAATGCGCTGAGGCCTTCGCCAGCGCAGCACCGGGAGGCATTGTGGGTGATAAAACGGGGGATACGGTCATAAAGCATGCCGTTAAACGCAAACCGGACAGTCGGACTTTCCTTGGCATCATTCAAATCGATGGTTGCGGCCGGGTAGAATTATGCATGTCCTATCTTTGGGTGACTGGCAGGGGTGGATCGCTTTCTCGTCAGTGGTCAGGTCTTGATTTCGCTTTTGCACTTAATTCACCACGTTTCTAGCCGCACCGAAAGATAATGCATCTTTGCATAGCTGTTGTAGTTCCGATGTGTTTTGCGTAACTTAAGATCAAAAATACGTTGGTGAAGTAAAATCTCTGTTGAAACAGCAGTCACAAATATGAATGACTTTAGTACGATTATATGTTTGCATTTGTCTTCCCATGCAAAGCATAGGAGCAAGAGCGTTACTAACTTGGGATAAAATCTGCAAGACAAGGTGCCCAAGTGTCTAAAACAGACTCAAAATAGGACCAAAATAGGACTATCTATATACGACCAATATGCATTATATATGATGTGTTCCTTCGTAATATGATTTAGTCAATGAGTGCCTCAAAACATGGTCTAGAACCCCAAACCATCTTTGTGTTTGACTTCTCACATCACCCAAGCGTGGCAAGGTGACCCCCTGGCAGAATGAAATGACTGATATGAATGATATATGTAACACTCCTCCAGCAAGCTTTCTCGATGATTGCGCATGGACCTCCTTATTTTCTGTTTACGCCCCACCGCCCCCCCCCCCCGCCCCCGCCCCATCCTTCTTTTAGATGGGCTTCCCATGGGTTTTCGGAGAAATTAAATCTGCTTCTTTCGTCGGAGAGTTCTTACCACCTGAAGCAGACCGGCTTTCTTTTCACGTAGCATATTATTATTATATATACATTGGCCGCAGAATATAATTTGCTACATATCAGTATATTACGGTTTATGGACTGTTTCTGATAATGATCGCGGTATATTTCTACAATATACTAATGGCGTATTATTGTAGACAAGATATAACTTACTTCATTCAATTGATTCGATGTTTCATACAATGACCACATTGTACTTCCCTTCGGTGCTGATTCTAACGAAGACACAACGTGTCTAAGGTTAGAACCAGTTTTCGTGAAATGGTGTCAGAGCTGGGATCTTCTTGGAGTCCAGTCGCTGCGTGCACAATGGCTGTGTGTGAGGGGAACCAGCGACGTGAACCGGTCTGACACGGCAGCCATTGCGCCGACGCGTTCTCCAGCGCAAAACCGAGAGGCATTGCGGGAGATAAAACGCGGGATACGGTCATAAAACATGTCGTTAAACGCACACTCGGGGAAGCACGACAGTCGGGTTGTCGTTCCAAGCATGTCGTTCAAACCGATGGCTGTGAATCTGGGCGAGTGATAGGCAGCGCTGAATTGCTCTCAATCGTCAGGCTGTGTTTCAGTCTTTGACTTCACTGTTTATTTAGCAGCACTAAACGGCCATGCATCTTTGTATGGTTTACTTCCTATGGGTTTACTGCTTAAGACCAACTACGCGGATTAAAGGATGTGAACTAAGAAATCGGTTGAAAGAGCGTTCACAACTCAGAAACGATTTGGTCTAGACATATATGTGCATGCGGTAAGTATTATGCATCAAACTTCCTCAAGTTTTCATCGGCAAAGCACGGGACATTGTAAAGGAGACTGGGGCCTGTAACGTTTTTCGTATTCTCATAAATAACGTAAAAGCTACAGGCGATATGAACTTGTTAAATGTTACGTTTCTTCTTCAAATTACGTGTCAGTAATATTTGGATATTTAAACACAAGTACCTGAAAATCTACTTTAAAATGGCCGCCAACGTGTTACAAATTACCCCGTGCTGGGGCATGTAGTAATAGAGGTTGAGGTAAATAGTAACAACACTGAGCTCTAATGGCAAGCGGTTTAATTCCACATAGAACGTTGTACAACTGTATGCATGGAACCAAATTGTGTAGGAAGCAGTTGTGAGAGTCGATCATGGCTTGATTCAGTCACTCAGCAGATCGTTAAGAATTTGTATCGTTATGAACCGGCGACCCGAACAAACATACCCGACACATCTTAATGAAAGTCCACAAAAGATTATTAATGTCTCATATAAATGCCAGATAAACGGTGATTTTCCCCCCTTAGGTATCATACGAGGCAACTACACCAATTGAACGTGTATAAAATGAAACTTAGTATCTTCTATACTATAAACTGTAGGAGATGTCGTAGCAAACAAGATATCATGAACTGCAACATATCTATCCACGAGCCTATTTGTTGTTACGACACAAATAATTGGCCTGCGAGTGTGCAATCAACGTGTGCCAACTGCTTGCAAGAATTGCACGGACACCACTCTCCCCCAGGTCGACTTTTTGAGAATGGCTCTACACACACAAGACAAGAGGTCTCATTGTCGCCCAAAGACGAACTGGGATGGTTTCTGCTTTTGCTTGCTTTTGCACGTTTGAGTACAGACGCAGTTGTCTTTTTTCTAGAGCCAAGTTCTTTCGTCCTTTTTTTATTTCTGCTTCGTCCTTTTATCTTTGAAAGCAAAGTTTTACGGGGATGTCAATCAGAATGTCACTGCGTCGCTGCCGTCGTGTCCCGGCCCTTGAGGGTTTTTCCTCAAGATTCTCATCTCTGTCAAGTGATGAGGAAGCTGGTGTAGTCGCCGCATTGAGCGCCTTCGTCGCCATAGCGACTGGTTTATCATGCTGCTCCAATAGATTAGGCGGCAGACCAGCATTACAGTGCGCACCAGATCCAGCACCATGTAGTGACACGCGAATATGGCCCTTTGAAACTGTACCAGGTCTGCCAGGGTCGAGGTACAGTTCTGCGACTGAGCCAACTCTGCATTGGTATATTATTGTGGTAATAATTTCCCGCGACTGCATAAGGTAGTGATGATTAGATCCGCCATGTTTATTGTTTGTGATAGTTTTCCACCCCATGTAGGACATTCTCTCCAGATGGTGCCAATTGCAACGCCGGATAATACAATGTTCGCGCTCCTTCACTTCGTGAGTAATCCTGTCACATTAGTGTTGGTGCGTCATGGAAATCCCTTGGTTGTCCAGGCAGATGGGTACTGCATGCAGGAGGCAATGGCCATCGCCACGAACCTGGTCAACTTTCCTGCCATTCACCTGCATGTAAGATGCCAGTCGGTCTAATTCGCTAGAAGCACCATGCCTTTGTCTGGTCTGTCCATCACTGGGACAGCTGCACACGTGTCTTATATTTGAGCATCACAGGAAACACCTTCTGTTGGGTTAGGTCTGTCCATCACTGGGACAGCTGCACACGTGTCTTATATTTGAGCATCACAGGAAACACATTCTGTTGGGTTAGGTCTGTCCCTCACTGGGACAGCTGCACACGTGTCTTATATTTGAGCATCACAGGAAACACCTTCTGTTGGATTAGGTCTGTCCCTCACTGGGACAGCTGCACAGGTGTCTTATATTTGAGCATCACAGGAAAGACCTTCTGTTGGGTTAGGTCTGTCCATCACTGGGACAGCTGCACACGTGTCTTATATTTGAGCATCACAGGAAACACCTTCTGTTGGGTTAGGTCTGTCCCTCACTGGGACAGCTGCACACGTGTCTTATATTTGAGCATCACAGGAAACACCTTCTGTTGGGTTAGGTCTGTCCCTCACTGGGACAGCTGCACACGTGTCTTATATTTGAGCATCACAGGAAACACCTTCTGTTGGGTTAGGTCTGTCCATCACTGGGACAGCTGCACACGTGTCTTATATTTGAGCATCACAGGAAACACCTTCTGTTGGGTTAGGTCTGTCCCTCACTGGGACAGCTGCACACGTGTCTTATATTTGAGCATCACAGGAAACACCTTCTGTTGGGTTAGGTCTGTCCCTCACTGGGACAGCTGCACACGTGTCTTATATTTGAGCATCACAGGAAACACCTTCTGTTGGGTTAGGTCTGTCCCTCACTGGGACAGCTGCACACGTGTCTAATATTTGAGCATCACAGGAAACACCTTCTGTTGGGTTAGGTCTGTCCCTCACTGGGACAGCTGCACACGTGTCTTATATTTGAGCATCACAGGAAACACCTTCTGTTGGGTTAGGTCTGTCCATCACTGGGACAGCTGCACACGTGTCTTATATTTGAGCATCACAGGAAACACCTTCTGTTGGGTTAGGTCTGTCCATCACTGCGACAGCTGCACACGTGTCTTATATTTGAGCATCACAGGAAACACCTTCTGTTGGGTTAGGTCTGTCCATCACTGGGACAGCTGCACACGTGTCTTATATTTGAGCATCACAGGAAACACCTTCTGTTGGGTTAGGTCTGTCCATCACTGGGACAGCTGCACACGTGTCTTATATTTGAGCATCACAGGAAACACCTTCTGTTGGGTTAGGTCTGTCCGTCACTGGGACAGCTGCACACGTGTCTTATATTTGAGCATCACAGGAAACACCTTCTGTTGGGTTAGGTCTGTCCATCACTGGGACAGCTGCACACGTGTCTTATATTTGAGCATCACAGGAAACACCTTCTGTTGGGTTAGGTCTGTCCGTCACTGGGACAGCTGCACACGTGTCTTATATTTGAGCATCACAGGAAACACCTTCTGTTGGGTTAGGTCTGTCCATCACTGGGACAGCTGCACACGTGTCTTATATTTGAGCATCACAGGAAACACCTTCTGTTGGGTTAGGTCTGTCCATCACTGGGACAGCTGCACACGTGTCTTATATTTGAGCATCACAGGAAACACCTTCTGTTGGGTTAGGTCTGTCCGTCACTGGGACAGCTGCACACGTGTCTTATATTTGAGCATCACAGGAAACACCTTCTGTTGGGTTAGGTCTGCCCCTCACTGGGACACCCGTGTCTTGGAAGTTACCACCCGACGAAGCTCCCCCTCTGGGATCAGGTCTATCAGTCACTGAGGAAGGCGCAAAGTCTACGTCAGTGAAGATGTTGGGGTTATACGGGCATATGCCTTTGTTATGTTTGTTGCCATGGCGGCCCGGGGCTTAGCCCTGTTGCATGCCCCTCCCTGGCCTATCCGTTCTGGGGAGCGGGCCGGAGGGCCATGAAGTAAACATTCAAATTTGGCGTTGATTAAAAAATGTGCACTCTTCGGGCGGCGATTACAGAAAAGTACACACATAAACGGTCCTTATCCATGTGTCAAGTTGTTCTTCATACCTTTATAGTTCCGTCGGCAAAGTGATTGAATACACACAAATGTGATCACTTTTCGTACAGGCAAAACTTTCCAACAACAATTTTTTACAACTTCTCCTCGTGGCTTTGTTGCTGTTACCTCACAGTTCTCGTCAATCTCCCGGCAGACGGAGCTCGGAAAGAGCAGGAATGAATGAACGTAGTAAAATAACATCCCTCATTCTTAGTAAACCTATCCAGCGTATTATTGGTCGAGAAATAAGTACCTGTTTTTAAAGAGGTCACGTCTAGCTTGTGTAATTCAGGTCTCATTTAAATGTGATAACCCATGGGAGAGGGGGAGAGGTGGGGGGGGGGAGGGAGCAAAATGCGGTAAAACGCATAGTGCGAGAATATGGCGGGGAGTGCGGGGAGGGGGGGAGAATATGATGTAGAATATGTTATCCCACGGCTAGACGGGTGTTTGTGTCTTTACTAGGGAGTCCCCACCTCACGAAACACGTTGCCTAGCAGAGTGGCTGGAGTGGGTGGGCATGCAGTATTCTAACTAAACCCGCTACCAGCCCCCGGTCGCCCCGCCTCGCTCATTGAATGCACAGATGGTTGTTTCCTTGGGTCTTCATGCGTCGATGACAAAGAATAATGGCAAACCCACCGCAGATTCAACTTTTATCGATGAAAGTTTGAAATAATCAACCCGGTTTTATGACGACCTTATCAAGCGCACATGCGGGTCACAACGCAATAGTTTAGGCTGACTGGGGAAGGTATGGTCTGGTTCGATCCCGTCTGGTTTCATATGGTTTTGTTCGATAACTTTTTTCTGTTTTGTCGGCTTTGGTGTGAACATATTTGACCCGCTTCAGTTTGATTGATTGATGCCTTCGATTGTTGAGCTTTACTTTGATCGATTTATGCCTGATTGGGATTGGTTTGATGGTCTTTACTTTGATTGGATAATGCTTGGGATGACGGGGATGACCTGATGAGACGGTCTCGTTCTTTTACACACGATGCAAGGCGTCGTTACATTGGATTATCGAGCGCACACAGCGACAACAATCGATATATGTTTGTTTGGGAGGGCGTCCTCACCGAGCAACATGTTAACCGACCCCGGCCGTCAGAGGTCCACACACCGGCTGTGGGAGATGGACCTGACCTTGGGAAGGCGTGCCCTGCCTGATGTATCTGGTCGTGCCAGCCTCCCAGCCACGTAGCCGCCCGGCTGCCTCTTAATTTGTCTGTTAACCCTGGGGTTGCATTGTGGCTGTGATGGGAGTGGGGGGGAGGGGGGGGGGGGGGTTGCTGATAATAGCGAGCGCGAGCCAGCTCTTAAGGTAACATGCATGCATATTCAAAGTCCATTTCAACCATAGGCTTAGGACTTTCATTTCGCGTAACAGCCCCCATGAGACGTTTTCGGATTCGGAGTAAATATCAGCTGTAGATAAATATATTCAAGCAAAGAGAGGACGGAGCCTATTATGTCATGTCTTTAATAATTAAACCAGCGGCCCCAAAAAATTTACCAATAAATTATTCAATGTTAACACTGGATGTATACTTCAAATTAAAGTTAATTTAGAAGTGACGCGCTACATGTCTGTTGCCAAGCAAAGCGCTCTTGGTGACCGCCCATCGGCTGCTGTCATAGTGAGTAGTTGTGACGTCAAAATGTTATAAACATGACGTCACAATGGTAGTTCCTAAGCAACCGAATGAGAAGCATGTGCATGGTATACGTCATCCCGCCAAAGCTATTCTTTATGGCAAGCGGAAATGAGATTAATTTTGAATACTAATCTAGATGTATCCCCTAGGAATATCGGAATTAATAAATATACGCTCGCTTTTTTTAGGTAGCACCTATCCATATTACCGCTTGTTTGGTGGGTAATGCATCGACGTCTGTGTTGTGAGTGGTTTCGATCTCCGCGTAGAAATTTGGGTTGGGACGTACGTAAGGCAAAGGTAAAGTAATTATTAATCTTTGACATGGTCGCTTTAATTCGCACTAATGTCACACCCTGTTGAAGCCCTAGCTGTCGCTGTAGTATCTGTGTTTAGGGTGACACCACGACCCCCCTCAGTACCCCGGAATCTTACAGTGTACCTAACCTCAGCATTAGCCGCTGCGGCACCCAGTCTACGGCTACCCACCAGGAAAAAAATTACATTTTATCTACACGTATGGGTGCGGCGAGGGATTCTGGAGGGAGTGTAGTGGGGGCGAGGGTGGGGCGGGAGGGGGGGGGGAGGGGCGATTAATAAGGGGATGTCAGTATGCCATGGCAAGCCGTCGTAGGAGGTTAACGTGTGATTTCTTGGGCAGGAGACAAGCCAATTCCGTCTGCCACCTTTTACGATATTTTTACGGCGGAAGGCGAAGGAGCGGCTGGCGGTAGTTTGGCTGGATGGCGAGACTCAGGAGTTGTAATCCCCAGTTATAGCAACCAGGGTGTGGGGGGGCGTGGCGGGGCGTGGGGGAGGGGAGGATGCGGCATGCGGGGGGGGGGGGGGGCGCAACGCTGCCTACGTCACGTATTTCCACGAACCTATAATCAATCACATTTTGGGCGAATTACCGTCATAAAGCACAGCGTAGAGAGAGAGAGAGAGGGCGAGGGAGAGGAAGGGACGTAGTGAAGGAGCGTGTGGGGGGGTGGGGGGAGACGGAGGGACAGACGGAGAGAGAGAGAGAGAGAGTTATAAAAATGTCGTCTGCCCAAGTTACGTCATGACATAACGGTACGTTTTCCAAGTGTTGGTCTTAGAACAGCCTATTTTTTCGACCATTGCAGTAACGAGTTTTGTTCATTTTGTTGCTGATGTTTCGAATATATTATCTGATCTTGGCCATCTTTATATTCAGGCAATATCAGCGTTATGATGCGTATCTGAGAGTGAGCGGAATAAAAGGGTGATTACGTGTGTGTGGTGTGGGGGGAGGGGGGGGGGCATAGCTATTAGACATGAGCACCTTCTGGCTCCTGACCCATCCCTCGAAATCACCTGGGTAGTGGGTAGTTGTTTCCAGGACTGGCGATGGGCTAAGAGATACGCGTGCCTGGTAGCTATGCCGGCCCCGCCCCACCCCCAGAAGTGCAGGGACGCTGGACGTCGGTATACTAATTGCCTCCCTGCCTCCAGAACTCAAGTATACTGAGCAGCCGTCCATGAGACGCAACTCAATGTCAGCCTCCTTACCTCATCCCGCCCACCCCCCCTCACCCACCCCCATCTCTCTCCAAGATCTGGATCACCCCCGTGGTTATCAACAACCTTCCACCCGATGCAGTCCGCCACCTCCCCCCCCCCCCGGCACATCCCTGCCCCCTTGTCATATACCTTCTCTCCCCCTGTCTCCACACGTGTTTTGACATCTCACCTGGCAACACGAACTCACACACCTTAATTAACCAGAGTAACCAGCAGTAAAATGGTCGGGTTTGGACCCACGTCTGTGCACAACTAAACACCGAAGCGACGTTACATACCGAAGGTCATAATCAACAACAACAACAGTATAAAGCCTCATTGGCGCACATCATATACAGCAAACATCAATAGATTATATGTAGACCAGACACGTTGCATTATCGACATCCAGCGCCCAGAGCCCTCCCCCGCCCCCTTCTTCCACCCCTTCTCCTATACCCATATCCCTTCCCTCTCGTCAATAAACCTAGCTTCACCCACCACCTGGCTCTCCTATATACCCCCAATACCCACCCGCTCCCCCTCCCCCTCCCCCTCCCGTCAATAAGCCTACCTTCACCCCCCACCTGTTTCTATATACCCCCAATTCCCACCTCCCCCTCCCGTCAATAAACCTACATTCACCCCCTACCTGGCTCTCCTACATACCCCCAATACCCACCCCCTCCCCCTCCCGTCAATAAGCCAGCCTTCACCAACCGCTTCTCTCCTCTAAACCCGCAATACCCCCCCCCCCCACACACACACACACACCCTATACCCGTTACCCCCCTCCCCCCCCCACACACACCCCCTCCCTCCGTCCGCCGTCATTAAGCCTACCTCGGACAAGACTCAATGCCAAGAATGTGGCAATAAAGCGGCCCGTCAGACCGCATCACCAGGCCGCCATTGCACCGTGAAATGGGACAGCAAGACCCCCTCCACCCCCCTCGCCTTCTCCTCTCCTCTCCTCGCCCTCACCACCCCCACCCCCACCCCCCACCCCGTCGCTAGGGTTCGGGCAGCAAGCAGACTGTGAAGATTCTTTTCACCATCTTTGCTCCAGTTATAGACCGGCTGGTTATGACCCAGTTAAACGTGGGGCCCAGCATAACGTATATGTAGGTTTCTCTCTCTATATAATGTTGTCCTGGGACACGGGGGCCTAGTTAGGGTATCTAGGGTAGGAAAGCCACTTGCATCGTAAACATAAAACCTAACCTCCGTGATTACTGCTCGATCTGCGCAGAAGAAATACAACGGCATAATGCTGATGCGGGTGGGGGAGGGGGTGGGGGTGGGGGAGGGGTGGGCGTACTGAAAGCCGAGGTTATGATGGGGTGGGAGGCCACTGGACGGGGTGGAGGGGGTGCCCTGGGGGTGGGGGTGTCTGTTTTGCCCCCCCCCCAGACACCCACACCCACCTCCGCATTTACCGTTAGTTATTGTTGCCTTATGATATTTAATCACCCACCACCCCCATAATGCGGCCCCATGCCTCACCCAGGGGCATGACCCCATGTCGTCCTGGGGGCGGCTGTGCGGCCAGGGGGCCCCTTAGCTGACGGCAGGTATGTGTCCCCGAGGTCCCGTAAGGCCGAGGCGGAAAGGACGCCTTGGGTCGACATTGTTTACGCAGATGCAATCAGGGTTTAGCGTGGCTGCGATTCTTGGCGATCTTCAGGCCCGGGGCGGCTGGCCGGCTGGCCGGCTGGCTGGGTAAAGGGGGTCACCCCTCCGTGAGGTTGAAACGCCAAGGTTAAGCCAAACCAGGGGACGAGCGAAGGGCAATTCTAATCAGAGCTCAGTCAAGGTCATGCCAAATCAATCCCGAACCAAGGGCAGGTGAAAAGAAAAACTCCCCGAGGTCAAAACAACATGGAGCCAAGGTCAAGCCAAAATACGGCCTAGCCAAGGTCAAAACAACACCGAACCAAGGTCAAGCCAAAATACTGCCTAGCCAAGATCAAAACAACACCGAGCCAAAGTTAAAACAACACCGAGCCAAAGTTAAAACAACACCGAGCCAAAGTCAAAACAACATCGAGCCAGTCAAACCAAAATGCGGCCGAGCAAAGGTCAAAGCAACACCGAGCCAAAGTCAAAACAACATCGAGCCAAAGTCAAACCAAAATGCGGCCGACCCAAAGTCAAACCAAAATGCGGCCGACCCAAAGTCAAACCAACATACGGCTAACCAAACATAAGGTGAACCCAAAATAGGGATCAGCTAAGGTCAAGCCAAATTAAGACTGAACCAAGGTCACGTCAAAACAAAGCCGAACCATAGTCAACCTAAAACAGAGCGGAGTCAAGGTCAAGGTAAAACAGGACCGAGTCAAGGTCGAGAAAAATCACGGCCCAGAATATGGTTGCTCTCCCGAAATCTGACCAGAAGTAGGTTAATGCAAGCCCACGGCCATAGAAGCAAGCAGCGCCATTCTAAGGCAGAAAGGCGACTAGACTTCTTAATAAAACAACACAAGGTATGTGGCAAAATCGCTCTCTCTCCCGCCTAAAGCCAAATCTTTTGATCCACCTCTGTGAAGGTCAGACTAAAGCTAACCCAAGGCAAGGCCGGGCAAAGGTTAAGGCACAGCAAGGCCAAGGCAAGGTCACATCAAGCCCACGCCGGCCACTGCCAAACCAGCTGTCAGGAGATCCCCAATGAACGCCTATCATCAACACACCATGGCTTGGTCGGCCAGCTTTGGCACGTTGTCTGCCTCGCTGACCAGCCAGCTGTGAACAACACACTACTTGGCAGGAAATCTACTGAGCATTCCTTACCTCTCTACCGCCACCTTCCCCTCCCCCCTCGCCCTCTCTGACTCTCTGTATCTACCGATCAATCGTCCCTAAATCCCCTGTAGTTAACAATCGAAATGAGGAACCAGTCACCGGAAATATGGCATCCCGACATCCCCCTCTACCCCAACACCACCCCTTACCATAGCCGTAAATCCGCCTGTCCTCTTGACTGTGTGAACTGTATATCTTGAGTGCCGAATTATGTAGCCCCTCTGGTGACGCCCGCCAACACATCTTGGTTAAAGAAACGTTCCTAGTATTGCTATACCCTTACTCTTCCCCCTCCCCTCCCCCTCCCCCTCCCCCAGAAATGTTCCTAGTATTGCTACATCTTACTCTTCCCTCTTCCCCTCCCCGACACCCCCCCCTCCCCCTCCCCCAGCCTACCCTGCCTGCTCTATCGGGCCCCCCAGAAAAGCTTGGGCCTAGCTGCAATAACTGTGTCCGCCGGTCGGCCTACCCGCGTCGTCAGCCCGCCAGCCCCCCTAGCCCGTTTGGCCTGGCCCGGCCGCCCATCCGCCCGCCCGCCCGCCCAGCGGCCCTGCTGTGAATACCACCCCCTCTCGACAGACGGGCGGACGCATTGGCAGGCAGAACGCCAGGGCGTGCAGTGCTAGGTGGTCGCAGGTGGCTGGCAAGACGAGGCGCGGCGAGGACACCGCTGCATGGTCTGTGTATATATACCGGAAGACCTGATCGCCACACCACCACCACCGGCAGCAGCAGCAGCAGCCGCGGCGGCCCTCATCCTGCAGGCTGCCTGCAGCTGGTCCTCTCGGTCGTAAGTTCTTGCTGCTTACAAAGACACGAAGACATGTAGAGAGCTAGATCGTGAAGCGATCGCGGGCGGCTCGTCAAGCAATCAGTAGGCGCCACTCCCATGCCAGCGGAGTGATCAACCAGCTCTCTGGTCTGGTAAACCCCAAGGGAGCCATGTCATGTGCCATTCCCCCTGATGACACCGGAAGGATATGGTCGTACCGCCAGTTGTGAAGTGTTAAAAGACAACGAACAGAACCACTGGAAAACAAGCCCCAAATTAATCAGTAACAATAACAACAGGAAGAGACTTGACACCGGGCCCTCTCCGCCATTTGGCTCGGGATCGATACATCCCTTGTATATAATATACTCTGTTTATGCTAGAGTTAAAGTCAGTCTGGTTGTTCGGGCTGCGGACGAACATGTCAATACCAGCTGGTGGGCGATAATACATGGCATAGACCGATGAGGCGCTGGTTTTAATGATACATGTACGATCCGACAGAGGGAGCCACCAGGTAGACGTTGGCCATCATCCGACGCTGTAAACGTCGTCTGGAGGGCGTTATAGCCGTCAGTGACATCACACACGACTTCGACTTCGACTACTTCAGCCCCAAGCAATCTATTTTGCTTGGATAAAAAGTGCAGAATGAGGAAGGAAAAAGACTGTTGACATCCCCCAGGATACGACTGTGCTCCCATTTAGGATATCCGACTTGGTTTGAGAACCAGCGGTTTGTTCATTGTGAGCCGTGGATACATCTGCAAGATACGTCTGCAAATGTGAGTACAATACTTAGGAGCCAACGTTGCGTGACGTCATGCCGTTGGCGTCATACAAGTGATATTTGGACCTGATCTTCTTCTTTTTTTCTACGCTTTGGGTTACCGTTCCAGGGGAATTCCTGGCATGTTTCGGGTCACTCTAGCCCGCCTTGCGCTGCTTGGTCGCATAAAGAGCACGCAAAAGGCGAGTACGGATTTATAGCTTTAATTTTCACTGCGCTGTGCGTGGCAGGAAAGCGGTTCTATTCCCGGCATCTTGATGGTCTTCGTTCAGTGCGAAAATAATTATCTTTCTGGAAACTATTTTGTATCATCAAAAGTCTAATTCAGTAATATAAAGTTGACAGAATAATACACAATTTTTGCATCCGAGGTGTACCCATTGTAACTTGTCATAAAGCGATGATATAGGCTGGTCTACACATACACTGTCGTTTCAATGCGAATCTGAGCGCCTTCGTGTGACATAGCACCTGGGCCTTGTTGCGGCTTGTTGCATAGCAACCAGACATGCCTAACGGGGAGCCCGGCAGACAGGACCTTTAAACTGTTCTTAATCTAGTGAAATATAAGCTGTGATTCTATTATTGTTAAAATTTAAAGGGACTTCTGCTCTGAGAATAACCATAACATAGAGCCAACCTACCGCTGACAAAAGTAACTTTGAAGCCGGGCACCTGAACCAACTCCATACGCAGGCATGGTAATCGCATGCCGGATCGGTTTTCTAACCCGATACCCGATTGTTGACGATAGATGTCGCCAGGGGTATCTGGAACGGTATATACGGTCGTTCCCGTAAAGGCGTTTGTTACGATGGGGATCGATACTCGTCTTCGTTATTATTAACACATGATTCCTTGATAAGACAGATTTATAAATTTTGGCAATAATACCAGTGATCCATCCACACACGTGATATTATTTCCTTCTGGTTTTCCCACTTTCAGTCGTGGAGGGGGGGGGGGTGGCGGAGTAGCTTGGCCAGTGGTTAGCGCACTAGACCGCAGCTCAACAGGTCCTGGGTTCATATCCCATGGGTGCGAATCCGGGCCCAGACACGTAATCTGGAGCGCACTTCATTCATTTATCCTTTATCGTCCCGGGATATTCATTGCACCAACACGTAGTAAGACACACTAAGACGCTGGCGCTGACGCTGACGCTGACTGTGACGCTGACGCTGACGCTAACTGTGACGCTGGCGCTGACGCTGACGCTGACTGTGACGCTGACGCTGACGCTGACTGTGACGCTGGCGCTGACGCTCACTGTGACGCTGACGCTGACGCTCACTGTGACGCTGACGCTGACGCTGCACACTATAATTATGGGATTGGCTCCCGTGCGGAAATCTTTAGATTTATTATGTGCGAGGGGGGGGGGGGGTGGCAGTTAGTCCGACACACTGGGGTTTCAGTGGCTTACAGTAAGTAATACTCCTACCGAAAAATGAGGACATTGGCGTTCTATGGAAGGCATGGTTGTATTCTGTGTTGAAACACGGTGTTTGAGTTTTATTGTTTGACCGTATGTCGTGCATATTATGGGGCCGTAGTCCTATAGCCGCTACGTGGCGTTTGGCGAACCTCTTACACTACGAGTTTATTCTACCAGTGATTTTTTTAAATTATAAATTGCCGAGATTTTAATTAAACATGACGTTGGGATTATAAACTCCTCTAGCGGGACTGCTGACCCAGATCTGGCGTGACTGATTAGCCCTGTGCGAGTTGTCTGCTTCATTGTCTCAACTTACTTGCAGGTAATTACTATACAACGCTGAGGTTACCTGCTGGTTGCTCGGTCACCATGCTTATGTCACCACCTTCGCCTCCCTAAAAAATACACCAGGTAGATAACTAGGCAAATTATAGAAGCGCAACCACTCCTCATTACATGGGAAGGCGACGTGACTAGACATATAGACATGTAGACATATACGCACATGTGTATATTACGCACCTGTGTATATGACGCACATATATGGAAATGTATTACGTACATGTGTATATAACGCACATGTGTACATTACGCACATGTGTATATAACGCACATGTGCACTATACGCACATGTGTATATTACGTACATGTGTCTATTACGTACATGTGTATATTACGCACATGTGTACAATACGCACATGCGTATATTACGCACATGCCTATATTACGCGTGTGTTTATGTTACGCACATGTGTATTTTACGCACGTGTGTATATTAGGCACATGAGTATATTACGTACATGTATATCTTACATATATGTGTATTTACGCACATGTGTATCATGTGTATTACGTACATATGTGTATATCATGCATATGTGTATACGTACTTACTACGGCGCCGTAAAAAAGAATAAGTTCTTGTCACACAGGAAAAAAAGTGAGAATATTAGTCAGGAAAATCGATGAGGTAGAGTGGGGAGCGTGGCAGGATAGGCGTCGGTGGCTGGGGTGGAGAGGCGGGGGGGGGGATGGGTATCGAAAATGCGCTGAATTCCTTACCCCATACATCACAGAAAGACTCTAACTGCGTCTCGGGGTTGCGAAACCCACACCGCTCATGGCTAGAGCCCGAATACCCATGTCCACAACATAGCCGGTGTCCACGGCTAGGGCTGAGCTGTATGCATGGGGGCGTGTCAATGGTACAGAGGGCCTCTAAACATCGCCATCGTCACTTGAATGTGCCTCTCTTTATGCTGTGATGAGTTTTAGATGGCCTAAATAGCCACGTGCGTATCCGTGTCAGCGAATATCGCAACGACGATGGGGCTGTAAAACTGGTCGTGACCTGATTCTGGTTCAGGGCTGCCATGTGTATCAAGCGCTTGGAGATTTCGGCCAGGGTGAACACAGACTGTACCCAGGTACATGCGCCGTCGGTGTATGTCTAACAGAGTGAACACAGACTGTGCCCAGGTACATGCGCTGTCGGTGTATGTCTAGCGGGGTGACCCAGACTGTGCCCAGGTAAATGCGCCGTCGGTGTATGTCTAACAGAGTGAACACAGACTGTGCCCAGGTACATGCGCCGTCGGTGTATGTCTAGCGTCTCAGACTGTGCCCAGGTACATGCGCCGTCGGTGTATGTCTAGCGTCTCAGACTGTGCCCAGGTACATGCGCCGTCGGTGTATGTCTAGCGCGGTGAATCAAGGAATTGTCCAAGCGCCACCATACAGATCTACGGCGATTAGCGTATTTCCATTCCACTGAGTGCAGGATAAATCTAATATAATATCTAACGCGCTTGGCGTATTCTAAGCCCATAGCATACAACCAGATGCTGAATATAGGCAACATTTAGTCATTTATCTCTTTGTAAAGGAAACTGGATTTTTTTTGACAATTGAACAGTGCTCTAGCAAAGAACGTAACATTGATACGAAATACATCAATGTGTATACCCATAGGTGGCATATTCAGGGACGTGCACATGTCTCTACGCCGCCATTTATCATCAGACGTTTTTGGCGTACATGTATATTGTATCTCAATTGTATCGCGGAGCATTAGCAGTCGAATCTGGCACAGTGTGAGACGGTTGATTTAACTCATTTTTTAACACAACTTTTCACAGCTAGATGTTATTTCCGCCCATGTGTGCAACATAAGAGAGACGCAGTACCATACCTGCACCTATCGGGAAGTGGATGCAGGTGCGATGCGGGGTGCGGAGTGCGGGGTGCGGGGTGCGGGGTGCGAAACCGGGAAGAATTTGAGGCCATGGTTTGACGCCTCATACAATGTTCGCATGTTCATATATGTAGCAGGTGTCGCTGTCAGTGGCACACATCCTGTCAGTCTCTCAGCAAGGGGAGTAAAGGCAGCACTTTAGATCTGTCTGGCGGTGCCACGGAAACACGAGCTACAAAATAGTGTCATTTAGCATCAATATTTAAAGTCTCTGACTGATGATGATGAAATTATATTATGTTAATATGCCAAAATATATACATGGAGTCTGATATGTGAAGTCCCCGAAAAGAGGGGTTGGGAGGGGCGAACCACGTGTAACGTGTATCGGTTAGATACACTTGCCCCCCCCCTCCCCCTCGCCATCACACCCGAGTCGTAACTTTTGTCACCATTTCCATTTCGTCTTCATATTTTCAGGGAGAGGAACGGGGGGGGGGGGGGGAGGTTGGCCAGCCGCTCACTCTTAGATTTACATATATGGCAGATAAAGAATTACGAATCGTACTCTTCAAGTAATGTTTTGTATTTACATGATTCTTGGTTAATTCTCTTCAACATTGTGCTGCCGTGAACTGTATAATATTGTTTTAACCCGCCATGAAGACATGAGTTCTTTGCCCTGACAGAGAGTGCGCGTATAGATGTATTCCTTCAGTGCCAAGCGCATCCCATTATACGTGCATACATAGGCGTGCTCCGCCAACAGGTGAGCACCACTCGACCTAGTGGCGTCCAAATAAAACACCGGTAGACTCTATGTGTTAGTAGTAATACCTTGTTCAACCGGTAATGATGTGCCAATTTTTTTTTGTCAGTTTTGATATCAATTGCGAATGCCGTAGCCGACACAGAACAGTGCTGCCCTCTGGTGGCGGTGCAATGCCGTGGCCCGCGCGTGGAAGGTGGTGGCGGTGCAATGCCGTGGCCCGCGCGTGGAAGGTGGTGGTGGTGGTGGGGGTGGGGTGGGGGGGGGGGGGGGGGCAGAATATCTCCAACGTCCCACGTGGTTCTTACGGCATTCCTCACCGGAAAGGCAGTTCCGGTTCCGGCAGTTCCGGTTCATCCGCCGTTCATTTCATTCTTGCCGTTAAACAATTTAACCCTTCCATAGCCTATTGGCCGCCCACATTGTATTCTCTAACGTTTACGGCTCAACACGGCGTGAGCATTGCCGTACAGTCTGTGAAATCATGTGGTGCTGCCACCCGGAATATAATCATTATCACTAAAATATCATTATTGCTAATAGCGGAGAGATGGCAACTGGCTGGGCAGCTATAGAAAGGTAGCTGGGGAAATGTATCAAGGGAGACATCTATAGGCGTTCCAATATCCGTTTTCCTCTTGCTTCATGGCCCTCCTATCAATTAACTTGTTATATGAATCTGGTGTGGGGGTTCCGCGGGTTTCGGTTGATGCCTGAGGGAGCGGCATTTGCGGTGAAAAAGGTACCACTATAGAGCGGATATTTTAAAACTTGCGATGGCGGGGACGGTGCTCTGAAAACGTGCGACATAGAGTGGGTCAACGGAAAAAATACCCCTCCTGAGGGAGATTTGGCGGTAAAACGCCCCTACCGAGCGGTTGTTGGCAATTAAACGCCCCTACCGAGCGGATTTTGGCGGGAAAACGCCCTTCCGAGCGGAATTTGGAGGTGAAAAAGGGAGGCTTTATCACGCCCCCCCCCCCACAACTAAGTAATGTATTGAGTACCCCCCCCCCCCCCGGGATACCCGCTACTGTAATATGCTCCAAATTAAACCCATAAAACTGTAGGTTATTGCCATCGGACATTAAAGGCGGTAGAAGATCGATCACTGGTCTAATATTAGCGAAAACCAACCTTGTCTACCTCCCGCCGTGTCTCCCTCTGGTGAGAGATTTCGCAACTACACACTGTTTTTTGCTCATGTAATCGGCCGTAGTATTGGACAGTCCTTCCGGTCCGGCCTGCGCCTCGCGTGACACGGATACAATCTGAAAGGGGGGAGAGTAGGTGGGATAAAGGGGTGTAGTGGAGGAAGGGGAGGGCGGTGCCCGTGAGTATTTTCTAGTTAGAAGCGAAAATAAAATATGTTACGGATATTTAAGTGGGTGTCATTACCGGTAACTTAGCAACGGCAGCTTATTCGCCTGCGCATGCTGACCATCTACCATGGCGTGCGAGAGCCTAAACACCAGCAAGGTATCATTTACCGACGCAATTTAATATTTAAAAAAAAATGGAAACCATATGAAAATGCACACTGCGATACATCGCTTCGGTTGTAATCAAACGCCACTTATTGCCAAAAATTGGCAAAAATCGGGGTCTCTCTAAAGGTCACAAGGCAAGAGCTATGGGAGCCAGGGGCTGGAGGATTTGTGAGCCGCAAGCTGTGAATCTGTCGATACGAGATTGATAGGAAGCGACGAAGGAGGCAGCAACATCTGGCGGATCTATTTGTCTGGCCGTGCGGAAGGATACAGGTGGCATTCTGGTGATACGGTCACGTGCACCGCAACCACTGGCGACGAACGTCGCTCGGTAGAGACATAACCATCATACGGTCGCTCGGTAGAGACAGAACCATTTTAAGGTATCTTGGTAGATATATAACCATATCAAGGACGCTTGGTGAACACAGAACCGTCATAAAGTCTCTTGGTAGATATATAACCACCATAAGGTCTCTTGGTATATATATAACCACCATAAGGTCTCTTGGTAGATATATAACCACCATAAGGTCTCTTGGTAGATATATAACCACCATAAGGTCTCTTGGTAGATATATAACCACCATAAGGTCTCTTGGTAGATATATAATCACCATAAGGTATCTTAGTAGATATATAACCACCATAAGGTCTCTTGGTAGATATATAACCACCATAAGGTCTCTTGGTAGATATATAATCACCATAAGGTATCTTAGTAGATATATAACCACCCTAAGGTCTCTTGGTAGATATATAATCATCATAAGATCTCTTGGTAGATATATAACCATTATAAGGTCTCTTGGTAGATATATAACCACCATAAGGTCTTTTGGTAGATATATAACTACCATAAGGTCTCTTGGTAGATATATAACTACCATAAGGTCTCTTGGTAGATATATAATCAGTATAAGGTATCTTAGTAGATATATATCCACCATAAGGTCTCTTGGTAGATATATAACCATCATACGGTCGGTCTGTAGATACACAACCGTCCTAATGTCGCTCGGTAGATACATAACCGTCATAAGATCGCTGGGTAGATAAATAATCTTGGGATCAGCTTCTGCTGTAGACACACCACGTCGCAGAGACATGTTTATGACATTGTCTGTCGTCGACGTGGGGTTAACTGGTTAAGCCACCCCTCCAGTGATGACGTCACGCCAGCAGGTGCTGATATGCATTTGCGTTCATTACACGAAAAAAAAACCTTCTCTAGTCCTGGCGCCCACATCTTTTGCTGTTGGCGGATGCTTGGTGATATGAAAACCCGTGTGTCACGCTTTAAACACTTTTGGCATTGGCAGTTTATTAGGCAATATTGTTAATAATAAGGTAGTGACGATAATGAAGTGTGAAAAGATTTAATAGGTTCATTGAGGTATCATGGATTGATGTCCTTTGCTTGCCCCGTTAAAGAAGTAGATAGCTCATGCAGTGGAGAGGGTAGGGGATTTTCCATTGTGTAGGGCGGTGTAGGGGATTGTCCATTGGGTAGGGAAGTGTAGGGGATTGTCCATAGTGTAGGAGTTTGTAGGGGATTGTCCATTGTGGACAGCGGTGTAGGGGATTATCCATTGGGTAGGGAAGTGTAGGGGATTGTCCATAGTGTAGGAGTGTGTAGGGGATTGTCCATTGTGTAGGGCGGTGTAGGGGATTGTCCATTGGGTAGGGAAGTGTAGGGGATTGTCCATAGTGTAGGAGTGTGTAGGGGATTGTCCATTGTGTAGGGAAGTGTAGAGGATTGTCCATAGTGTAGGAGTGTGTAGGGGATTGTCCATTGTGTAGGGCGGTGTAGGGGAGTGTCCATTGTGTAGGGCGGTGTAGAAGATTGTCCATTGTGTAGAGCGGTGTAGAGGATTGTCCACAGTGTAAGGGATTGTCCATTGTATAGGGAAGTGTAGGGGATTGTCCATAGTGTAGGGGAGTGTAGGGGATTGTCCATTGTGTTGGGAAGTGTAGGGGATTGCCTATAGTGTAGGAGAGTGCAGGGGATTGTCCATAGTGTAGGGGATTGTAGAGGATTGTTCAACATGTAGGGGAGTGTAGGTTTTTTTTCATTGTGTAGGGGAGTGTAGGAGAGTGTAGGGGATTGTCCAGTGTGTAGGGGAGTGTAGGAGTGTGTAGGGGAGTGTAGGAGTGTGTAGGGGAGTGTAGGAGTGTGTAGGGGAGTGTAGGAGAGTGTGGGGGGAGTGTAGGAGTGTGTAGGGGATTATCCAGTGACAGTGTGTAGGGGAGTGCAGGAGTGTAGGGGAGTGTAGGAGTGTGTAGGGGAGTGTAGGAGTGTGTAGGGGAGTGTAGGAGTGTGTAGGGGAGTGTAGGAGAGTGTAGGGGAGTGTAGGAGTGTGTAGGGGAGTGTAGGAGTGTGTAGGGGATCGTCCAGTGTGTAGGGGAGTGTAGGAGAGTGTAGGGGAGTGTAGGAGCTTGAGCCATACCCCAATGCCTTGGCCCCTATCACACCGTGACAGCACCAATCGCCTACCACCCAATGCTACTGCATCATCGCGTGGTCAAAACCAAGGTCAGGTAAGCCAGTTTAATTCCCCTGAGGTCGTGTTGGTGCCGAGCACCATAGCTAAGCAACCGGCCGCGGCTACCCCTCTGCCGATCGATCCGAGTAACAGAATAGGCGTCTCCCAACTAGATAATTCGTGTCGAAACCAGATGGGGCTGTCCAACACTAGATAGTATCTCGCCGTCGCTCCGCCATAAAAGGTGAGGCACGACTACCACATGCCTCACTAGAGGGCGGCACTATTAGTGTACAAGTGGCGCACTGACAATGGTCGCGAGAGGACACCAGTGGCCATGTGATGAGTTATGGATGAAGTACCCATAACGACTTCAGCTTTACACGTGGGCGGTATTTAATATGAATATTCATTAATAAATAACCGCACGAAAAGATGACTTCACGCCGTAGCTTCTCACACTCCTAGCGGTGGTATTTAGAATCACACCAAGTTATCGACTTCAATTTTGACACTTTCCTCTTTTTTTATTGGTAATTCTGTTCCTGGCCGGGGCAACCAGGTTATAGCCACCAGTCGATTGGCATAGTATGGTTTATGAATCGTAAGGTGTCATACACCCTTCGTAGTTCACGCATCACATTTCCAGGAGTGAGATTCACAGCTACTGATGCACTGACTGGGGTGTTCTACGTGCCATTCCAGTTAGAAATGATAGCAGTAGAACGGCATATACAATGGCCACGTCAGTAACTGTCTAATCGACATGCGGGACCGGCCCGATAGCGCAGTGTGTTAGAGCGCTCGATTTGAACACTCTGGCCACGTGGATCGGTGGTTCGCGCCCCGCTGTGGCCATGTCTGTGTGGTCGCACGAAAAAGACCCCATGTCCTTCTTCGCAAAGAGTAGGGGGTTACCATGGGGATGGCCAATCATTCAGTGTAAATCCAGGACATGAGCCATTCAAAACCCGGGATCTTCTGGTCGAAATCTAGGTCACATTTTATGTTATTTTCGTTTGCAAAATAACTAAATACTAAATAAAACAAAACTTCATGTTTTTCTGAAATGATTGCTTCAATTTTTCAGTTACTGTCTCGGAAGGTAACGAGCTAAACAGACATAAAGCGGTCTTCGATCAAAGACTTGGGAGCGCTTGCCTCTGATTAGTTGACCTTTAGATGACCCGACGCTGATGGCTCTGCCCGCCAGGGGACGCCACACGAACCATTAATAAGCGCGTCATAGCCTGACGTCACATTGTGCTCGAGATGTAGCCAGACTGGTCACGGAAGCGGATAATGGAGGTAAAGCCTCGCGATAAATCAATAAAAAAAAGCTATATTTTGTTCAACACATTGTATATAAATCGAGGACAACTGAACTGCTTGAAGGAGACGAGTGCCGTGAGCCATATTGTACAAGTCGGCCCTGTAGTACAACCGTCTCAACGGTTGTACACTACTTTCAGAATGGGTGTGTGCTCGAGCAGTCCGACCAGATGTACATATGTCATGAAAAGATATCTCAGATGAACGAGATGTATATTTGAATATGAATGGCTGCTCAGGCCGGGAGGGGCATATATCTGTGTAGAAGAGTTGAGTGTTTCTCCTAAAAGAGTTGAATATTACAATTCATATACTTTAAAGGGAACCGCCAGCCTGGCCTCTAACGCTGCTTTACCGATTCATATAATACCCAATTGTCTATCCTCCAAATTATAGAATTGTTCGTTCTATCTGTAGCTCACAATAAAATTTAGAAGTGACCGCCAGGCACGATTTCGCCGCCTACCCAGGCGGCAGCCCTTTTTGGAGGCGTGTCCGCGATTGACCAATCAGGAGGCGATACTCTAATTTATTCAAACCGGAAATTGCGACTATTGTGTGAGCAAAACAAGAGCGCGTGATAATCGCTAATATGAATAGCTGCGATTCTAACTCCAATCATGGCATCGTTGCAGAGTCAATCGTTGCAAGACGTATATCAATTTATTTGGACGGTAGTTTTCCATGAAACACTAAGATCTTGCGCTACTGCGAGGGTTGGAACTGCCGTCGTTCATCTGTAAATTGCGGCCCTGATCTCTCTCTCCGCGAGTTATAACGTAGGGCGGCGCCATATGAATAATCACAATATGCGTCACTGTTCCCGGCAAAATGGCGCTCTGCTTGACATTCATGGGGGCGGGTTGCCTTAATTTTTTTCTCCTTACCAGTCGGCTGAAACGAAGCGTTAACGCTCGCCAATTTAATTTTAACATGTAAACTTTCGGTGCAGATCGCGATTAAATTAGGTTGGACACCCGCTTTAATGTATATTACATCCGACTTGGATTCGTCGACACAAAAATGTATTGTAAGTTTCTTCAATTTTGATTCTTTCTCAAAATGTTTTTTATGAGTCGTATTTCGGTTCCTGGTCGGGCAATCTTGTAATACTTAAACTATAAGTAGATGTGAATGAATGAATGAATCTCATTTATTCCACCACTTCCTGGTGGCATTGGAACAAGACCCTCTGGTCCACCTCAGAACGTCCATCAATCTCTTGAAAGAATTCTTCGTCGCTCTCGTGCTTTAACCTCCTTAAGGTGAGTCTAAAACTACGTTTCAGGTTCTTGTAAGTTTTATATCCTACGTTTGTCGGGTCACGCGGTTGGCCTTGTTCGACCCATGACTCACGCGCCTGGCACATGTCCTTATGGGCTTGCTCTGCACCTTGCTTCCAGTACGACTTAAGGAATGGACGCAACCGGATCTCTGGAATGTGACGATGCGAGACGATCAGCATCAGATATGTGACTCTTTGATAATACGTGTCGATGTCACCTATGCAGCCAAGGTTTTTTGTGCAATATTGGTCTCAGTCTGTTAAGCTCTCTGGTGTAGGTGTCGCGTATGTACTGGTTACTAACTCGCTTCCACTTTGGAGAAGGGAACAGTGTGTCTGTGCCGAGCTCACTTAACCGCGGACGGCTGATGAATGCACGAACAGAAAGGTGTTCTGATGTATTCAACCCATCGTCGTCGACTACACATGCAGACAATACAAGGTCGTCATTGTGCCTTCGCATAAGGATGTGATCAATAAGATTCTGGGGTCCCCCGTCGTAAGGACAGAAAGTACAGCTTGGAAAAACTTAGCATTTAAGTGTTTTAGCCCTGTTTTAGATGCTTACTCCATTATATCATGATAAGCACGTAGGCTACTGGGGCCGTATTCATACATCACTTACGCGCGAAAATAGCATTTCCGTCGTAGCCTCACCAGCTCGTTGTGGTGGTGCTTGCTCATAATCAAGAAATCGGATGCAATATAACTCACTTCCTCAATTTTCCTCGCACTTTCTCAATGCAGAAAATCCCACTTTGGGTTGAATAATTATATATTTGGAACCAGATAATAGCTCGACAAATGTTTCACTTAGCGCTAAGTCTATTGGCGTGGCCTAAGACTGTGGTTTATGAATACGGCCCCTGGGTGTGCGTGTCTTGTGGAGCGTAGCAACCTCATGCCACACTTGGCAACCCCCCCCCCCCCCCCCCCCACGAGGTATCGACGCGAGGGTGGACCGCCTGAAACAATAGGTCACCCGTGACAACAAAGGCCAGTCCCGGGGGAAGCTATTTAATGATGGATCCCTCACCCCCCCCCCCACCCCCCCGCGTCCCCCCTACCATCCCCCATCTCCAATAGGTGAGCGCCTGACCCCGATATCCTGTGTTCCAAGGCATGATATCGATCAGAAGTTGGGCAATCATAATCTACCCTTCAACAGGTGTTGAGCTGCTCGACCTAATGAATATCGGGGGAGTGTAGCGTCCAATGTCACAGCCGACGCTGTGGTGAGCGATAATTAGTGACATTGGTGGATGATGTTAAAGCCCCGTCGCGAAAGGTAATCGCGTGAAGGTTGTAAATTAGCTTAAACTGATCCGCGCAGGTGCAACGAGGTGAGACCTTCACTTAGTGTTCACTTATTCATGTCTAGGGGCTACGTACGCGATACAAACAACAGGTGGACCGGGGGGCGAGAGGCCTGAACGTGCGGTGGGAAGGGGTGGGGAATGGGGAGGGAGTGGGTCGGTGAGTCGCTCGGCGCTGCATGCATAAGAAGATGCTTTATGGGGACCGTCCCAGCTACTGTACACTAATTGTGTAAGAGAGCATGATACATGGCCTGTAATCACGCCCGACGGCGTATTTACCGTGAAGCGCCTTGATGGTGAAGAGGCTGGAGGTGAAGCGCTTTGAGGGTGAAGCGCCTTGAGTGTGAAGCGTCTTGAGGGTGAAGCGCCTTAAGGATGAAGCGCCTTGAGGGTGAAGCGCCTTGAGTGTGAAGCGTCTTGAGGGTGAAGCGCCTTAAGGATGAAGCGCCTTGAGGGTGAACCGCCTTGAGGGTGAAGCGTCTTGAGGGTGAAGCGCCTTGACGTGAAGCGCGCTGGCGGCCTTAGTGAAGCAATGAGACTGCAGCTCAATAACACGCCAGATATTCGCAGGACCGTTCTCGTGGATTGCGCCAGAGCCATGTCACTACATCATGATCTGTTAGGGTCTGATTAATGAAGAAGTACACGACCAGAAGGCCCAAGTAATCGCATCTCCGAGAAACCCCTCTCCTACACCCCAAAACCCCAGCCCCCACCCCCCTCCCTCTCTCCCTCTGTGTAATTTTCTGTCGCTGTTCGCGGTCGACAGGTGTTGCAGGAGGCCGGGTGCGATTGGTTAAGGAGCAGGGGGCACCGCTTCTAATTATGATTGTTTCTCTCATTGGGTGATATAAATAGAGCGCTTTAACCTGCGCAGGCCATATCGAGACAATGGGAAGGATCAAGGTTGTAGAGAGGAGCCATCCCTTCGGGAGTGACCCCTCTGCTCGCAGCCAATAGAAATCCATGGCCCTTCGCCACCCCATGAGTGGTGTACAACAGGAACACTACACTCGGGTTACTGAGGCCGCGTAGAAGTACCGTTAAGTTTCTCTTCATATTCGCTGTATTTAACCCCGAGAGGGGGGGGGGGGGGTCGGTATCCACACCTCACAACGCCCCCCTCACTCTCGCTTGACCCTGCCCCATGCCCCCTTCCCCCCCTCCCACCCCCATGGTCTCATTAAGGTTCATTCAACTGGCGCCTGGTGTATGCCTCCTTGGGCGAGACGGGCTCGCCGAGTATGGTGAAGGGAGGCCGGGGGGGGGGGGGTTCTGTTGCGCATCCCTCAGTCCTGGTTTTGTCCTTGGCCTTGAGGCAGTCTTCAATGCATACAGGGCGACCAGGGTCTCTTCGGCATCATTGTCAGAGTTATGTCTCTTATTTAGTAAGACTTGATGTGTATCGCTTGATAATGAATTATATCCGCACGGGAACCTGGCAATGGGCCATATTTATTGAGGCGTGTCCGCTTAGTAACTCAGCCTTTTCTATACATATGTTTTTCAGTGCTCCCCTGGGTTGAGTTACTAATTTGGCCTGCGGGTAAAGAAGGAATGGAATGGAATGTTGGTGTTTTAGGCCACTTTTGTGCACATACAGGCTAAATTGGGCCAAGGAACCTCCCGAGACGATGAAGGATGCCTGCGGGTAAAGAGACGAGGGAGATATGCCGGAGACGCCATTTGATAATAAATAAGAAACGAATGTACAGTTAATGGAACAGTAACCAAAGAGCGACTGCGCGTGTCATAACCCCTCCCACCCCTACCCCCGACCCTCACACATAGAGTTTTTGCCGCTTGCAACACAAACCATAGTATTGCATGCCCCTTTTCCACCCCAAGTCGAATGTCAACCTTTTAAGGTTCGATATGACAGTGCGGCGACAGTGTGATACTCACGTAAAATACGTCGACCTACATTAATCTGCTCCAGCCAATTAGTTAATTTCGCACATAAAGGATTCACTTGTTGAATGTCGCATTGACAGGCAATATGTGACACAGACAGCTGTTCCATGCATCAATGGTTCCTAATTGCTAATCCGAGGACACCCGTGGGGACCCCTCGCGGCGACCACAGCTTGCACGCAGACAGACACGTGTTTGGTGTCTCGTGTCTCGCCAGATTAAGGGGTGTCTGTCGGTCCATTGTAGCTCTCTATATATCTCATGTCGATTGCTCTGTATTTGTGACGATGAAAGGTCAAGGCCATGGAAGAGCCGCTCCGTCTTTGACATCACGTGACCGTTCAGCCGGAGTTTGATGGGGCGGTTGGTGACCGCCAGCGGCGTCGGGTGAGCGATAAACGGGGTAAAGTGGTGTGGTGTCAGCTGGGGCTGGGGCTGGGGCTGGGCTGGGGCTAGGGCTAGGGCTGGGGCTGGGGCTGGGGCTGGGGCTGGGGCTGGGGCTGGGGCTGGGGCTGGGGCTGGGGCTACGGCTAGGGCTGGGGCTGGGGTTGGGGCTAGGGTTGGACCTGGGGTTGGTGTTGGGGCTGGGGCTGGGGTTGGGGCTTAGGCTTGGATCAGGTAGATGGAGAGGAGGTTCTATTGGTTGGTTTATTACAACGGGGTTTTATTTTTGCTCTAAGACTATTTCTTGAACGAAGCTATTTTTAAAGTTGTCTCGGTTATCGTATCTTTTGACGACATGTCATATAAAGCAAGATCGTTGTCTAGCTAGTAACCAGCTCCGGGTCAGAGTAAGGTTCTAACGTACCACTATGGCCATAAAAAATTGTCTCTCAAAATTACGTGGCATTATGCCAGGAGATTCATTAGCCCAGTTCAGCCTAAGGTTGTGTTATGGGGTAGCGATGCCGCGGCTTGGAAGGGGTGGGGTAGTGGGGTGGGGCCATGTACAATGGGGGCCAGGCCTGAGGGTAATTTTACTAAGATCTCGTCGCATTTACCACTTGTATTGTAGGCCGGGAGAGAAATACAAAAGTCGAAATTATCGTAAATATATTGCAAACATTTCTTCCGTATGATATTGGCAAACATTGATCGAACCACCGATCCACGTGCCGTTAGGCTCTCAGGTTGCCAGAGCGCTGAATGTCAGCGCTCTAACCCACTGAGCTATCGAGGCGGCCCGGCCATCATGTCGGGGTCCAGGGACTCTCGCCCCACCGCACTACACTACACCTACACTGTTATGGCCGCGAGGCAACAAATCATTACATCCACGGGACTTATGCTTAACAGTTGAATACTACACCACCAGAAATACGGTGTGAATGGTGGCGAGACAGCTGGAAGTCACGTTTTCACGATACTAAAAACCGTCAGCCTAACTGCAGTACCGTCTGACAGATCCCCGTATAGACGATCACATCGCTCGCTGGATTATTCCCCTACGCTACGACTCGATTGTGACGCTTGTAATCACTGTGCGCGAGCGACGGCCCGTAGCTGCAGATACGAGGGGGTAGGGTCTCGTGGTATTAAAATCGCAGACGACATCAGCCAGACGTTGAAAGCACCACCGAAGATCGGTTTTTTCCGTAACTCACCATTTCACGTGTGCTAAATAAGTGGTTAAAGCGTCCTAAATCTGCAACCAAGCAAGCACCGTGCGCTGCATGCCGGGCCGCCCGTCAGTCAGCAATGCCGCCAGTTCCTAATGTCAGAGAGATTATAATTGTCTTGGGGCGTTGTTTGCGACTGAGCGGAAATGGTTTCCCACTGGGAGCCATTATTCTATGACTTTAGTGTGGGGTGGTGGTGGGGGTTTGTTGTTCATATGTTCTAGCCTTCTGTCACACACAAGACATTTTACTCGAATTGTCGTGGTTCTCCTGTCGCCATTTTCACTGTTCTCATGATAACTTAAAGCTCTATCCACTTGTTGTCTATGTGAAATGAATTTCTGATTCGATCGTGTATCTAAACAAGAAGCATTTTTTTTACTATATCAGTGTTAACTCTTGACGAAATATGTGCATTTTCGTGTCTGTCACGGGTGTAAAATCTGTACCGATCTAGCAGAAAATGTTAAAATCTCTTTTCTAGATAATTGTGCATGTTACCAGTGTCTTTATGCAGCAAGAACACTGGTCTAATGTGCAATAGCTGATCATATTTAATCAATGGTGTACCACGCTCTTTCAATGCAGCAATAGTTTAAATTCGTAGAAAGGGAGATTCGTAAAATTCAGAACGGAAGCGTCAACTTGGGTGACCAGCTTCTCTGCAAAATCCTTTTAAATATATGAAGCTATCGTGGTTCATCCATTCTCTCACAGCAATATTTCCGCTGACAAACTGAAATAACAGAGAACATTGCTAAACAATCTTTTTGGACAAGATTATGTATCATTTGTGGGAAATGTAACTTTCTTGCGTACTACGTCATCAACCTTCGGACATCGCTGCCGATTTGTGCCCTCTGACGGATGATAGATAATACATCCACTCAATACAGAAACATTTACACCGTTAAGCCACGTGGCCAGGTCGTGTTGCCAAAAGATTGTGAAAAATCGTAAAATAAAATAGAAAAACACTGTATGAGCGGCTTTAACATAATAACCGAAACGCAGCGCTTTTGGGTGTAACCGAGACCTGATTTAAGTTGTAACAACTGCCATAATGTATATATGAGATGATGATCTTCCCGTTTCAGCCAGGCGGTCCGCCGTTCAAGGTGGGTTTAAGACAAGTGACAGCGACCTGGAGATGGTGTGAGCCTTGGAGTCTGTCATTACTAGACCAACACACACACACAGGCACCTGCCACCAGTTAACGTGGGTTCATAGTGGACGTGCTCAGCCGGTGCCCACGACTCGTCCGTCCCCTACCTGTTGGCCTTGCCCAAACGAGGCTCATTCTTCCAATCGAATAATTTAACAACCGCGAATTACAGTCGATAACCCAATCGAGATTCGGGCGCGTATAACTTGGCTGTTAGGTCAACGACCGGCCGCGGTGGTTCTAGGAATCCCCCCCCCTCCCCCCACCCCCTGCGCCTCACCTCAGCCGACCCCCTACAAAAACGCCAGCTGGCCCAACACCCGAACAAAAACACTATACCATCTGTGCCTGTGAGCTGGAGGAGGAAGTGTGTGGCGAGTCGTTTATTACCAGTTGAAGTGCGCCACTTTAATGCGATGGCAAGGGTGACGGGGTTGGTGGTCCCGACTGGACAGTCCCGCCCGGTATACGGCCCGGTCTACGGCGCGTTCTACGGCGCGTTCTACGGCGCGTTCTACGGCCCGGCCTGCGGCGCGGTCTACGGCCCCTGAGACATTAAGTCTCTGGGACGTCCTCGCATCAGCTGTGATAATGGGATTCCACTTTAGAGCCTGCACTCAACGTGGCCGCAGCGGCAGCAGCGGCAGCAGCAGCGGCAGCAGCGGCAGCAGCACCCATGGCGACGACAGCAGCAGCAGTGGCTACGGCAGCTGTCGTGGCTGGGGTGGGAGTCACGGGAGAGGCGGCGGCGGCGGGGGCGGCGGGGCCGATTGTCAATGGCGTACAGGCTTCCCTGGGTGCCAAAGGACACGAAGTGGCATGGCTTACGGGCCGCTTCCCCTCCTTCTCTACCTCTTCGTCCTCCTGCTCTGCTGGAATGGCTCTTGTCTGGCCCAGGGCAACGCCGCGTCCACTGATCCGAGGCAAAAGCTGGCCATCCGAGAGGTCAACGACCCTGGGGGGCCGCCCCTCCCTGGAGCCGCCGCGGCTGGCCTCGCGCCCGGCACGGGAGGCTGGCCCACCCCGATCGCGGACCCACCCCCCCAGCAGCCGGTCTGCGGGGGGCGGATCACCGACGCGCCGGGTTACATCGCCACGCCCAACTTCCCCCACCGCTTCCCGGTGCCCATCGAGTGCAAGTGGGTGCTGGAAGCCCCTCCCGAGAAGAAGATCATTCTCTACTTCACCCAGTACTACCTGCTCGGGGTACTCCGCGTGGCCGAGTACACCCTGTACCAGGACGACCGCTTCTACGTCAACAAGAAGGACTACGGCGAGATCAGCTTCGATGATGACGTCACGTGGCTCATGAGCACCCAAGATGTGCTCGTCTTGACCTTTGAACTCCAGGAGATCGGGAACATTCACCTACGGGTTGACGACTTCCTCTTGGATGTTTTCGGCTTTAACATCACGTACGAGTTTGTCGATGACGACGCCGATGAGCGGTCGGACGCCTGCTCCGTAAACGATTGCTCCTTCCTCGGCAACTGTATGGCCGACAAGGACTTCGAGAGCTACGGCTGCCATTGCTTCCCCAGTTACTATGGAGACCAGTGTCAGTACGGTCCCCACTGCGACCCCGAAGCTGGCATCAACAGCTGTTATAACGGTGGATCGTGCAGGTGGGAGTGAAAAGCTCAACAATATTGAATCGAAAAGAAAAGAAAAACAATTGATCGATTTTTACTTTATATGTGTCACATTATTCCATTGATTTTTGACGAGTGATGCGAGTCACGAAAGGCTCTCGCATTATTTCTTTTGTTTCTTCCAATCTGGGTTATCTTTGATCGTATGAACCGAGCAGTCGTTGGCTTGATTTATATCCCTTCGTGTCTGAACATCATATGTACGTCAATCGATAAATATTTAATCATTAGCCACCTTAACCAACCTATATTTACATTCAACTTGCATAATCAGGTCACACATGTCCTCTGAACACCACGTTACGTAACGTGTAATGTGTAACGCAATTTACATAATCGAACATGCAGGTTGGTAATGCGCCTCTGGGCTATAGATATTGCTCTTGACACCTGTTGTTGTATTTGGCTTTACAGATATTTTTACGGATCGCTGGTGAATATATGTATCTGCCTGCCTAATTACACGGGAGTTCAGTGCGAGATCGAGATAGGACCAGAGGAGGAAAATCGAAAAGGTACGAATTGAATCATACAGTACATTGGCATTTATGTTTCGTTTAGAAGCCTTGGAATGAATAAAAATCGAAATGACACGAGCTGTATCATAAAGTGTAATAACGGTCTATCACATGTCTTTGGTTTAGACCGTCTGGATGAAGGCCACCCGGGTGGTCTAGGGGTTAGCGCGCTCGGTGTGTCGGGTGAACTCTGCCAGGCCAGCCAGGGTGGCCGAGTTCGGGGGGCGTGGGTGGCAAGGTAAAGACCCCATGTCCTTCTTCGCAAAGAGTAGGGGGTTGCCCCCGGGGATATGGCTCCACTCTCCCTTCCTTCTCCCATTGACGCCATATGACCAACAGTGGTTGAAACGTCCTGAATATACAACCAACCAACCGAGTTCGGGGTTTAGCGCCCCATGGAGAGACTGTCTTTGCAGGATGCCAGCGCACCTTTCCGTGATTCAATAAATGAATCTTCCAGACATTGAATACCCTTGTATTGGCACTGTGCAGCTATGTGTAGCCCCCCCCCCCGGAACGTGACCTATTTCTCTGTGTTTCAGTTTGTGAGGCGTTGGGCTGCACCCAGAACTGTCTCACAACTGACAACGACAGCTACGTATGTGCTTGTAACGAGGGATATCAGATGCTGGAAGACAACGTGACTTGCGTGGAAAAAGGTGCTTTTTTTGTTGCATTCGCATATATCAGCATGAATCCATTACTTCAGCAGGTACAACACACGTTTTGTGCTGACTTGCCCATGAACATAAAACAAGTAGTTCCGGTAGAACGGGCAAGCGTTTGGCACCCCAGCTCTAACTAGGACGACCGAATGATAATTATGCATATATGGCAAATCCATGTCATTCGTATGGTGGTGTTTTTCTTTCAAGGTATGATGCGGTATTTCGCTGAAATTCGCCTCACCGTGAACACCACCGAGACAGGGTCTGTGTCCACTTTCCCCCAGGACCCATTATTGTGCGACAACTTCACCGCGCACTTCGTAGATGCAGTAAGTATGACCTCTTTGTGATAGACATAAACATAATCCAATGTCACCGACGTATTCATTCAACAAATCCCGAACGATGAGTTAACACACCACTTCTGATCCTATTCAATTCCTAATCTACCTCAGTATACCGCCAAGCTTAATTGCTGGGAATAAACGCTACAGGAAAATAACAACCGATGTAAAAACAAAGCGTGCTATTTCTCATTGAAATGATTTCTCAGCATTGTAACGCTTATCATGTTGTTGCGTACAAAGAAATACCCGGAGTTTTCAGTTTTTACTTATACTACTGTTGTATTATCGCGGTAGGTTCGAGACAGCATCTTAACGCTACAGCACGAAAACCTCACCGTGACCGGCCGAAGGTGAGTGGAAAAGGGAATTATGAGTACATTTTTTATAAATGGACATATATATGGGATGTTAATTTGTGAAAATATGTGTCCATCGCCATATGTATCCCACACGAGTTAAATGATTCAATGTATACGGATTACTACTAATCTAGTATAGATGTCGCACGAGAATATTTCAAGAAGTCGTAAATATTCCCTCAACCTAGCTTTACAGTCGGACATTTTTGGAGGGCAAATCGGCCTCTCACGAACCTCCCTGGTTAGCGCACCAACCCGCCGCTCAATAGGCCATGGATTCTATTTGACCCCCCTCCTCCCCCACCCCCCGTCTATCACGGCTACTGCTTTGATGGGATGCCTGTCGTAGCCTTTACACGGCTTTGCCTCGCGTTGTGTGTAGATTAATCACCCTTTCCCCCAAGGATACCAATGTCGTCATTATAAAAAAACGTCGTGCTGACAACTAAACACGACCTATCAAGTGTAGCAGCCGCTACTTCAACGGAAATCTCTTAAATCAAGATATCGAAAAACACAACAACAAAGACAGATATCTAGAGCCAAATGACGTAATTTATTTTTTGGCGTTCTAATCAAGGGATGTACATTGCCATTGTAGCGTCATCTTCACCTGTTGTATAAATGAGTTGTCAGACGGCGCTGCACCGAATATAACAGGCGCTAGATGACTAATGACATGAAATGGATTCCCCCTGTCAGCGACACATGTGCTAACTATAGTTTAGCGACTGCTCTCACCGTTTCTATATTGATCCACAATCATTCACTGCCCTGCTGGGGTGAGCCCTGGAAACTGGTTTATATGCCAGCAGCGCAAATAGCTACTTCGCTGGCTTGATAACGCCATCTGTCTTGTTAATTAAAAATACCATTTAATCCGTGTAGTAATTGACAAACCGGCTCCCGTTTCGGCATCAAGCATGTTTCTCGCATTTTCCTTCATTTGATTTTCCTAGATGTCCCCCCGTGGCCTAGTGGGTAGCGCGTTCGGCTACCGTCCAGTGTGCTCTGCTAGGCCGGCCCAGTGGGTAGCGCGTTCGGCTACCGTCGAGTGTGCTCAGCTAGGCCGGCTCAGTGGGTAGCGCGTTCGGCTACCGTCGAGTGTGCTCTGCTAGGCCGGCTCAGTGGGTAGCGCGTTCGGCTACCGTCGAGTGTGCTCTGCTAGGCCGGCCCAGTGGGGAGCGCGTTCGGCTACCGTCGAGTGTGCTCTGCTAGGCCGGCTCAGTGGGTAGCGCGTTCGGCTACCGTCGAGTGTGCTCTGCTAGGCCGGCCCAGTGGGTAGCGCGTTCGGCTACCGTCGAGTGTGCTCTGCTAGGCCGGCTCAGTGGGTAGCGCGTTCGGCTACCGTCGAGTGTGCTCTGCTAGGCCGGCTCAGTGGGTAGCGCGTTCGGCTACCGTCGAGTGTGCTCTGCTAGGCCGGCTCAGTGGGTAGCGCGTTCGGCTACCGTCGAGTGTGCTCTGCTAGGCCGACTCAGTGGGTAGCGCGTTCGGCTACCGTCGAGTGTGCTCTGCTAGGCCGGCCCAGTGGGGAGCGCGTTCGGCTACCGTCGAGTGTGCTCTGCTAGGCCGGCTCAGTGGGTAGCGCGTTCGGCTACCGTCGAGTGTGCTCTGCTAGGCCGGCTCAGTGGGTAGCGCGTTCGGCTACCGTCGAGTGTGCTCTGCTAGGCCGGCCCAGTGGGGAGCGCGTTCGGCTACCGTCGAGTGTGCTCTGCTAGGCCGGCTCAGTGGGTAGCGCGTTCGGCTACCGTCGAGTGTGCTCTGCTAGGCCGGCTCAGGCGGCCGGTGCGTGATTCGCATCCCATCTGTGCAAATGTCTCTGGTTAAATCAATCAATCAATCAATATCATTGCTCCCAAGATGTTTTTGGACCGGTGTAACCCGCATGTGCACAAATGTGGCACAAAATACAAATCCAGAGGTTATCTCATTGACCTGGGCCCGTCATTGACCTGGGTCCGTCATTAACCTGGGCCCGTCATTGACCTGGGCCCGTCATTGATCTGGGTCCGTCATTGACCTGATCCCGTCATTGACATGGGCCCGTCATTGACCTGGGTCCGTCATTAACCTGGGTCCGTCATTAACCTGGGCCCGTCATTGACCTGGGCCCGTCATTGATCTGGGTCCGTCATTGACCTGATCCCGTCATTGACATGGGCCCGTCATTGACATGGGTCCGTCATTGACCTGGGCCCGGCATTGACCTGGGCCCGTCATTGACCTGGGCCCGTCATTGATCTGGGTCCGTCATTGACCTGATCCCGTCATTGACATGGGCCCGTCATTGACCTGGGTCCGTCATTAACCTGGGTCCGTCATTAACCTGGGCCCGTCATTGACCTGGGCCCGTCATTGATCTGGGTCCGTCATTGACCTGATCCCGTCATTGACATGGGCCCGTCATTGACATGGGTCCGTCATTGACCTGGGCCCGGCATTGACCTGGGCCCGTCATTGACCTGGGCCCGTCATTAACCTGGGCCCGCCATTGACCTGGGCCCGTCATTGATCTGGGTCCGTCATTGACCTGATCCCGTCATTGACATAGGCCCGTCATTGACATGGGTCCGTCATTGACCTGGGCCCGGCATTGACCTGGGTCCGTCATTGACCTGGACCCGTCATTGACCTGGGCCCCTCATTGACCTGGGTCCGTCATTGACCTGGGTCCGTCATTGACCTGGGCCCATCATTGACCTGGGCCCATCATTGACCTAGGCCCGTCATTGACATGGGCCCACCATTGACCTGGGTCCGTCATTGATCTGGGTCCGTCATTGACCTGATCCCGTCATTGACCTGATCCCGTCATTGACATGGGCCCGTCATTGACCTGGGCCCGTCATTGACCTGGGCCCGTCATTGGCCTGGGTCCGTCAGTTCGAAACGGCCGGGGCCGAAAATGTCGCCTTTGAACAGGACATTAAAATGTTCGTGCCACGATTTTTTTTACCTCAGATTTAACTTTGTTTAGGAAGATGAACAAATAAGAATTTGTTTTAATGGGAGTTTACAGTGTTTAACCCACGATGTCACAAAAAGAGTGTTCGTCAAAGTAGCAAAAGTGAGGTCCGGCGGGTTTATTTCTGAGAGCATTGCATCTGAGCGTTATTTAGAATTCCCCAATGGTGTCACAAGATTGACAGGTGAGTTTTGATGCAGTGCATAGGCATCTGTTGAGGGCGTGTATTGTTCTCATGGCGGAGTGCTTTTTGTTGAGTTCAAGCCAATGAGCAGAGACAATCTGAGTCTCATTGTAAACGCACATGCGTTTGTATTCCCCTTTGACTTTCCTCACTCACAGAATTTAAATTGGTTGGTGCGGAAACAAGTGGAAAAAATATTCCCTTCTACTATTTGGGGCGTTATAGCTCGATAATACAGGCGTGGAAACACAGAAGATTAATATGAGCTAAATATGTTTTGGCGTGGCACCAACTCTTTAAGATGGCACTGTTACGAAGTGGCCACGAGCCCCGGCGCATCCCCCCAAGTCTGCGAGCAGTCACCGGGATCACACGGTATGACTAACGACCATGCGTCTGTTTGGCTTCTTCCAGGTATGAAAACCCGCTTTTCTACGTGGATTTCTACTTCATCGGCGTGAAGGCGGAAAAAGAATCAGTGTGGCAGACCCTTCAGGTACTGATCGCCTCCACGACTGTGTGCGGCTTCACCATGGACCCCCAGTATCTCGTCTTCGACGCCCAGGCAGGTGAGTCAACAATGAGCTATTTCATAAGAGTGTCGTGAATTAACATGGAGTCGCATGCGCATTCCGGTCACAACGAAGCCCGGGTAAGACCATAGGCCTTAGTGTGCTTAGTGTGCTTAGTGTGCTTAGTGTGCTTAGTGTGCTAAGTGTGCTTAGTGTGCTTAGTGTGCTTAGTGTGCTTAGTGTGCTTAGTGTGCTTAGTGTGCTTAGTGTGCTTAGTGCGCGTTTGATCCGTGATGAACTAGCGTATTCTGGTACAGTCGTGTATTCATGTTAGAGCCAACCAAGCGTTTAGCATAGCTCACCTATGACTCATGACTTCCATCTACTACAATAATCCATTTCCTCGATCATGGAATATAGACCTTTCCAAAAAGTCTTTTCCCTGAGAAATGTAACGGTTCGATTCCCCCCTGTGCCAAAAATGCCCATCAAAGGTGTTTGTGCGGGATCAAGATGCCCCGGTTTTCTTCGCGAAGGGTACCAGCGGTTTACCCCTTGTGACCTGGCTCAACTCTAACTTGACCCCTTCTGTTGTCGCGACATGACCAGGTCAAAGCGTCCTACGTATGAAACCAGTCAATCAAGCCCCCACCCCGTCTTATAATAATAATAATTTTTATTGTCCAATGGTATGTCTCGCAAGAAAACAGACATATACATATAATATATGACTATATCTATAAAGGTACAAGTAAAAATAAGCAACGTGAAAGGGCCAAAGTAGTAGGCTTTTTACCACAAGGAATTAATGTGAAAATCATATCTCATCCAGCATAATGGATACAACATAATATTTGGACTATTTTACTACTAATGACGACATAATTGCTCTCTTGCATGAGTGAAGGGATGGGTTATATTATATCTTGACTTATATCTCCCCACCCCCCCACCACCACCGACAGCCCTGCACGCGGTAAGCGTCCGGGTCTACGAGAGTCCCGTGCTGGAGGGCCATCTGCTGACCCTGGTCTGCGAGGCCAAGGGTTCCCGAGACCTGCACATCGAGTGGTTCAAGGACGGAGTGCCTATCGACATCCACAAGACGCCGCGCAACGCCTGGGAGTCTCGCACGCCGGCCTACGACGGCGAGACCCACATCGCCGTCCTTGACATTGAGAAAGCACATGCCCTTGATGAAGGTGTGTGAGATGTGTACTGATATATATATATATATATATATATTGTATATATTAATATTATGTATCTACCATGGGCGTGAGAGAACGTGAAGCGGGTTTAGGGGCCTTCATTGCTGCCTTACAAGCACAAGAATGATATCTGTATAAGGACTAATTAGTCGGTGTCTAATATCTGCATAAGGACTAATTAGTCGGTGTCTAATATCTGTATAAGGACTAATTAGTCGGTGTCTAATATCTGCATAAGGACTAATTAGTCGGTGTCTAATATCTGTATAAGGACTAATTAGTCGGTGTCTAATATCTGTATAAGGACTAATTAGTCGGTGTCTAATATCTGTATAAGGACTAATTAGTCGGTGTCTAATATCTGCATAAGGACTAATTAGTCGGTGTCTAATATCTGTATAAGGACTAATTAGTCGGTGTCTAATATCTGTATAAGGACTAATTAGTCGGTGTCTAATATCTGTATAAAGACTAATTAGTCGGTGTCACTAATTAGTCGGTGTCTAATATCTGTATAAGGACTAATTAGTCGGTGTCTAATATCTGTATAAGGACTAATTAGTCGGTGTCTAATATCTGTATAAGGACTAATTAGTCGGTGTCTACTATCTTTATAAAGACTAATTAGTCGGTGTCCAATATCTGTATAAAGACTAATTAGTCAGTGCCTAATATCTGTATAAGGACTAATTATTTAGTGTCTAATATCTGTACAAGGTCCAACATTTTTCTTCGTTTTGTCTCGCCCAGGCGAATACACGTGTAAAGTCACGGACTGGAACGAGACTAAGTCCGAGAGTGTTCACGTGACTGTGGTGCCGATCCCCCACATGGAGACGTCCCCAATGGCGGCCACGCTGCCACAGGGCAGCACGACGCCCCTGGCCCTCTCCTGCCTGTCGCGTCATGACGAGCGGGCCGAGTTTAAGTATCAATGGAAACGCGACGGTCAGGAGCTCTCCCCCGGACCCAACCACGAAGTCGTGGAGAAGCTGCTCCCAACCGGAAGTCGTGTTATTTTAAGAGAAATAAGGCAATCTGCCAACTACACCTGCCACGTGAGCAACGCAGCGGGGGCCTCGGAGAGTACCAGCATGGTTACCATACTGAAACGTGAGTCGATGTGTGCGCTGCGGTGAGTCGCAAGGAGTTTTATCGCCACTCGGGTCGATACGCAATAACCCCAGTTAATGTGCCACAAAAAAAAAAAAAAAAATATTACCCCGCCAGCGGTTCCAAAAAATGTTAGTTTAGACGTTTTTGTGCGGTATTAACCAACGTGTTGATTAGTTAGGTGTAAACTTCTAGTCGCAACGAGTAATCAATCACGCCTGAATAGTGAGAATGTTTTACGATTTCTCCATATCGGTGTTCTTGCTGCGTCCAGCCGGCGTCCCTACTTGTCCTGAAAACATCCACAGCGAGATCAGCTGGAACGTCACCATTGGCAACCGAATGGATGTAGAGCCCTGTCCACGTGACGCCGAAAGTACGGATCGTTTGCGTGGCATGTAATTGATAAGGCATTTTATCGCCTGTCTCACGGCGGCGCCTTCTCAATAACTCCATTCTTGAAGTCACTAGTCGGATACTGTCTCAGTCTAACATTTAATTGTTTTTATATTGCTGCATTAATACATAGCGATATATACTACCTGCATTAGTTAAAGAAATTAACGAACTTAGAAATATGAGATCGGCTCAATAAACTATATGTTGTCACTGTTAAAGCCGGCGTGAATTTCGAACATTACTTCTCTGATCGCGTAGTCAACGTGATCACTTCCATGAATGCTGCAAATGTGTCATGATTGGTGTGTTGTTTGATGCATGTAATCGACATGTAATCATTGGGAAGGAGATGTTAAGATTATGTTGTATTTCGTCTCTATTAATTCGTAATCTGAACATCGTAAAGGATAATTTACCATCCCATTCCGTTGCATCATTGCTTGAATGGGTTTTTGAAAAGGTATTTTCTAGTATCTTTTACAAAGTGGCAAAACCGACGGGGTGATTACTGAATTATCAAACGAAGATAACTGACCTTTGGGGCTGTTGTTCGTTCTAAATTGCTGAACCATGCAGGCTCGGCGACGAAATGCAGTAGCCGGCAATGTAGAAAGTTGACGTGGAATCGAGGTATAGTTGATATAATCTGGTGTACGGTATGTGTGTCCGGTGTGCCCTGTGACAATAAGCATTATCTGTTCTGGGTGGAGCCTCCTTCTGGTATCCCGCGACCTCGTTCCCATGCAAACCTCGACTCCTAAGATGGTGTACATGTTCCCGTGTAAAGTGTGTCATTCACCATGTTCATCTGCCCCTCCCCCCTCCCCCTCCCCCGCCGTGTTTGTCCAGGTTGCGTTCCCAGTTTGGACATGTGGTTTCGATGTGACGTCAATAACATGTGTTTGTACATGACTGTGTCTCACTCTTTACCGTTATCTGTCGTCGTTTAATTTTGGCACCTACCAAAAATGGCTTCTTCCACGTGGCATCAGCATTATAGTCGCCGGATGTGACAAGCAGAACGATGCTGAGAAACAAAGGAAAAACACGCCGCCATCTAGCACGCAATGAGATCAGGCGACTCTCGTGGTTCCAGCCACACCGCGGATCGCTGTCCATAAAAACCTGTTCTCGCCGTGAGCAGGAGGCCTAACGCATTGGCTGTCTGGACTACTTGATTCGTAATGTCATCGGAGTGGGGGGATACCTATGGTGGAAGCCTTGCATCCACTGCATCTACGGCAGTCCGACGTGATAATCAATATGGACTTCATGTGAGAATCACAGAAGCCAACGATCAGTCTTCACACAGAAATATTAATAACATATACTGAATTATCCGCAAGCGGGGACGTCAAAAGGCATTAGTCGATATGGCGGAGAAATTCTCATTTGGCGATGACAACATTATATTAAAATAAAGAATAAAATAGTAGCTAAATATACTAGCTGTGCCTCGCAATCTGCTCAATGTGTACGCTTATTGGTGTGTGTATGTCGATGTATATATGTGAAGGCAAAGAACACTGGTTTGTGATGTGGTTGAGAATGTTTGGCGACGTGGTATTGTCATTGACATTAAGTGCTTAGTGTGGCTTCCGGTCGACTACTGCATGCGTCTAGATTAGATCCCTTGTCGATACCTGTCCCGTGTTGCCCCGTGTTGCCCCTTGTTGCTCCGTGTCATCTGTACCTGCCTCTTGTGCTACAGAAGTGGCTCCACCTGGTTGCTGTTCATTGTTCTCATTCCTGCTTTTAGATCTCTAGTTGGAATGGGAGTTCAAGTTCTGTATCGATGTCTTGTGTACATATTCTCCACAGCCATTACCTGTTTTCAGTGAATGATTATGTTTTACATTTGACATTAAGGTGCCAAGGCGGATGGCATGGCACTTGTTGTGTGTTACAGAATGGTGGTTACTGTCAAGTGTTAAGACTTATACCCACCCTGTTACAGCTCCGCTGTTCATTCGACCATTTAATTGCTATCCTAAATAAGAATAAGACATCCTTTTCCATTTCTTTTGATAAATCTAATGAACGTCTAGTTTGATCGGTTTATCAAATGTATCTTCACTTTAAATCGCTAAAAACGGTAAATGGGCTTACTTGTTGGTATCATAAAAAACCTGCCTTAGGTCTGATATCAATCTAGCCAATGAATATACGCCATCCTCCGTTTACCGTATGCATATTGCGTCGTTATATTTATGAAAAGTAATATTTCTAGGAGCATAAATCTTGGTATTACATGCGTTCATTATAATGTATAAAAGAACCCCACATTACAATCTATACATGTATGTAATTACATGTAATAAAAGTGAAATTATTATGGAGAAGCATAATGGGCAAAAGAGGGACTCGCATGTCACATTGATGTCGAACGATTGAAAAGGCTTATTAACTAATTAATCTTGATTTATGGACGTATTATAATTTATAATTACAATCAACCGACGAAGTCTCCAATGTGTTGTCATGTAGTTCTCATTGCATATTTTCCATCTCTTGATTTGCGCGCAACTGGGTGCATGCGATTGCAATATGTGCTTCTACGATGTTTGTTTATGTGATCTATTGAATGCAATGGCTTCATGCGCCCAGAACTAGCACCCCCCCCCCCGCCCTCCTCGCACCGCCCCAACCTCGTCTTCTCCTGGACTGATTTCCGAAACCCGTGTTGGCTTCCGGACACAATTATAACGAGGCCGCTGTGCTTAGTGAGGCAAACTCGACCAATCAGTCTTTGTGATATAGCGTATATATATATATGTAGTTGTAATAATGCTTCGTGCATTGCGACATTAAATTAGGCTGATTAATACCATGGTATTACCTTTGTAATTATATGCCCTGTGCCCCGTAGAGCGTGTTGTGTGTTCTCGATGGCTCAGGGTACCTCCCGGTGTGTTACCAAGGATAGTGTATACAGGGTCGTGTATATACACTCTCCCCGGTGTTGATAATCCCTGGGGTTGTCCTCACCCAGACCTTGCCGGTGCTATAATCACTAACCGGCTTACCTCTGTTGAGTGCTTGCAGGCATGGCAACCAGGACTTGCCATTGTGATGGCGCAGACTGCCGCTGGGTGCAGCCGAACTTCGCCAAGTGCACGACCATCCCTCTGATAGATGTCTACAGAAAGGTAATAAGGACACGGCTTATACACACAGCCCATATATAGCCACCACCACTCCCTCCCTCTCCCTCACATCCACAACTGTGGTTAAGAAGGTTCCTTCTGCTTAACCACAGTCACACCCACCCTCACCCTTACCCCACCCCTCGACCCATGCGTTACAGGCGTGTCGTACGGTACTGGGTTCGAATCCGGGCCCGGGCATCTAATCTGGGGCATATTTCATCCATTCACTCTTCATCGTCTCGGGATGTTGAGCTTATTTATAGCCCAGTTTAGGCCTTGTGCGCATGAAAGCTGTCGAAAAGACAAATTATTTTCATTTCATTTCGATGTGTTACAGTACATGAGGGTGGAGCTGGGCTTCCAGACGGAACACGTGAGCACTTCTCTGGAGCGACTGGAGGCCTTCCTGCGTAAGGAGCGCCGCCTGGTGAGCTTCCTGTTCTCGGGAGATCTCGCCATGGCTTTGGAGATCTGCAACAGGGCGCAGAACTACATTTACCTGTTCGAGCCGGCCTCCTCCAAGCCGGCGTTGTACCAGGTGGGTGTCCACGTGTGTAACTATGGCAGAAATAAGGCCTGTCTGGTTGTCATGGGATATGTGGCTGGAAATGTGTCTTGACATGGCAAGATAATAATACCAGACTGGAGAAATTTCTTTCAATTTGTAATTCTTGAGATCGTTTGGCTATAATTAATCGTGGATACATCCATAAAGACTAAAGCCACAATATATGTCATGTATCATAGGTAAGAATTATGAGTTAGTCTAAGACTTATCGGGTTCAGTTTCTTATATGCAATGTGTCGTGGTTTTATTATGGTCATATGTGTGGTATCTCCTCTCATAGGCGTTTCATTCCATTGCGGTGTCTTCTCGATTCTGTGGAACAGTGCTTCTGTCTCATTCTGTTTTTCTGTCTTCATCTTGTTGCATATTGCATAATTTCTTTTCATTGGTGTCTTATTCTGTTTTTCCCTGTCTTGTATATCCTGTTGAACAGAACATCATATTTTCTACTTGGTGTGTCATTCTGCTTCTGTGTTTTTTTTATCCTGTTACATATAACATATTTTCTTGATTCTGTTACATATGGCGTGATGTCTTCTTGATCCTGTTACATATGGCATGATATCTCCTACTTGGTGTCTCATTTTCTTTCTTTGTATTTTAGATCTTGTTAAATATTGCGGCCTTTGTCCTCGAAGAAGGACGCTACGCGACAGAGGAGGAAATCAAGGTATACATCACCATCCTACCATAACACCACCTTATCCCCTACTCCCGGTGCCACCTCATCCCAGTGCTCACGAAATGAAACATCGTCATCATGTATTGCTGCGCTGAGCCTACTCAACAATAGCATTGTTCATCTAATGAATCCTGCTAAACATCTTCGTTGAGAAGTGCAGCTATCGTGTCCCTGAGTTTGTCCCTTGGGAGCTTCCTTCTATAAATGCGACTCAATGTATCTGTATGCACACTGTGTCCTTATCGTCTACCAATCCTATGATGTGGTCTCTCACACAGGAGCTGAATCTGTTTGACAGCGTGATGACCCTGATGGAGGGACTGAGGAAAGACGCTACAGTCTTTCCAATCGGCTTCAGATTCCACGCCAGAGATTTCAGTAGGTCTCTTCTTGAAATTTGGGGATGATTTTTTAGATCATTCATATGTCAATCTGCTTCCTGACCCACGTTAGCCATCATATCTGTTAGGTGGTCCAAATTCCAGATCATGTCATTCTGTATTTGGTGATTGAAATGCGGTCGAGCCACAGGTCGCGGCCTTGACCATTGGCATCTGTGTCTGGGACATCTTATCCGATCTAAGTCATTGCCCGCGTCTGGGACATCTCATCCAATCTATTTCATTGCCCGCGTCTGGGACATCTTATCCAATCTAAGTCATTGCCCGCGTCTGGGACATCTCATCCAATCTATTTCATTGCCCGCGTCTGGGACATCTCATCCAATCTATTTCATTGCCCGCGTCTGGGACATCTTATACGATCTAAGTCATTGCCCGCGTCTGGGATATCTCATCCAATCTATTTCATTGCCCGCGTCTGGAGCCGTCTCATCCAATCTATTTCATTGCCCGCGTCTGGGACATCTAATCCAATCTATTCGATTGCCCGTGTCTGGGACATGTAATCTAATCTATTTCATTGCCCGCATCTGAGACATCTCATCCAATCTATTTCATTGCCCGCGTCTGGGACATCTCATCTGATCTACTTCATTGCCAGCGTCTGGAGACGTTTCATCAAATTTATTTCATTGCCCCAGGAAATTACTTAACACTTACTATTACTTTTACTTTCCTGCTCCGCGGCAATGACTATTGGGGGAGGGGGGGGGCATCCTGGTGTAGTTGTTAGAAGCTAGGTTATGGGTTCCAATCCGTGCCCGGGCACGTTAATATTGGGCATATTTCATCCATTCGTCCTGCATCTTCTCGGGTAATTCCTTGGCCAAGTTTAGCCCTTGTGTGGCAGCATAAAAGCCAACATAAAACACCAATTCATTTCATGGTTTGGAGCCCAGCCGAAAACCCTCATTTTTGGGACGTGTTTCATGCAACTCCATTTCATTGTCCCGGGATATTGCTGGTCGTTCTTCCATGTAAGGGCGAACCATTGTTTCAGCACAGCTCACGTATTACTCACGCCTACCGTTTACTACAATAATACATTTCGTCTGTTTTTACATAGAAAGATCGACCAGACTGCTCGACCCGGTGAGCGATTAAGTGGCATAAAACTCAAATTTCGTTTTTCTTTCCTTCTCAACGAGACTGAGGGCGTGTTCGATTTACATAAACCGAAACCGGTTTTGCTCGAAACCGTGGGTCTATCGAAAGAGCTGGTTTGACGATGTCGGTTCCCCGGAACTGTCAGTTTAATCAACACATTCATCATAGTTAATCATAAATGTAGCGAATAGAGACTTATGGGCAAAAGTATGACACTAATTTATTTAAGGACAGTCCAATCGCGTGTAGGAAATGAAACACACGGCGTATTTATACTGGCATAACTTCAAAAGCACATGGCCATTGCCAACATGCATGCTGAAACTGTGAACAAAGGAAACTATGGGTTCGCGTTCAGGTGGGCAAACCGTTGAAACCGGTTTCAAAAACGGTTTTGGCTTCCCGTCGGTTTCAGGTAAATCGAACTGGCCCTAATTGTTTCCGGATCCCTTGTGTTGACGGCTGGTTTCCGTGTTGCAGACATCCAAGTCCACGGCCTGGAGTCCTGCTTCCAGAGCTCCAACAGAACGGTCTATAACTACAGCGACGTCGAGGCGTGGATCCCGCACGATGACAGCGACTGTAAGCAGCCTTCCGATCCTCGCTAAATAAAAGATTTTTAGTCAAAAAGTCAAAACCTTCTGATCCTGCCACGCCCATGTGAAGCCATTTACTATTTGGCAGTGGGAGTTTTTTTTTCTGTCATTTCAAAAATCACATCCTGTTGTTACATACGATGATATTTTTTGTTTTGTGGGGTACATGGAGGTGGGAGAGGGGTGGGGGGGGCAATGATGCTGTCTGCCAGTCGCGGTGGCTCGTGTTTTTTGCACATTTTCGTGATGAGGATCTATGGAAGGACAAAAAGCCTCAGTAATGGCCTCATTACGCGTTTCGCCTAATTTTTTGCTTCTTATGGCTGCGAACATGGGTATTATTAGAAGGTAATGACGTACGCAGAACACTCCTGTTTTGTTCTAGCGCAAGACCTCGAGGGAGGCATGTCCTTCCCAAACCCAGACCTCATGTATAGCCAGTGGGCTGACCCGGTGTATAACAAATGTGCTGACCCAATGTATAACTATGCGATGACCAAATGTATAACTGCGCTGACCCAATATATAACTATGCGCTGATCCAATGTATAACTATGCTTTGACCCAATGTATAACTACTGTGTAGACCCAATGTATAACAACTGTGCTGACCCAATGTACAACTACTGTGTAGACCCAATGTATAACAACTGTGCTGACCCAATGTACAACTACAGTGTAGACCCTATCGCTGCCCGTTGTCCTTTCAGGTAACACGACACTTCACGTCTTTTCGGTGCGATACAACACCATGGAGGGATACTTGTCCAACGTCAGGCTCGGGTCAGTGACGATGTGCCTCACCAATCCTTATTCCTGGTGCATCCACCAGCATGTGCACGTTATATACCTCATTTGTCCTGGTTATTTTACATGATTGTTTTATTGCACTCGCCTTGAGTGCTCTGGCCACTTGAGAGCCTAACGGCACGTGGATCGGTGGTTCGAGCCCCGCTGTGGCCATGTCTGTGTGGTCGCAAAATAAAGATCCCATGTCCTTCTTCGCAAAGCGTAGGGGGTTACTCCCGGGGACATGACAGACGTGGCTGACCGAAAGTGGTTGAAACGTCATGAATGCACAACCAACCAGCCAACTTGGACCACCGTGACATAAAGCGATGCCGCAGATGGTATAACTTGTATAACATGTCTCCATTCAGAGATGAGGGTACACACCGTGTGAGCGGGATTATTTACCTTGGGCTGAGCGACCTGGGGCTGGCGGTACCCCACTCGGAGACCCGCCCCGTGCACATCAAGTTCACCCACCCCGCTGTGGCCGCCTCCGCCGCCCCCGGCACAGCCATGGTAAGTCCCACGCGATACGAAACACTGGCGTTAGTTAAAGTGGCCCATACAGTAATATTTTCTATGAAAAACTGAAATTGTTTTGAAATCAAATCACGTATTTATATTGAATTTCTTAACATATATATACACATATATTGTTTGCAAATTAAAAAATAAATAAAAATATGTTGTTTGCAAATTAAAAAATAAATAAAAATATGTTGTTTGCAAATTAAAAAATAAATAAAAATATGTTGTTTGCAATAAATAATCGGAGGTGTCGTTAAGCTATTTTTTTAGCGACTTTGATGCATTTCGTCTGGGAAAGTGTGGCTTTCTCGGATAATACGTCATCAAAATTCGCACATAACGGCATTGTTTTACCCTTTAACATATCAGATATTTTCTTTCCTCATAGAGTATATGATGGAACTCCTTCCATGGAGTTCTTAACCGTCCTGGTCAGAACCTTCTTTGAAAAAAATATCTCGAAAATCTGGGGGGGGGGGGGCATGAGCTCACACAATCAATATTTCCGTCGAACTTTTGTTTTTCGATTTGCATCAAACACAGGGAAAGGTGAAGAAAGGCTTGGAGACAGGTGTTTGATATTGCCCGCGCACCTGCCCAAGGCCAGGTGAATGTTAATCAGGCCTGTCGCTATACCGGGTCTCCTTACCGTGCGTCCTGCTTCAAAACAATTAACAGGCCACAGCGAAGGTCAGACGAATGATTAACTGTTAACACGTAAAGCTCGTAGCTGTTGTCGATGTCTTAAGGGGTTGCCTCGTGGTCTATAGTAGTGGCGTTAGGCTACAGTCGAGTGTGCATTGCCCGACCAGCCCAAGTGAATGGTGCGTGGCTCGAGCCCCACCTGTGCAAGTGTCTGACTGTGCAAGATAAAGGTGCCATGTTTTTCCTCGCAAGAAGTAGGGGGTTATGTATGGAAACATGGCTCGCCTCCAACTTGACCCTTCATATTGTCATATGGCGGCCCACGTTAGCCAACCATCCGTTAACTTATCTTAATATTTGTTTAGTGTCCACCGTTCAAGCAGCCATTGTCGCCTTTGGCTACGTACTGTAACGATACCAGGCTGCCTGACTTCCCGCTACTCTTTTTTGAGCGAGGACATATTGCACTTACATAGACAGTGGGCGCGAACCCCCGACATCAATGGCTGGCCTGGCAGAGCTCGTTTGACAACGTCGAGCTCGCTAACCACCTAACCATTCGGTTGTCCCTGACTGTGTTGCGCATCGCCTTAAACCACTGAAGGAGCAGGCATTCAGGAACGTAAATGATCGTGGCAAGCGATTGTCAATCAGACCATTTATTTCTCTCTGCCTGATCCACATGCTGTACGCTACCATATTTTCGAGTCGATGTAGAAAATCATTACATCGCTTTAATTGCAAGCGTTACCTAAACGTTACAGAGACAGGTGCGGCGGCAGACACCTGTCGACATGTATGAGCAGCGCGCCACTCGGGTGGAGGCTGCTGGCTTGCCGCACGAAACGCGACACTGATGTAGCTAGGCGATAGGGTTCAGCGCGGGGGGAAATCTTCACAGTTAGGTATTGACAATAATTGCTGAGCCGTCGTGGATATGAAAAAAGTTAGGACGGCTTTGGAGAATGAGAAGATGCCGCCTCGCCCGCATGCAGCTCGTGTCATACAAGAATAATTAGTCCTGCGTCCGGCAAAAGCAAATGTCCGGCATTGTTATCTTTTGATACCTTAAGTGGGTAACTTAAGTGGGTGAATGACGTCATCTGTTTTAGGGTAGCTGTTATATATATATATACCATGACGTCATCTGTATACAGGGTAATCCTTATGATATAAAGTAAATGATATACGCACGCGCTATGTAACATGACGTCATCTGTGTACCGGTTAATCCTTGTGATATAACGATTATGACATACGCTCACGTTATATATAACATCTGTCCATTACTCAATTCTTGTGGTATATAAAACCACAAGCGATCGACGGTCCACATACCGTATAGCATATTGCCTTACTGCTCTCACAGGCGGCGTTTCTTTCAAGTGTATGTAGGTCATGTGTCTGGTAATCAGTTCACACGTGATGTATCCTATCATTGTCAAGATGGATGGGATATGTTTTGTAAACAGCCACGCGAACACAAGCTTTGAATGCCTCATACAAAACGCTTGGGAAGTAAGCGTACCACGTGCTCAGACGTGCGGGTTCGCTGCGGTCATTTGACATTTGTCACAGCCGTCCTCTCTCTGTGTCTCTTGCAGGAGTCGTTTAACCGAAGCATCTGCGGAGTGTGGGAGAACGGGTAAGTCATTAATCCGACTTATATGAAGTTTACCATTCCAAAGAAAATCACGATGCAAACGACGTACTTATGATATTAAGATAAGATAAGATAAGATAAAGTTTTATTTAACGTCGGTATGTAAAAGTGAAAAATAAACATTAGCACAAATTGACCGATAATGATAAAATGACATGAGATGAACATTTTATCACTATTGACAGGATAACTTCCCTCGTAGCAGTTCATTTCCTCCAACCAAGTATTAACGGTTAAAAGGTGGGGGGGGGGGTGCTATTTTAGTATGTCATGAAGACATATAATCATGTAAATGATTACTCTTGTGCACAGCCACGCCTGGACCACCGAGGGGTGTACGGCGGAAGTGACGTCAGACAACTTCACCGTATGTCATTGCCTGCTGCCCGGACACTTCACACTCTTCCACGAGAGGGCGACACAGGTCAGTTGCAGCTAATCTGCGGCATACTTCATCCTTTCGTGGGAGGTTGGCTCAGTTTAGCCCCTATGTGTACATAATTGGCCTAAAACACCAATTTATTTCATGTCTATGTCATTTGGTAAGCGAGCTGAGCTACAGATCAACAGGTCATTGGAGCATGTTTCATTGGTGTTCATTCCATGTTAAGGCTCAGTTTAGCCCCTATGTGTACATAATTGGCCTAAAACACCAATTTATTTCATGTCTATGTCATTTGGTAAGCGAGCTGAGCTACAGATCAACAGGTCATTGGAGCATGTTTCATTGGTGTTCATTCCATGTTAAGGCGAACCGCTGTATCATCATAGCTCACGTTTTACTCAAACCTACAATATGCTGCTATAGCACATTTCGGGGGTTGTAACACAGAAGATGGACCGTTTCATCGGATCCCATTCATTTTAACCGGGAAACCTTTTTTGCCCTAACTTTGCCTTCATATGCATAAAAGACATTTCACTTAATTCTCAGGATTTCACTTTATTGTTTTCTGCTTTACACCATGTTTAGAAACCTAAGCCGTGTGAACAATATTAATAGTCTTGAAATGATTATTTTGCGTCACATGGTATTAGTCAGAGTCCCATTTTATCACTCTGTGTTAGCTTCATTTTGTATCTTACCAGCTGTTCACTATGCGGTGCAGACCGACAAGTTGCAGGCCTATCTATGGTCTGGATGTTTTAGTGCTAACGCCCACCAGACACGTTCGCGGCGGTGACAGAACTGACGCGGGACCGAAAAAATAGAACAGTAGAGTTTGACTTGGCTGACGGCCACTGCACGCGTCACTGGCGCCGGGCAGACGCGGTGCTGGCGCTGTCCCGTCGCGGCCCGGCGTTGAGATAGGACATTTTTCTAGTTTTCAATCTTCAGTTGGCGTGTCGTCGACATTTCAGCCAATCAGAAGAAAAAAAAATTCACCACGATGCGGCTCTTAACATCTTAAACATGGCGACCATAGCGAAAAAGTCGCGTCCAGTCGGCGTTGGCCACCGCGTCCGAACCGCGTCGCCTCGGTCCCGCCGCTCGGTTCAGCCGCCGCACCGCTTACCGCGTCCAGTGGACGTCAGCACCTAGGATTAAGGGCTTACCAACAATGCCATATGGCCCCTTAACCGGACTAATTTACGTCATAGGCATGATGATGATTTTTTTGTGTTTACCACTAGATGGAGCTCTTGACGGAACCGGAAGGGCATCATCACGTGATTCTGCTGGCCTGCTCTATTATCGCTCTCTGTGGCTTCGTGTCTGTGCTGATGGTGAACCTGTGTCTGTGGAGGTAAGAGGCGACGTCACACGCAAGTTTTGTTTGCAAGCCCATCCGTCTAATTGGCTGGCTGTCCGGAGTTTGGAGGAGATGAAGGAGGGTGCTCCACAGTGCGCTTGAAACCGATACAGCCTCAACTTCCTGGAATCATAACGATCATATCTCGAAAAAAATTGTCATAGAAATATCATAGTGACTATACATTTCGTGTGCATTAGCAGTTTTGGAGCGGGTTTCTTTTCATGTCCAGTTGGTGGGAGGGGGGGGGGGTGGGGGGGAGGGCGGGGAGAAGGCCCGCGAAAAAAGGAATATGGGGCCTGACGGGGTGAAAGGGAGTGGAGCCAGATTATGGCGCAAGTAGAGTGTGTGGCATTGATTGTATCTATATATACCCCATATATACCCGCATATCTCCCATGCCAGGTTATGTACCCTAAGTGCACCCACAACTACCTGTTGTGTTGAAACGGCGAGCATGGCGCCCACGGCTTCCTCGATTAAGGAAATACTATCCACACCTTAGGGTACTTCATCCATCGACCCATGCTCACCCATGGGCTTAATAACCTGGCACGTCCACAGGCTGTCGGTGCGACAGTCAGGGGCCAGGGCGAGGGCAGACTAGTCTCGCTAGATCAACTCGGTAGAGCAAAAGCGTAAATGATCCATACTTCATCACGAACAGTAACTGTGCATAAATCATAATAGTGTATAATATACTGTGTATAATATATTGTGTGTGAATATCTATAAATGTTGAAAATTAAATTTTGTGAGTCACTTATAAATATTAATGTCGGATCCCGTTGGTTAATCTTGACCAATATTGTTATTGGATTGTGTGTATTCGCATTGAACTACCAGGAACTACCGAGTCTACCAGGATCAAAAACCCATTGGTCTAAACGTCAGGTTGGATAAAAAAATCATAATCTATTTTACGATAGAGTTTAAGTGTTAAACATTTCGTATATGGCTATCAAATATCAAGATCCGAGACTCGATCAGTTGCTACAGTGTTGTGGAGAAGATCTGTTGCGTCTTACATACGACCCATTTAGGTTTGCATAGTCAAAAGCTGATGACAACCATAGCCACACGGGGAAGCATTAATACAGCGATATTAGATGAACACTCTTGTCTGGCAAAAAACGAACTGAGACACGAATAAAATCTGAACTAGGTCGACAAGAATCGAAATTAAAGAAGTCGGTGTAGACATGTGGCCAGACAGTGACATGTTTTTGGATTGTTTTAATTTAAATTTATGTTTTGTCTCTTGTAGACGGATGCGTGGAGAGTCGAGGTTCCTGACGTCTATCTTCGCTTCGGCCATGATCACACTGTGTGCTATGCTCATCAGTGGCATCAACAGGCGCGACCACCAGGTGGGCACCCTCATCCTACCCACCTCCCTCCCTCTGCCCTCCCCTCCCCTCCCCTCCCTCCACAGTGGCATCAACAGGCGCGACCACCAAGTGGGCACCCTCCCCCCACCCACCTCCCTCCCTCTGCCCTCCCCTCCCCTCCCCTCCCTCCACAGTGGCATCAACAAGGCGCGACCACCAGGTGGGCACCCTCCCCCCACCCACCTCCCTCCCTCTGCCCTCCCCTCCCTCCCCTCCCTCCACAGTGGCATCAACAGGCGCGACCACCAGGTGGGCACCCTCCCCCCACCACCTCCCTCCCTCTGCCCTCCCCTCCCCTCCCCTCCCTCCACAGTGGCATCAGCCGGCGCGACCACCAGGTGGGCACCCTCCCCCCACCCACCTCCCTCCCTCCGCCCTCCCCTCCCCTCCCCTCCCTCCACAGTGGCATCAACAGGCGCGACCACCAGGTGGGCACCCTCCCCCCACCACCTCCCTCCCTCTGCCCTCCCCTCCCCTCCCCTCCCTCCACAGTGGCATCAACAGGCGCGACCACCAGGTGGGCACCCTCCCCCCACCCACCTCCCTCCCTCTGCCTTCCCCTCCCTCCCCTCCCTCCACAGTGGCATCAGCCGGCGCGACCACCAGGTGGGCACCCTCCCCCACCCACCTCCCTCCCTCTGCCCTCCCCTCCCCTCCCCTCCCTCCACAGTGGCATCAACAGGCGCGACCACCAGGTGGGCACCCTCCCCCCCCCACCTCCCTCCCTCTACCCTCCCCTCCCCTCCCCTCCCTCCACAGTGGCATCAACAGGCGCGACCACCAGGTGGGCACCCTCCCCCCACCCACCTCCCTCCCTCTGCCCTCCCCTCCCCTCCCCTCCCTCCACAGTGGCATCAACAGGCGCGACCACCAGGTGGGCACCCTCCCCCCACCCACTCCCTCCCTCTGCCCTCCCCTCCCCTCCCCTCCCTCCACAGTGACATCAGCCGGCGCGACCATCAGATGGGCACCCTCACCCCACCCACCAACCTCCCTCCGCCCTCCCCTCGCCTCCCCTCCCTTCCCTCCACAGTGGCCATCAACAGGCGCGACCATCAGGTGGGCACCCTCACCCCACCCACCTACCTCCCTCTACCCTCCCCTCCCCTCTCTCCACAGTGACATCAGGTGGGCACCCTCCCCCACCTACCTACCTCCCTCTGCCCTCCCCCTCCCCTCCCC